>CM021102.1:716355729-716854915 GCA_007115665.2 Sequoiadendron giganteum
GGTGTGACTGCTAGAGGATCATGGTGATAGGTAGGTGGGAGAGGGCGAGGGGCACATCCAGTAGGGCTAGCGCTTGATCACAGACAATCTATTCATTTTTGATTCGCGGGCTGCATTATTGCCCCTTTTTGTATCATGTATTTTGATGTACATTTGATCGAATTTCGTATCATAACAATGTATTTACTTGATGATATATATCAGATGATTCGCCTTTTTATGAGATGTTTTGCAAATGTATGATATGCAGTCTACTTTTTTTTGTGATGCTATGAGATTTTCCTATTTCTTATGATGTATGCTTCTAATGGATGCACTTCTTTTTATATATCTTTCATGCATTTTAATGATGATCCTATGAATGTAATGTATGGTAATGATGGTGCTAGTGGATGCAAATGGTAATGGATGCTAATCATTATGTATGATGTAATGCTCTCTTAAGATGCTTAGAATAACAAATTTATATTATTCCTCATAACTTAAGATAATGATAAGATGCAATATGCTTTTTATGCCAATGATCATGTGGATGTAGATTGTATGCCTTGGCGATGTTTTGATTACTGTCATGATACCATGTTAGTGTGGAAGGAAGATAAAATAATTTTTAGAATTAATGAGTTAGTTAGGATGGTGATGATTTTTCTTTTCAGGAGTTGGGATTTTCAAAGAGTCAATTACGTTATGTTTGATAATAGATATAGGTACGATGCATCAAGGTATAAAGGACCAGGATGGCATTGTACCCAATGTGATGGACTTTGACTTGACAATTAGATAGGAGTATTTTTGTTCACACTTAGCATACATACTTCATTCAGGATGTAGTTCAGACATTCTAAACATCTCGGGCCAAAACATAGGAAAGCAAGCCTTCTTATGTGGTCAACAAGATATCTAAAACATCCTCTCCACAAATTGAACAAAGCATACATGACTAAGTTATTTTAGAAGGGTATCCCACAAGAACAGTAGATAAAAGAGACAATAATATTTGCCCCATTCCTTTCTCTCTAAACCTATTTTGTTTAGGCATCAGCGAGAGGTCCTTGGAATGAGCACAAAATAAGATAAGTCGATAAAAATACCAAATAAAGCAAACCAAACAAGCTAATGTTCTTCATACCGCTAGCCAAGACTAACTACTGGGGGTACCTGATGCTTATGTTCATCATGGGAAGGATACATCCTAGGACATGTTGTGACCAAAGTTTTGATGGGACTGATTTGGGTGATAAGCTATTGATACTCCGAGTTGACCAACTTGCTAACTCATTGACTTAGAATTTTGGGACTTTGACGATTAAGCTTTTGATTTAGAACCTGCTAGACTTGCTTCTAACTGAATCACCAAAGGGTGATGATGATGATTGATTTACTAGGAATGATGACCATCGTAGGTGAAAGAGAAATGAGATGGGTGCACCATTTTGGATTTTCAGATATTTTGAGGTTGTTTTTGGTATTTTTGAGATTTACGACAAAAGGACTAACTTAAATACCTATCCTAGTGGTCTCAAGAGCTGATCCGTAGATTATCCTTGCCTATGTTATACACGCAGAGACCACATAGTTTGTTTGATGACAGACTTGACTCAATGATGAGATAGATGGGCAATTTGATTGCTATTTTATTGTGATAGACGCCTAAGGACTAACCTAAGATGTCTTGAGGGATGATCAAAGATCATCCTTGCCTATGTTCAAGCTCAGAGATGATGTAGTTCGGAAAAGGTGGAAGATTGAAAAGACTCAATGATGATTTTTTTTGAAGACTTTTCAAGATTTTGACATGTTTTTGGATTTTTGAATGATTTGGATGTTTTTGATTTTTTGATTTTTTTGATGTTTTTGAGTTTTTTTGATGTTTAGGGCGATCATGAGAATATACACAAATCCGATCTGATGTAGGTAGGAATATGCCCCTAGTGTGGTGCGATAGACTAATTCAATGAAGGCATGATAAAATGACTTTAGGATTTTGCCAAGTAGTACTATGGTGGAATATGATATGGGCATCAACTTAGGCTATGAGATGGATGCGAGTAGATGGGTGGATGGATGATTAATGAGATGTGATGGAATGGAGTGAGTTGTGTAGATCTTGGCGAATGGGGAGTGCTTTATTTACACTTGCCGTGTGTTTGCCAGGTTTTCACCAAGGTACTTGTCCTAAGCATCATCGAAGTGGTTTTCACTAGAGGACGATTTGTTTTCTTTACTATTTTCAATCTTTTTTTTTCTGATTTTTTTTTGGATTTTTGCATTTTTTGATTTTTTTTGTTGTCACTAAGACACCTATTTGCCAAGTTTTCATCAAGGTAACTATTTTTTGAGGACTTTTTCCGATTTTTTTTGTATTTTTTGGTTCTATACCTTGCAAGTTCTTAGGCATAATTTTTTTGAGGTGAGAGTTGTTCAGAGGCTCCTGTAGAGGCTCGCCCTCTGGTGTTGCTAATTGATATGCTCTTGATTTATAACTTGCTATGATGACAAAATTTACTAGCCAGTTGGGCTCAAATTTTCCTTTGCTATCTGGATTTAGAACATTCTTTTGGTTCTCTTGTTGTAGATTCATTTCAGGTGATTGTGGTAGACTTGTAAATGATTTAGGGCATCCATGCATTGTTCATCTAATAATTATAGCTCATTTAGTCTTGTAACCCTATATTTCTCATCTATGATGAGGTTTTGCAATGATATCCTTAGCGACAAGAGCTTGATCTCAATAGGGAGGATGGCTTCTGATCCGTAGACCAAGAAGAATGGGGTGGCAATTGTTGGTGTGCAGATGCTGGTGTGATAGGCCCATTAGGCGGGATTTAACTGCATATGCAAGTCACGACCAGAGTCATTGACTATTTTCTTAAGGATTTTTAGGATATTCTTATTAGTGGCTTTTGCTTGGCCATTACCTTGTGGGTAATATGGGGTGGAAAAGTGGTGTTGGATTTTGAATTTTTCACACAAGTCATAGACATCCTGATTCTTGAAAGGTGTCCCATTATCAGAGATAATAGATTGGGGAACACCATATCGACAAATGAGGTAGTTCAGGATGGACTTGGATATCTATTTTCCAGTGATGCAAGTCATGGGAATTGCTTCGACCCATTTTGTGAAATATTCCGTGGTGGTGATGATGAACTTGTGGCCGTTGGATGAGGTGGGTGAGATTTTACCTATGAGATCGAGCCCCCATTGGGAAAAGGGCCAAGGTGTAACAATAGGATGTAATTCTTGAGCTGGTACATGAATGAGATCTCCATGCTGCTGGCACTGTAGACACCTTATGACAAAATCATGTGCCTCTCTTTCCATTGTCGACCAGTAGTATCCGGTTCTTAATAACTTCTTAGCCAAGGTCATACCACTCAAGTGTGAACCACAAGTGCCATTGTGAACCTTAGTCAAAGCAGTCAGGGCTTCATCAGGTTTTAAGCAACGTAATAGGGTTCCATCGATGCTTCTACAGAAGAGGGTTTCTCCTAGGATGATAGATCGTAAGGACCTTTTGAAAAAGGTTCACTTGAGGTTCGAGGTAATGTCGATTGGGAGGACTCCTAATATTAAATAGGTGTAGATGTCATGGTACCAAAGATCACCGGGACCAATGAGATTTCCCTCGTATCTACTCAAAGGTGATATAGATAAATGATTCCTTGAGGCTTTCTACCACCTTCTTGTATGGTGTGAGCTTATCATCCTTAGTTTGGTATTCACCGTTGACTTGGTTGATGATAAATTGTGAATCTCCATAGACCTTTAATGCCATGATTCGCCATTGTGCCACAATTTTGAGACCTATGGTTAAAGCCTCGTACTCTGCAATTTTGTTTGTACAAGGGAATGCCAACTTGTAAGATCTTGGTATGTAATCCCCTTGTGGGGTGATAAAGAAGACACCGACTCCTGATCCATGTTGTGTGTGGGAACCATCGAAGTATAGTTTTTAGTGACCAGCTACGCTAAGATTAAAGATGGACTCATCTAGAAATTCTGATATGAGTGGGTTTTATGCATAGATGGGAGCTTCTACCAACTGGTCCGCAATAACTTGTCCTTTAATTGCCTTTCACTCCACATACTTATTGTCATACTCTGACAGTATCATGACCCATTTAGCCATTCTTCCTATGAGAATAGCTTTTGATAGTAGGTATTTTAAGGGATCTATTTTGGCGATGAGCTTGATTTTATGTGCTAGCATGTAGTGTCAGAATTTTTGTGAAGCGAACACTACTGCTAGGCAAGCTTTCTCAATGAATGTGTAGTTTAAATTGTGGCCAACCATTGTCTTCCTAATGTAATAGATATCCCTTTCTATTCCATTATCATCATGTTGAGCTAGAAGAGCACCTAGGGCTACTGCTGTTGCCGAGATATATAGGATCAATGGTTTCCCTCCAATGGGTGGCATTAACACAGGTGGCATAAGTAGATACTCTTTGATTTTGGTAAATTCTTGTTCGCACTTGCCTGCCAACTATGCTATGAACCTTTGGATGGACTGGAGTCTGCCTTGTAATCCTCTGAGTTGTTCCAATATTCTTGGTGCTCCAATATCAAGGATTGATTTTACCTTTGCGGGATCTACTTATATCCCTCTCATTGACACTATGTATTCTAGCAATTTTCTTGATTGTACCCCAAAGACGCATTTCTTTGGGTTGAGCCTGGCCTTGTATTTTTCCAGTCTCTCAAAAATTGCACTTAGGGTTGCTATGTGGTCCCGCCTCTTCTTTGATTTAGCCAATATGTCATCCACGTAATCTTTGACAGTTTTGTGTATCATGTCATGGAAGATCAGTGTCATGGCTCTCTGATATGTAGCTCCTGCATTCTTTAGCCCAAATGGCATCATATTCTAGCAGTAGGTGCCCAAAGGGCATGTGAACGTTGTCTTATGCTGGTCTTCTTTTGCAATCATTATTTGGTTGTATCATGAGAATCCATCCATCAGTGATAGCATCCCATGTTCGGATGTCATGTCCACTATCATATCAATGTTAGGTAGTGGAAAATCATCCTTAGGACATGCTTTATTAAGGTCTCTGAAGTCTGTGCAGATGCAGATGCCCCCATTTGATTTTGAAACTGGTACAAGGTTGGATACCCATTCTAGATAGTCAATCGGCTATATGAAGCCAACATCCAGAAGCTTATGTAACTCTACCTTGACTAGCAAGGCTATCTGGGGATGCATTTTTATTAAGTTTTGTCTTACCAGCTTCGCTTCAGGGTAAACAACCAAATGATGAACCACCACTTTAGGATCTAGGCTTGACATGCTAGCATAGGTCCATGCAAAGTTTACCTTCCTCTCTTTCAGAAATGTTGCTAGTAGTTCTTGCTCCTCTGTCAGGAGAGACTCAACATAGAAAGTGATTTATGGTTCTGTCTCTGTTCCCAAGTTAACATGATTACATTGTTATGCCAAGACTACTAATTTCTCTTGATGTAGAGTAGTAGGTGGGAGATTGAATCCTTCATCCTCTGATGCCTCAGAGAGGTTTTCACCATTGGATGCATCCTTTATTTTTACTGTTCTATGGTTAGAGAGTGCCACAATGTGGTTTTCACTCAATAACTTCGAGCTTATTCTCGGTATTTTTATTTTGTGACTGAAGGAATCAATCGTCTCCTTGTAATATGCCTGGGTGTTTAAAGTGATGTCAAAACCTACCTTGTGATCCCCACATGGAACTGTATTCCTTAGTCCCATGAATTTTGAGAGGGCCTCATCATTTTTGAATGAGTCTAGAATTGGCGGTCCTCGTTGGTCATGATCGATGAGTTGAGGGTATACTAAGGTGATTTGGTGGGTTTGTTGGTTTTACTCAGTGGGTGAGGTACTAATCATTAGTAAGGAGGAATCCTCAAAAAGCATGGGTAGGCTTGTTATGGTATCATCATCGTCACTGCTTGTGCAAACATTAGTGACGTCAAAGGTGAAGTTGTCAAATGGGACACCGGTGCATATAGGTGGTCTAAGGGTAGTTATCCACACTCGAGGAGAGGACCTGACTGTCCTACTGGGAGTATCTTTGCCACGTACGGTTATACTTGGAGTACATCCAAGGCCAAGGTTCCACATTCTTCTTTCTACAATGATGGGCTCCAACTGTCCATCACTGTTCCTTCCAAGGCTTTGGTTTCTATTGTAGCCCATGCCAAGTATTATTTGTAGCCCTTTGTTGGATTCATCCATAGGTAGGGTAGGTGTGGGTTCTGCATCACGGTATATCATGCTTGAGATATCCTTTTCACCAAAAATTTCCTGACTCAGGTCTCCCCAATGGTGAAATCCAGAGGTGTGGATGGGTGCTTTAGTTGGTTGAGGTTTCCCATGTGATCTAGGAGATTGTGGTAACTCTCCTACAACAAATGCACTCTTCTTCATTCTATATTTGTTGCATCCATTGTCCTGGATCATGTTTTTGATGTCAAATATATAAGGGATGGTAGGTGTCTCTGTCGTAGAGGTTGAGGCAAGGGTGGTTGGGTCGATGTATGAAGTGGAGGGGGCCTTCATCATTTTTTGGCACTTGGGGAATTTTATAAAACTTGGCTTCCAAGTTTTTGCAGTAGGCAAATGGTTTGGGATCCCCATGTATAGTGACCTCTTCATTCTGGTACAAGAAATTTATGCATTGGTGGTCTGTTGAGGCCACTGCTTTCATTCTATGGATCCATGGATGTCCAAGGAAGATGTTATATGGTAAGTCGAGGTCAAGGACCTGACAGGCAGTCTCCATGGTTGCTGGTCCTACTTGGATGGGGACTTTGATAGTGCCCTGAGACACTCCTTCTTGGTCATCATATGCCCTTATTGTGATTCTCTTGTTCTTTTCAATGGAATCCTCGACGAATCCCAAGTTCTTTATAAGATTGAGAGAAAATATTAAGGCTTGCACCTCCATCCACCAAGACCCTTTTAACTTTCTTTTTATGGACCAACACTTGTAGGTGAAGTGTGCAGTTATGAGATGGCTATAGGGGAAAGTCTTGATCGAAGAATGTTAGGAGATTCTAGGTAATGATATTACCAACCATAGCCTGAAACTGATATGTGTCAAGAGTGGCGGAGATGGTGGATGCTGCAAACGCTTCATCCAAGATTTTTCTATGGGCAACAAATTTTTTAACAACTCCATGATGGAGATCTATGTGGGAGTTCTCTTCAGTTGGTCGATGACATTGTAGTCATAGGGAACTACTTTTGTATTTGAAGTGAGGGTCTTAGATGGTGCCCTTGCAATGGTGACCTTTCCGCCACATGTGGTGACTCCACAGTCAGTGTTGGCGCCTTTGAAATTAGTGACTGTGACCATTTCATCGACACATGCCACTATTTCTTCATATACCAGGTTAGCACTAGCATATTTTTTCTTGCCTTTGTTGTTCCCCTAACCATTTCCTTGATTGTGGTTCGACATCGGATTTGTGTATATTTTCAGGTCTTGGTTACCGACTGGTTGCTCGACATTGATGATCTTTCCCTCAATGAGGTCTTGGATGATATTAGTGGTATGTCCTTTGATCTTGTGAAAGTCACAAAGGAGGTTTTCATTATACCATGGTGGTTTGGTCATGGGTTCCATGTATTGCTCGGAGTTGGAGACTTTGATTAGGTTTTCCTTGACCGAATTCTTCATTATGGACTCAATAGATTCCCCAAGAGCCACAAAATTTTGCTTGGGGGGATATTTGCCTCGGGGAGGTGGTCCTCCTTGATTACCCAAGTTATTTATTTGGTTGGTGGGAAGTGGTTTTTGATGTGCTACTACTGCATTAGTCTGCACATTGTTGCGATTATGATTTTGCGGTTGGTGATGAGTTTGGATATTTGGTTTGGGAGCATTTATGACCACTTTAGCATCGACCACGCCGTCATTTGTGATGTTTTTGTTCCTCGAACATGTTCGAGGTTAATCATTATAATTGTTAGATGGGCAGTTATCATGTGGTGGAGTAAATGTTGATGCGCCCCCTCACCCAATAAGGGCTCTTTCGATGTTGAGCGCCTTTGGGATCAATTGATCATATCATGTGATGCATTGCATTTTTAAATAGAATGCAAAGTTTTCATCTAGATTGGATATGATCATGCAAACTTGTTGTTCTTCTGGCATGGTTCACTTGCTATGATTGGCCTTGGATTTCCATATTTACAAGAAAGTCGCAAATAATTCTCCTTTTCCTTTTTGAGTGTTGATAGTTCTTCCAAACTAACATCTGCACCCATATTGAAAGCATAATTCTTAAGGAAGGCTTCCACATTTTCCTGAAATGCTTTAATGCCTGTGGGTAGATGAGAAAACCATTCCATGGATAGACCAGTCAGACTTCGGGGGAAGAGTTGCATTAGATATGTGTCATCGTATGCACCTGAAATTACCTGACGTGGTTCTCAGGGTTACCCATTCCATTAGACTTGTCAAATTTGGGGATCTCAAATCCCTTTGGGAATGGTACCATTGTGAGTCTTTTGTCAAATGGATAAGGGCACAAGTTGCCTAGTGTTTTGGTTGTTTTTCCTGCTTGGAGGTCCAATACCTGTTGTGAAAGCAGTTTGATTTATGTTGCGACATCATTGTTCGTATCGAGAGGTGGGATGAATGTGTTTTGAGGTGTTTGATTGGTGGGAAGGGTACTAGTGGGAGTTTTTTGCAAGCTCTACTGTGCATTCAAGGCCTCCTGGTATGCCTGCATTTGTGTCAACAATGCCTGTTGTTGATCTTGTTGCTGCTGTTCCAACAAAGCTTGTTGTTGGTCCATCTATTGTTGTTCCCATAGAGCCTGTTGTTGGTCTAGCTACTGTTGGGCTAACAAAGCTTGTTGTTGGTCTAGTTGTTGTTGCACCAACAAATCTTGTTGTTGGTCTAGTTGTTGTTGCGCCAATAATGCTTGTTGTTGTGCCTGAAAGTCTTGTAGGGATTGTCAGTATGATTTCTGATGGATTTCTTGTAGTTGTGCTTAGTATTGTGCTTGCACCTGTTACTGGTCTTGAGCTTGGGCTTGTGCTTGTTGGGCAGCTTGAGCAGCTTGTGCAGCTTGCTGGGCTTGTGCAGCTTGTTGGGCAGCTAACTGTGCTTGTGTAGATTGTTTTTTTTTTTTTTGAGTACCCTTTGTTGATTGTATTTTTGGATGATTTGGATCAAGGTGGTGAATGAATTTGTCTTGTTAGCTTTTGGTGGGATTGGTGGTGGAATGGGAACAATGCTAGTTGTTGTGACAAGCGAAAGGGGTGCGATGATGGTTGGGATTTGGGTTGTTGGAGGTGTGGTTGAGATTCTTGGTCCTTGAGAAGGTATGCTTTGGGAGATTTGAGGACCAACTGATGTACTAACCATGGTGGCTTGAATGGTCACCACTTGTTGTTGTGATGCTGCCGACAAAAAGAGAGAATTTGATGTGAGGCTTGGATTGACCGCATTTAAGAAATTATCGATGGGTAGGGGGGAACACCCAATCCAAGAGGTAATGTGGATGCAAATGGAAATGGAGGAAGAGATGATATGCTACCTTGGAAGGAGAATGGGTCGGTGAATCCTGTTGTCCCAAACAAACCACCTTCTCCTTGTGGTAGAGAAGTTTGTATGTTTGGCTGATAGGCTGGTGTAGCATGGAATGAAGACAAATCAATGGGATTATGGAAGGTGAGTGGGATGTATGGGTGTGATGGATTCACTGGGACAGGGTTATCTGGTGTGGTATTGACAACTAACTCTTTTTTTTTTACAAGGCGATGCTTTTGTAACTCATGAAACATTGCACTTCCCTTGTTTACAATTGGTGAGGTTGGTGTGATTGTGGATGTGGTTTGAGGCATTTCTTGATTGATATTTGGAGTTGACATTGGGGATGCATTTGTAAGAGGAATGTCCATACTAGTGCCTACGTCAAGGTTGGAAGAGAATGAGACCCCTCCTTCCATTAACGTGCACAGGTATTTAAACATGGTGCTGACAATTTTATGATTCTTCAGATTTTGGACCATTTCTATTATTTCAGATCGTGTCATCCCCATGTCTTCGTTTGTGATGTCCTCATCATATCTTTCCTCTTGAAGATTTTATGATGGTAGAGAAAAGATACTTGGGGGATTTCTCGATCTGACAAGGTTTATTTCAGTGGTTACCTGACCCAAGTTAGTGGAAGATGATTTTTCGGTGATGTTTTCCATGTTCTTCTTGTATTGAGATCTTTTTTGGACCATAAAAATAGGGATTGTTAGATCTCTAATCTTTAGGCCCTAAAGAGAAGAACTAGGGAAGGCAAAGGATCAAAAAAGGGGGTGGTGATGATGATGAGATAAATGGATGAAGTGAAAGAGTGAAACTTTTGAGGAATTTTTTTTGAGGGTTTTATTCTAAACTTTCGGGCTTAGATTGATTTTGATAGTTTGACTAGATGTATTAAGTCAAACGAGGATGGTGGTGAAGTTGTAGACCATAGGAAGTTGTGTTATCTTAGGGGAAGGGTTTGGCTGGTTGTGTTAAGCCAACCAAGGTGATCATGAACTAGTAAAACCCCAGGAATTTGCGTTATCCTAGAGGAAAATTTGTTCAAGAGATTTGACTACTTGGCTAGGTGTGTTAAGCCAAGATAGAGTGATGTTGATTTAGCCTTTAAGTTTAGCATGAGTGATTTTTCTAAAGTTTCTCAAAAAGTTTGTTAATAGGATGAGATTTGTTTGATGAAGATATGGATGAGGATTGTGATTTGATCCTAGACTTGAACCTAGACACGACTCTTTTTACAAAACCTCGGTGTTGAAGAACATGCTAGACTTACTATGTGAGCAAAGCAAACCTTTCAAAAAGCTCAGGATTTTGTTGACAATAGAAATCATACAAAGTTGGGTTGTTTCTTGAAGCCTTCTTATAAAATTTATACACTAGTCTTTCCCTGACTTATCCTTTTGAATCTTGGTTTTGGGATTTTGACCTTTCGGGAAATCATTTGAGGCAACACATTTGAGGTCCAATTTGTCTTGTATCTTGCCTTAGTGAATTATTTTTACCAAAAGCACTTGCTTGATTATGTTTCAAATTGCTTGTCTAATGTCCCACTTTCTTTTTCATCCCACAAGGTCCACTATGTGGAAATCAAGGAAATTAGGGAAAAAATTTCCTAGGTTGACCTTAGTGAAAACAAATGATGATAAAATCCAAGCACTTAGAAACCTCTAAGGATATGATCCTCAGGGAAAGCAAGAGTACTTAAATTCTTCAAAGGTATTTGTTTCCTCCAAGGGGTTTGAAATTTTGAGTTCCTTGTGAATGTTTGTTTTTCAATTGTTTTGAGGACCAAGCAATGTATTTTTCATTCCCAAGCACATGTACAACCTTAGGATGATGAGACAATATTTTGATGGGTTCCCACTTGGACGAATCCAGGTGCACATATTTTGTGAGGATGACTAGATGCTTGACCATAATGGCTCCCCTCCATGACACAAACTTCTCAGGTCAGCCAAGCATCAGTACCCATGAATCTCCCATGACATACTTTTCATCTGTACAACAAAACCACATGTATAATGTGGGGTGGCTTCAAAGGACATGACCTTTTGCACCAACAAAATAGATAAGGATTTGGCCTTTCTAAACAAGGGTTTTAGTCCAGTCTTTCCATTCATGGAGGCTGACCCATGCGGCAAGAGACCATTGCTTCCCTTCTCGTCGGAGCCAACCACATGATACCGACTTTTGTTCCAGTACCCACTTTTATATCCCAGCTAAAAATACACTTATCCTTAGTGTGTTACCGATTGGGTCGTTTCCTTGGGTGAGTACTTTTTCCACCAAGGCAGGCCGGCTAAGATGAAAAAAGAGAGTAAACTTATCTATAGTTCGATCAATCTTTATTTAGAAACAAAGGGAGAGCACATACCATAAGTCTACTCACACTCGCAAAGTGTTTTGTTCAATTTTAAACCCAAAAAATGAAGTGTGGAGGTAATACTTTTGACAACTTAATATCACAAAAAGACTTTTGATTTTCAAGACCATCGTGAGGCGCGAGAGAAACACATACCCTTTTATATGATATTTATTTGTTAAAAGGATTACAACACATCAAGAACACATATTAATTTTAATCCTCAAAGCAAGAAATGAGTTCTTTTTAAAGCACCAACTTTGAAGTGTGAGAGTTGCCTTGTTCAAATTTTTAAACCTTTAAACAAAATCTAGTGGATTTTTTCTAAGTTCTTTTTAGCCTCTTGCAAACTTTGAAAGAGAAATTTGTTTGTTCTTTTTAAACCCAAAAGAAATCTAGTGTTTCTAAGGCAAATGAAATTAACAAATCTCTTTTAAACAAAATTTCAAATCCTTAAAGAGTTTTGAACAACACTTTGTGCATAGTGAACATGATGCCATGATGAACTTCCTACTTTGATTTTTTTCTTGCTCCAACCTACAAAATGACAAAAAACAAAGAGCACAAAAACAACAAACAGGTCAAAAGTTAGAAAATCAAAAAATCAAAAGCACAGGTTAAAATTTAAAAGCTGACTATTTTTTTCTGCAGAAAAGTTAGCGGGTGCGATGCAGTTTGGAATAGAGGTGATGCTATATAGCGTCGTGCATTTGAATGGGTGTGGCACTCTGCAGAAAAAAAGACCACGGGTGTGGTGCAGTTTATGAGTGACGAAGTTTGGAAAAAAATTGAAATTCAGAGGCGGGAAACGGGTGTAGTTCAATATAGTGTCACGGTTTAAAAGGGGTGCAGTGCAATACAAAACCTCTATAGGTTGTGCGATACAGGGCAGCATGAACTATCTACGGTGCAGTTTCCTGTGTGTAGACAAAAATGTTAGAAACCGTATAATTTTCATAAAAACATGATGAAATTCTTGATCAAGCCCTCCTTCTAGTGCCAAAATGTGAACCCCTAAACCTGCAAATGCACAAGAGCAACAAACAAGTCAATGTGTTAGATTGAATGCAAACAAGCATGAGGGATTCCCTATGAAATCCATCTACTAAACTTAAACTAGGAAGAAAATGAAGAACAAGACTTAAATAAATGAGAATTAATCCTAATTAAGCAAGTAAAATAGTGATCCAATGGAGGAATTGGTGCCAATTGAATGTTAAAATTGGCCCTTTCCCAACTCCTAAGTTGCAATGTGAGTGATTGTAGATTGATCAAATCTCTCCAAAGAGATTTGAGTATATCCTAGATATGAATTGTGAAAACAGTGAATGCTTGAGTGGCAATGTTAGCTCTCAATGTGAAGAGAGTAACTTTGCATGAAATTGTGGATGAGAAATGAGGAGAGAGGCCTCCAATTTATAGATTTGAATTTGGAATAATGAGCAAGATTTGAGCAATGTGGGACTAAATTTCAATCCAATGGTTGAATGCCACTTGTCACCATGTGAATGGTTGATGGTTGTGCAAGTTTTGATCAAAGTGCCCATAAATGCATAAATTTGAATTTTGAAATATTGAAATGACAAGGTGGATGGAGAGTCAAATGGAGTTATGACCACTTGGCTCAATACAAAAGGACTTGTAAGATGAAATAAATGCCTTGTTGGAAGTACCCATCCACTTGGACTTTTTGAATTCAAATTGAGGGAATATTCTCTTTTGATGCCATGTGAGGGAAAATAGAGATTTAATAAATGAATTCAATCTATTTTCACGTGCAAGTTGCATTCTCTAAAGAATTTTAGTGAGAGGGATTAACTTAATCAAGATTTTGATTAATTTAATGAAGGATTAGATGATTTCACAATTTGGACTCAAATAGATGAATTAATTTAAATCAGAATTGAGAGGAAATGATTAATTAAATAAATGATTTTAATTTATTTAACTAAGGAGGAATATGTTAGATTAAATCAAATAAGGTTTAATTTATTTAATTTAATAAGAGGACTTTAGAGATTTTAATCAAATAAAATGATTTATTTAATTAAACAGAAATGTAAGGTTAATTAAATTAAATTGATTAATTTAATCACTGGAGGAGAAAGACTTAATTAAATGAATAATGATTCATTAAATTAAGAGACATAATATGATGAAATGTTGAGAGTATGATTTAGGGGGAAATGTTGTTAGTAATCAGGATCAATTGTGCCAAACCAAAATTGTACATTTTCCATGTCTACAGAGGCGTATAATCCATAGAAAATAGTCCATATACACCCGAGCCATACATGAAGGTGATTATGTAAGGACCTAACCAATTAGGGTTGAACTTCCCCTTTTGATGAGGTGGCACATTTACATTTCTTTGATTCTCATAGAGAATGAGATCACCTACCTTGAAAGTTAGAGAAAGAACACCTTGATTGTAATGCCTAGAAAGAGATTATTGATAAGCTTGGAGATGTTCAAGGGCATGCAATCGATGCTCATTGAGAAACTCAAGCTGGTTTAGATGTTCAACATGGTAAGTGTCATCATCAATCCCTTTAAGGGAAACTTGCAAAGATAAAATTTCCAACTCTAAAGGCATTATAGTCTCAACACATTACACAAGGTTGTACCAATAGCCGTACAAACGCTTGTGTGATAGGCCCACAATGCGTAAGTCAACTGAGTATGCTAGTCTTTATCGTGTTTATTCACTATTTTTTGAAGAATCAACTTAAGAGTTTTATTAGATGCTTTACCTTCGACATTAGATTGAGGATAATATGGTGTAGAAAATTGATGTTGAATATGATTTTTTTTGGGAATTGCTTCACCTCTTTGTTCTTAAATGAAGTACCATTATCATAAATAAGGGTAGAAGGCAATCCAAAGTGAGCAATGATATTATTTAGAAGAAAGCTACAAATCGCTTCAACGTTAGTGGAGCGAAGTGGAACGACTTTGACCCATTTCATAAAGTAATCAGTAGCAGTAATGATGAAAATATGTCCTTTAGAAGAGGGAGGTGATATTTTTTCGATAATATCCAACCCCTGTTTTGTGAATGGCCAAGGAGAGGTCTAATTTTGAAGCTTTTGTGTAGAAGCTCAGATGAGATTAATGTGTTGTTGACATTGAGGGCATTTCTTGACAAAGGCAAAGGAGCCTTGCTCCATTATTTACCAATAATATCTCGTGTGAATCAATTTATGCACTAAGGATTTACCACCGAAATGTCCACTCCTAGGACTTGAATGAGCTTCTTGAAGGGCAAGGGGTATTTCAGTCTTAGTGAGACATTGAAGAAGAAGACCATTGTAAGAATTTCACTAGAGAATATCATAATAGATAATATATCGAGCCAAAAGTTTTCATAGCTGAGTGATCATTTTTAGTCACATCGTCGGGAAAATTTCCAGTCGTCAAATAATTGTAAATGTGAGAATATCATGCCTTCGTGTCTAGCTGAGCACACAAGACCATTGAGTTCAAGTTGATCCGAGATAGTAGGAGAGCGGAGAATGTGAACCACAAAGTGGTAATCTTCTACACCATCGTCTAAGGATACAAGAGAGGTTGCACTCATCATTGCATCTGTGTGAAATTTTTTTCTCCTAGGGACAATGTCCATCATGAAAGGAGAAATATAATCAAGAAAAGATAAAGCCAAATCCCTATACTGAGATAGCTTATTCTTCTTAGCTTGATACGTTCCTATGATTTGATTTACAAAATTTCTAAATCACGATGAAAGAAAATATGTTTAATGTTTAATGATATCATGGTACACAAGTTGACAATAAGGGCTTTGTACTCGACGATATTATTTATACGAGGAAATTCAAATAGAAAGGATAGAGGAACCAACTTACCTTCAGGTGCGATTAAGACTACACTTGCCCCAAATCCGATTTGACATCTCGATCCATCGAAATACATATTCCATACAGATTCATGGTCTAATACGAATAAGTTTTCATTTGAAAATAAATTCAGATTAGGAAATGAGTGAGATGAGGGAGCTTCCACCAACTGATAGGAAACAACTTGACCCTTAATTGATTTTACAGTTACGAATTTGATATCAAACTTAAAAAGTAACATTACCCATTTCACCAACCTTCTCGAAAGATCAGTTCTAGTAAATAAATGTTTAAGAAGATCACAATTTAAAATAACAAGAGTTTATGAATGTAGAAGATAATGTTGTAACTTCTATGTTGTTAAAACAAGAGCGAGACATTGTTTTTCCATTGCAAAATATTGAGTTTCATAATCAACTAGGATATGACTAATGTAGTAGACCGCTCATTCTTTACCATCATCATCATGTTGAGATAATAAAGCTAATAAGGCATGAGGTGATGCAAAGATATAAAGTAAAAAGGGTCTATCCTGCATAGCTGACACAAAGATAGGAGGATTGGAAAAACAAATTTTGGTTGACTCAAAAGCTTGGTCACACTCATCATCCCATCAAAAGTAGACATCTTTCTTCAATAAACACGTTAATAACAGGGTACAATCATCCAATTGAGATACAAACCTATGAATTTCCTGAATCTTCTCCTATAGATTATGTAGTTGAGAGATTGTTTTTGGAGAAGGCATGTTAATGATTGCATCAATTTTATTTGTGTCGACTTTGATTCCATTTCGAGAGATGATAAATCCCAAAATCTTGTCGGCATCTACACCGAAGATGCACTTAAGAGGATTTAATCTCATCATAGATTTGAAGCCTTTCAAAGATAAGACAAAGATTTTTTATGTGATCTCTTGAAGAGTCATAGACTTAGCCTAGATGTCATTGACATAATCTTCTAGAATTTTGTGAATGGAGTTATGAAAGATCACCCATTGGTAAGTTGCTCAAGTATTATTTAATCCAAATGGCATGAATACATAATAGAAGGTACCCCAAGGGGTAGTGAAGGCTATCTTATACCGATCTTCCAGGCTAATATGAATCTGATTATAGCCAGAGTATCCATCCATAAAGGACAAGGCATGGCCTGCAGTCAAGTCCACAATCATATCAATATTAAGAAACAAAAAATCATCCTTAAAAGAAGCCTTATTGAGATCATGGAAATATATGCAAATACAAATACAACCATCGGGTTTACTAATGGTGACGATATTTGATATCCAAGGTGAATAATCAATAGGATAGATAAAACCAGCTTTTAGGGGCTTTTCTATCTTAGTCTTGACTAATAAGGCGACCTTGGGATTCATCTTACGAATCTTTTGTTTAACAGGCTTGGCATCGGGATATGAATCAATATTGTGAACCACCACAAACTCTTCAATACCAAGCATATCCTCATATGACGAAGCAAACATATCAAGATGAGAATGTAATAAATCAACATGTTGTTTAGATTCTTTGAACGAAGAAAGGTTTTTTCAATATTAAATACTTTTTTAGAAGATTTAGGATCCATGAAAATATCAAAAGTATCCCCCTTAAGGAGAGTACTATGATCTTCAGGATGCGATATAGGAGTGTTATCATCCACATTAGACAAAGTGGCCTTCTCATCGATACTCATAAAAGACTCTCCAAAGTATGCTTGTTTATTCAAGTGATACAAGAATTGAAATTTATGGTGATAAGAAGGAAAGTGAGAGTAGGCACCTAATTATTATTATTCTAGCACTTCCTCAAAAGAGAAAACATCTAGAAGAACTTCATTAGAGTCTACCTTGTTTTCAATAAATTTAGGGTGAACTAATTTAAGAGGAGGCTTAGTGGAAATCATGTTGACATTCAATCATGGTTTCCTCTTAGACTTCGTATGACGATATCCAAGTCCAATCTCATACCCATGAGAATCAAACTCTATGGGGACTTTAATACCTTGTTCATTATGTCCACAATTGTTCCCTCCATAACCATATTTAGACAAGAGATTGAAACCTAAACCATAATGTGTTTGCAATTCTTGGCAAGGAGGATCAACGTAAAGAGCGTGATCCTAGTCATGAGTATCATATTCCTTTAAAAAGATGTATAATCATCCTTCTTAGAAGGGACACAAACACTAACCTCTTTAAAAAAAGCATGATTATCCTCCTCAACAGATACACAATCATCTTCCTTAACAAGAGCATGAACATTTTCCTTAGGGGAGGACAATCGACTTTCTTGACAAAGGTGTATGAGATCATTGGAATATCTAGGTGGATAAGACCTACTTTGTACTCTCCGATAAAATATTCAATAAAGTCCAAGGATCCCCAATTTTCATTAAGACATGCATTCAATTAAGAAGAAGAAGTAGAAACGGTGGACTTAAGATTCTTTGCTTCAGGATGATCTTCCTTAAGGACATCCATCTCAAGAGTAGCCTTTGGAACATGCACTACTAGAGTAGATGTCAACGCATTAGAAGATAATGAAGGAATGCAATTTTTAAGAGTAGAAGTAACCGAGGCTCAACCAACAACTGCCATCTCACAAAGCTGTATAGCATCAGGGTTAGCCTTGATTGTGACTACTTCATTATCGGTAACAAATTTTATAGGATGATGCAAAGTAGAAGTGACTATTCCCAAAGCATGAATCCAAGGTCTTCCCAAGAGGATGGTGTAAGGTAATGGTCTTGACAATAGCATATACCAAGGTGGGTATGGTAACGAGTCCCAATATCAAAGGCAAGATTATCGTGCCTAAGGCTTGTTGACTGACGTTATCGAATCCATAAATATATAAAGAAGAACCAAAAAGAGAATATGAATCGATTTTCATTTTAGGTAACAAATTGATGGTACATACATTGAGTGCTAAACCGGTATCAATGAGAGCACGTCTAATGACAATATTGTTAATGTTAATTATTAACATTAGAGGATCTGCTTGCTTCTGTCCTTCTGAAGGTGAGAGTTCATGCAAATAGAACGTGATATTCAATGAATCCACATGAATATGATCCATCAACACATTAACTTCCATTAGCCTAGCAAAATAATACAAGAGGATCTTTTGAAAGGCTTCCTAAAGCATACCCTGATAAATTGGAGCAGTCTGAAGCAAATACCACAATGAGATCTTAGTGGGAGTAACACAAAGTTTTTCTACAAGATCATATTCACTAGGTGTTTTAGCTACAGGTTTAGGTGCTTAAAGAGGGCTTGGTTGAGAAGGTGGTAAAGAAGTAAGTTGATTTTGTTGATTCCTTCTAGTATTTTAAGTATGTGCTACCACTCTATAAGAGGAAGCCTTAGAGTGCATAAACCTCATGTAAAGGTCTAATGTGTCATTTGTGATACGAACCCCATGAATAGAATGAATTCTTTTAGGAGACAAGCTAGCTAGAGTCACGTAAATGACAGGTCTCTTAGGCCTTTGAGGGGCAGTAGAGACTACAAATACATTCATAGACTCTTCAACTTGCAAAGAAGAAGAGGAAGGTTGTGATGAAGAATTTTGTTTATCAGATCTGCGGATAGAAGGAGGCACCTCTAGGAAGTCATCCAGGGCAAGATCCAACATATCAAAATTTTGTTTAGAAAATGCATTGTCAAAAGCATTAAAATTTTGAAGAAAATAATCCAACATTATTTCATTCACGTAAGGTTCACCAAAATGTAAAGGAGGGGATTCACTACTCTCGAGTCTAAAGTCAAATAGAGTCTACAAGGAGTGAATAGCCCAAGGTTACCTCAAAGTACAAAGCTCAAGTGATAAAGTATAAAATAACGAATCTTGGAATAACTTGATTAAATAAAATTCCAAGCTATTAGATATAAGAATGATAAAACTACTAATTAATAAAGATTGTTATGAAACTACGAGATATAGATTAAATAAACAAAAATTCTTGAGTCTGAAGTCAAATAGAGTCTACAAGGAGCAAATAGCCCAAAGTTACCTCAAAGTACAAAGCTCAAGTGATAAAGTATAAAATAACGAATCTTGAAATAACTTGATTAAATACAATTCCAAGCTATTAAATATAAGAATGATAAAGCTACCAATTAATAAAGATTGATATGAAATTACGAGATATGGATTAAATAAAAAAAAAGCTTAAAACTCATAGATTTTGCCCCTAGAAAGCCAAAGCCTCAACCATAGACAACATGTTGCAGGGATGTCCGCGCCTTGCGTTGTCATCCCTATCGGAAGAGAAGATAAAAACCTTAATTATACAACACTAGATCTTTAAATCCGTATATCTACACACAAGAAGGACATGGAAAAATGTTGGGGCTGTTTTGGGTCTTGCCTTGGTCAAACCCCCATTTTGGTGTTTCCACCTCCATAGAAAACCAAATAGATAAAGATAGAAAAAATGACATAAAATGTGGTAGACGTGTGATAGAAACAAGCCCCGCTATGGAGGAGAGCCCCTATCACGAATGTAATAGACATGCCAAGTAGAAAATTGCAAATAGAAGAGACAAAGTAGACAAGAGAGTGTTACCAACAATCTGCAACTCCCCTCTTGGCTTGAAATATGAGACATGCTTGCTTGCAAGAGAGCCTTGGTTGTTGATGAGACAAGAATCCAACAGAACTTCACTACAGAGAGAAAGAGAGAAAATATGTAGAAGAGAATAAAGCAAGAGAGCCAAATCCAACAAGAGAGTGAGAATGAATGAGAGAAAGAGTGAAAAGAGGAGTTCTGTGAGGCTGCATGGGTTGGAAGATCTGTTACACTTGTGTTTCTACCGTGATAACACGTGTCATAGGCAAAGGACGTGAGATTCACTCATTTGAAACTCAAAAAGTTTAGGGACGCTAGCACTCCATGTGGATTTTTGTACGTCATGCAACCATGGGTGATCCTACAATACTAGTTTACAATTTTTGGCCAAACTAGACATTGAACTGATTTTTTTTAACTAAATCTTCACTTTCGAGAACCTATAGTGGCTAAACTGTGAGGAATTTGAAGATGATGCAAACTAGTGATTTGTGACATTTTGTCTGTAGATTCTAAATATATTTTTTTCAATTTTTTTGGAATCAAATTGCACTTCTTTTTCCATCTCTTTTGAAAACTAGTTGTTAACAATAAACACCGTTTTTAAAGAGTGGCGGTACTAGCTAACACATAATTCTTTTTCTATGAAGGATAATTTTTTTTTTTTTTTGAATTTAGATTTGTAACTACGATATCTAGTGCATGGAATTGGTTTCATAACATTTCATTGAATATTTTTTTCTTAATTAAGTTTCAAAGTCAAACCAGTTATAATTTAGACATGATTTATTGGCTAAAACATAACCTTTTTTGTATGTATCAAAATTCAATTTTATTTTTTTGTTGGATCAAGGACATCAATATCCAATGCATAGACATTTTTCATATTTTTTTTGATAATTTTCTATTTTTCCACATGTGAAGAATAGAGAGCTTGATTTTTGGTGAAAAGCCTACATTCAGAGGAAATAAAAAATAAATATAATAATCAAATTAAATTTATTTAAAATTATACTTTTTGGGAAGCTTATAATAAGGACTACATACTTAAAATAATAAAGTTTAAATGAATTCATTTGATCCCCCAAAAGGTTGTAAGGAAACTCAGGTGCGGAAACAACTTCCTACACTAATCTCTTAAGGAAAGTATGGTGCAAATTCGTTTTAAACCCTTACAATTTCAGATTCGTTAATCTACTTAACAAAGATATTGCAGCAATATACCATACATACAGAAAATGAAGAACGACACAATGATTTACCCTGGGGAAAACCTTTCGGTAAAAACCCCCAGCACTCCAAAACCTGCACAATGTATTATCTTCAACACAACGGTTACAACACACTTGCAATGCAAGTTCTTTCAGGAGATTTCCAACCCTTGAAGACAAAATGCGGCAGCATCAAAACGTTCCAACAATACACTCACATCACACATCTTCGCAACCCTAAAAAACGCTTATATCATGCGCTTCCCTTTTTAGGGCAACTTCCGAAGATAACTGTATTAGGGTTTTACCATTCTCCGAGAAAATAGGAACCCGAAAAAAGTGTACAGTACTCAGCTTTATCAGTTGCCACATGTCTTCACTTGTCATTGAATCTTCCAGACATAGCTCTTACGTGTCATAGGAATCCGTCATAACCGTTTCAGCCATGATCTCCTTACACACAATTCAAGATGCCGACACATTAAGTGGAGTGACACATCAACATGCAAACTAGACATGTACACTCACACTTAATTACATTATTTGCAAGAAATACATTTTACAAAACAAATAATAAGAATAGGAATTATCCAAGGTTGAGACACCTTATTCCTAACAAAGGTAAATCAAAAATGGTTTTTAATCAACATTTTGATAGGTGTAAAGGAGACTCTGTTATAGGTATGGTTTAAAACTAGTGGGGTTATATCCAAGGGGGTTTAATCAAACCCTCTTCAATTGGAATCCTTTAAATGAAACTTTTCAAGGCTTAAATCATTATATTTTCTAAAAATATGTGATTTCAACAAAAATCAAGATCTCCCAAAAAGTGTAAACCACTATTGTGGGATCACCCCCATCCTACTCAAAATTTTGTAAGAATGAGGTGTACGAACTACTAACACTTCATCGTTGTCCCTTATGAAGTTGGGATCATGAAATTTTGACTCCTATAGGTTTTTGTCATTAATGTGGCAAGGTGTCATAAACACAACAGTCTAAATGCGCAAGTGTGAAATTAGCACAAGGTACAATTTTACGACACTACAAATAGTTCATTACCAAATATAATTTATTCAACAAAACACCCAACTAAACCAATAAATTAGACTTGATATAGCTAATAAGATGTGTTCCACATGTTGACATCCCTATCACCCTATTATTATAATATCAATGCCTAGGTATATAACTCTTAGCTCTGTGGCCAAAGCTTTCTTTGATAAACCTAATGTTTTAGACAAGATTTATGTTTCTCTAGTAATTTTGGCCAATGAAAAAGCCCCTTGGCTCAATGGTTTTCCTTTAAATTTTTACAAAGATACTTGGCATATTGTTGGTTTAAACTTGTACCGAGTTTAAGCTTTATATATTCAATCTTTATGTAATATTACCAAGAATGAAATAACAAGTTTATTCCAAAGGAAGGAGGTTGATAATTGATTATCAATTAGCACTACATCACTTTGCTAAATGCAACTTACAAAATCCTTGCCAATTTTTTTTCTCTTCATTTGTGTTCTCTTCTTCTTACAATCGTTGAACCAAAACAAACTAGTTTTATTAAAAATAATTATACCTTGATATTCAATATATTATGGGAAGAATTAGGATTGGCTAGTGATTCCAAGAAACAACTCTCATTTCTCAAACTAGACATCAAGAAAGCCTATGATAATATAAAATGAGTCCTTATTCTTTCCATGCTTAAAGCCTTATGGTTTGATAGTTATTTTTCAATCTTTGTCATCCAAACTCCTTTTTAGAGCCTTATGCTTGTTTAGTCATTAATGACCATAGATCTTAACATTTTGGTCTTTTCATTTTGATCAAACAAGGTTTGTCACTTGCTCCTCTTTGTGTTCTTGCCATTTAAGTGTTTAGCTATTTTTAAGCACACAAATTTTAGCATGGTATTATTAGAGATTTATCCCCTTGATAGACAAAGCCACAATAATCACTTTGAATATGAGCCCTTTGTTGTACTTGCTAAAAATGAAGCCTCTTTCTATGATGCACTCTCTAGCATAAGTATATTTAGCAAAGCATGGTTCAAGTATCCAATGGAGAAAAAACGATGCTTTTAGTAGAGCGTGATTCCTTTGCTTAGGTAGATTAAAAAATTTAATTGCAAATGAATTCAATAGGGAAAGGTATATACAAATTCTTGGAAACTCATTGTCCTTGGATGAATCCTTGTCCAATCTTTAGCAATATGCACCATAGTGGGCTTAGGCAAAGATAATTGTTTTGGATTACTAAACCCTTGTCTCTTGTTTTAAAGTTTCAAATTTGCTTGAAAGTGTTAACCACTACTCATGTGTATTATTTTACTTATATTTCATCTATTGGCCAACAAATTACTACAAGATTTCTTTTATGTGATAATTTCAAATAGATCCTAGGTATTTCAAAGAATTAAAAGGCATATCTATTACCTTTCATTGAACATGCAAGGTATAGTAATCATTGATAGTTACTAGGAAAGAGTGCACTTTGTGTCAAATGGGTTGTGTGTGCCATTTAAGGGTTTGAGGCAAGAAAATTCTTCTAAAGGATTGTATTTTTTCTTGTGTTCCTTATGGAAAGAAGATTTAGAAAGGACTTGGATTTCACAATTTGATCATCACCCTTGTATCAATTAAAGTTGAAAGCACCTTGCAGAATGAAGTATTTGAAAATATTTTGAGATGGTCAAATTATATCTCAAATGAGTAGAATTCATTCTACTATTTATTTCAATGATCATAGTCTTTGGTGGTCTCCCATTAACGAAAATGCCATTCTTCCTCTTTTAGATACCCTACAAATTATAACTCTTCCTTTCTTGTTGAAGACATCAAAATATCTAGGCATCTTCTCTCGTTTAATAATCCTTGGCCATCGTTACAAAGGTAATTTAAGAAAATTGTGTTATACTTTATATTCATTACAAGGATTTAAGAGATCAAACCTAATTTATGCTCCACAAGTTCAAGTTTTGACCACCTCTTTCTTGGTGAAAATATTGGTATTGGAAACGTGCATGAACTATAACACTTTTAAAAAAGTATTAACTCGGTATTTTATATAAGATTTAAAGTCCCTTCTTCTTGAATCTCAATAAACTTGAGAGTTAGAAATCTTCATCCAAGCTTTGGCTTCTCCACTTCAATTGTGTTTGGAACAGGGATAACTTTAAAACCCCCCCCCCCCTCAGCAAAGGTGTAAAATCCTGGTGAATCTTTCCTTTTATTTGAAAAATTATTAATTTTCCCTGGCGAATCTTATGCACATTATTCAAAAATTTATAAAATCCTGGCGAATCTTAATGAATAATTGGTAAAAAAAAAATTTGCACTGGCGAATCCTAGTGAATAATCACTAAAACGATTAATTACAATGGCGAATCTCTCCTTTAAAATTTTGCATAGTTGGTCGACGCAGTTCCCCCATATTTTTTTGCTTTTTTTAATATTGAAGTAGGGGCCCGAGGGTGGCAACCACCGGCGGGGTCAAGGGGGTCGAGGGGGCAACGCCCCCTCGTGGGGTCCGGGGACAACATTGAAAATGCATTGGAGCACACACAGATGAAGTGTTTTAAAAAAATTCACTTGAAAAGTAAGACTAAATGTGAAATTTTTACCATTGATTAACTTTTAAATCAGACGGCTGCAAGTTCATTCTGTGAGTGAATATTGGCGTGAGTGAACATCATCGGTGGGACACATAGGGATGTCTTGCCGATACAATGATTTTATATGCACTTAGTGAATTCCGTGACTTAGTGAATTCCGTGACTTTATATGCACGTACCTTTTAAAAAGGTTGTTGAGTCCCGAAATTTGTTTTGGGCCACATGATCAAATCTAATCGTGTGGCCCGAAACAAATTCCGAGCCTCAACAACCTTTTTAAAAGGCACGTGCAAATAAAGTCATGGAATTCACTTGCAACCATTCGATTAAAAAGCTAATCGATGGCAATAAATAATAAACCTATTTAAGGCTAAAATATCCCTAAAATGAAATGGTAAATTATTATTAGTGGCGATATTTCCCAAAAATAATTGTAAGAATATAATATTACTGGCGAATATAGGTAATATTTGTATTTACAGTATAAACTACTGACGAATTAGTTTCGATGACGCGTCGTTTAAAAAATAATGCATTGATGAATTAATCGAGACAAATTTATTTTTTTGTAAAAACCTGGCGATTCGACATCCTTTCTAGCTTGTATTATTCGCCATTTTTGGAGGTCCCGATTTCAAATATTTGCCAATTGGCGAAGATTCGCCACTAAAGTTTTCCCTGGTTTGGAAGGTCAAGATTGAACTTGAGCTAACTCAATTTTTGTGGTGTTCGATGTTAGGGCTTTCATATATCATTTGGGGATTTATTATCCCAAATGTTTGGTCCATGATTAACCTAAGATCTGAAAACATCTTTTTTAGACTTGTTCTTAAGGTGCATGGAGGGAGATTCACTTCTTTTTTCTCCCTATCATCTTGAACCTATCACTTGGTCAATTGCTCTCTTCAAAGATTTTTCTTACTAGTTGAAATATTATTAGAACTTTTATTTTATTTCAACTTTAAATTTCAAGAACCTTGCAATTATCAACAATGATGTTTTCTTAAATTTGTGTTGCAATTCCATCCTTGGGCTGAGGATATGTTGATTGCAAGGAAGAGAAATGACATTATGTAGGTTGGATGAGTTGTAAAGGGTTTCAAACCCTTTCAAAACCTGATCTTGTGGTTTCTTGTTTGCTATTGGTCAGCTGTATTTACCCTAATATTTTGTTGTATCTAATTATTATTCTATCGACTCTTTGTTGTAAATGAATTTTAAAATTTTGTTAAAACCTATTTACCTTCAATAAAGAAGAATATTTTTTTATCATAAAATTATTTTGTAAATGAAAAAATACATATTCTAACATCAACTATTTTACAAATCTAGACAGAAAAAAATGTGATTTTTTAAGAATCCAAAATCTTAAAAATTTGCTCAACGACTAAGGATTGAACCTTGTATCATGAGCCATGCATTGCCCAAGATCCTTCCCACGACTGTCTATCAGCAGAGACACGACCTTTATCATAATCATCCATTCTCCTCAAGTTTTTCCCTTTCTTTCCAACGAAAAAGGGCGATTCCTATTGCCCCTCATGAAAAGGCTTCCTTTGGTGGAGTCATACTGTTTCGTTTAGGAAATTAGTTGTATATCACTTGCAACTGAGCAAATATTTGACTTGACATAAAGGGGATTGACACACATGGAGTTCCAATGCTACTTTAAGTAGTATAAAGATAGGTTGAGAATAGTGCTTCATTTCTCATACTTTTCCTAGAATTAGCATCACAATGAAAAGACCCCACATTAAGCTCTTTAACTAAATGAGTTTGAATCATAAGATTAACATAGTTTGAATAGTATAAAGTAGATCTTTATATGGGTACCGTGTGATTTTGAACCATTAAGGTTGCTTTCAATTTGATTTGAAGTACATTTCAACGTGTGTTTATATACTTTGTAACCACCAGAAACAGTGATTTGTAGCCACCAGAAACAGTAATGGCACATGGATCTCCTTACCAAAACTTGCAGCTTAGCAGGCTCTATAAATGGGCTGTTAATTGTATAAGCATTACAGCATGACAATTTGTTCCTACAAGTTTAATGAAATTTCCTGTATCAAGGAAAGAAAGCTATCATGTGTGACAGTCTATAGAGACTAAATTATCAAATATACAAACATCACCCCTCTTCTACAACTGTCACCAATACCAGAGGGCTATTGACTTATTCTCAGCTAAGCCTTTACTAAGAAAGGCTGAAGATAGGACCAGTGTTCCTTGCATGTCCCATCACATAGTTGAATATATTTTTACATAGTTACAAAGAGACACAGGGGTATCAATGCATGGATGGGGTTGGGATAGGATGGTACCCAAGTAAATAAATAAGGAGATGCTATATTACAAGAAGTGGGTACGGGATAGTACTGGTCCACATTCCTATAATGAATTTTCCTGGCAATTATGGTTTTTTTTGTTTTTTTGTTTTGGCTTCACACTTAAGCCAGTTCCTATTCCTATCCTTTAATACCAATTTGACAATTCTGCTCTCACGAGAGAATTTCAGTACTGATTTCCACTGACAACGAGACAATCATGTGGAGAACATGAGTTGTTCATGCCTACAAATAGGAGGGCTATGAACTGTGCAAATCACTCATCATCTTTTGCTTTTTCTTTTGATTATGTGAAGGAGTTTTGCAGAAAAAATGTTGAATTAAGAAGCAAACTCTGTTGGTTAATGGGTTATGGAGATAGAAAATGGAATATATTTAAGTACATGCTTGCTGCAGCAGGCATTGCAGAGCATATGCATGAAATCAGAGTGGGTTTATGCAGTCTTTTGGAGGATCCTCCCCAGAAACTTCCCTCCACCCAAGTGAGTTCTTCTCATTTCCTTTCTTTGATTGCATCATCATTAACTTACTGAGATTAGAATACAAATCAATTTGTAATGAATTGGAACTTGGAACAGATAGGTGCAGACAATAAATAAAATGGAGGAAACTAGCCCTTTTTTTTGTGTATCTGTGATATCTTAGGAAACTTTTATAGTATTGTAGTATATATATTGTTTATGTTACTATTGAACTAGAACCCATATTTGTGATAGAGCTTAGAATTAAACTTGAAAGGTTCTGTTTTGAACAGATGGGATACTGAAAACGGAATTTGTAACAAATCCGGGGAAAACTCAAGGAATTGGTAAGCCCCATGTCAAGGTTAATATGTCTCATTCTGTATCTACCCACGCAATGAAATTTATTAGTTTGTTACGTCTCTGGCTTATTAGTCCACTTTAACAGGATGCTTGTTTGGGAGGATGGATTTTGCGACTTCAATTCTGGATTGCAGCCTGGACTATTCTTCAAAATGTCTCATGAAATCTATAACTATGGCGAAGGGTAAGCACTTGTAACCTGTTTTACATTCTCATGCATTTCGAGTCAGGAATAACAAAGTTCATGACAAATCGGGAGTTCATGATAAATTTCACTTGAAGTCGTAGTCCAGTAGGGCGTACAGTCGTAAAGGTCTTTTGTTTGAACATTGCCTCACTTCTTGATTCTTTGCTACACGTAAACAGATCATTGCCCATTGCCATTTCTCTCTAGACAAAGAGCAGTGGTACCCAATAGCAAAAATCAATTATTGCTATTATAAGAGTGCTCCACGGGGACCCGTGCCCTACCTTGGTACCTCCGTCTCCATCCTGGAAACGTTTCGGGGATTTGGGGACTCCTCATAAACTTCTCTTCGTTTTTGCATCTGACACTAACGCAAACTGGAGCTTCAATTTTGATACAGACCTACCAGTTGCATCTGCTGATTAGGGACAGCCATATATTGTCTATGTTTTTGTCATTTTATAGTTGAAACTTGAAGCCTTTGTGCATTTTGTTATAATTTTTATTTAATATGTATGCACATTGACGATAAAAGCATTTGAATTTTGTTAATTTGTTTGTCAATTCTCTTGTGAAATCTCAACTCAAGTCTAATGTTATGTGTTAATCTTCTACAATGCCTATAATGAATGCTTTATCAATGTTCTGATATGAATATTTGAAATTTCTCTTTTTTTTTGAAAATTTCCCTATTTTTTATAGCCATCCCCTACTGTCCCCTAAAAATGACCCAAAAATACTCCATACCGAAAACACGTCCCACCGTCCCCTGCCGTCCCATCCCCGAAACTTGGGGGAGCATAGATTATAACATAGTTTTCAATGCTAGGAAACATACATCTAGCATCTATCTCTTTTAAGGGTAACATATAAAATTTGTAAATCCACATGAGGGCATCCAAAACAGCAATTTGAGAACTAATTTAAGGTTTAATGATCAGAATTCTTATATTAATCCATTGTTCTATTGTGAGTGCCACAGTATAATGGGCAAAATGGCAGCAAACCAGGGTTATCAATGGATTTACAAGGACCAACTAATCCAGTCTGAAATGGAATGTCTAAAGCGCTCTCTGCACTCTGTAAGTTTTACTTTTGCTACAAAAAATGTCTTTTCTTATCCAGGCCCCTCTACTTCTAAGTTGAATAACATAAGTCTTACTGGGACAATGATAGCATCCTAGGACGTGGGAGTCTCAGTTTAATTCAGGCATCCAGGTAATTTCTACATTGAATTTGCACAGTAATCAGAAGTAGAATTGATCTCTAAGCAATCATAAACAATTGATGCTTTGAACTGTTACAGACCATTGCGCTGGTTGCAGTAAAAGAAGGACTCCTCCAACTGGGTTCCACTCAAAAGGTCATTATAACATGAGATGACAGACCATCGACCAAAAATAATTTTGATCATGTTAAAACGTCTTTATGACATTGACCCAAAAGGTTATAATGACATGATCAATTTTGACAAGTTCAATAATGCTATGCATTATTTGCCTTGGGTTTGCAGGGCACGGAGGATTTGAAGTATGCAATTTTCCTACAGAGGAAGTTTAACTACTTACTGAGCATTCCAAGTTTGCTTACACCACACCCATCTTCTCAAGGGCTTGTATCCCATTCCACGGTTCTGTCAAAGGATTCAACCAGGAGTACTCAAGACAATGGAGATACAAAGTTGTCAGAGCATCCAAATGCCTCAAAGGACTACAGTCATCTACAGTATAACAACTCAAGACAAGGACTTAATCAGGACTACAATTTCCAAGCTTGTAGTGGAAGCCTGCACTTGGCTTCTAATCAGCATCAAGACCTACATTCTCTAGGCATTACTGAACCAGCTACAGTGGCCCCTTCAATGTCAAGCCTACAAGCACTACTGTCTAAGCTTCCCTCCGTTACTCCCTCTTCCTTGGGTATACCATCCTACATGCCAGCAGAAGACAATACTGATGTCTACTTAATGAACAAATAAATATATAATTATAGAATTTATATGAAAACCTACACAGCAAGTTTCAAAGAGTTGTTTGTTTCAGTGCTAATTTTATACGAATCAGGCTATTGAGGCAATGCAACATTTAAATTGCCCAAAAGTTACTCTCTAGGTACTAATTATTAGTTGTTTTCTAAATGGTTAATAAGTTTAACATAACACACTTTGCCCTGCTATTTAACTTACAAATATTCAATAAAATTTGAAACAAGAGACAGATGTCTGTGAGCCATTAGCTGTTTGTGAGTGGTTGTTACTCATGTGACCAAGGTTCATTTCCTTCACAGGACACGATTTTTTTAGTGACCAGTGTTCTTTTCAAAATGGAAATTCATTAAAATTATATATATATATGTAAAATAATATCAATTTTTTAGTGGTTGGTGTTCTTTTCAAAATTGATTTTTTTAACCTTATTTTTGTTTTAGTTAATTTGATGGTTAATTATGAATAATGAATATTTATTTTGTATTAAAGGGATTGCATTTAATTAGTGAAGATGATGATGTATATAGGTCTGAATTTTTGGAAGTGTGATTGAATGAAGCTTCTATATAGATGTATATGTACTAAACATGTTATAACCCTTGTAAGGATAGAGGTAGTGATATCTATTTAACCTAATTGAATTCATGAAAATATCACTTTGTTCTTTTATAACTATTAACCTACCTCATTAGAAGACCTCCAACACTCCCACTATCCCACTATTGGATCTATAAAATCAGAAGTGTTTAGTAATAAATACCACTACCTTTTTCTTTCTCAAATTCATGGTTTCATTGCTAGAGGTCTTCCTTTAGGTTATGGGGTACAATTACCGAGTATTTTCCTTGATTTTAAGTTATTTGTGTCTATTTTATAGATTTTTAACATATAAAAGCATCCCTTAGGATAAAATCTTATCTTGAAAAACATTTTTTTAGACCCAAATTATCATGGAAGTATCTTTATATTAACCTCGTGCTAGCATTATTACTCAAATATTAGCCCTCCTACTCACACACATGACTTACATTGAAGTTGATGAAAGCATCTACAAGGATTGTCTTGCTTCTCAATTGACTTTCTTGGTCAAGGATTATTTTAGTGGAAAATCTTTGCTAGTTGGTGATTATTTTACATTGGGGACCCATTTTTGGTAAATAGTATAGATTATATGAGGTACCAACTCACCACATGTTTTTCAAAATTCATACTAGTAGTTGTTAAATTGCCCCACTGCTATTTATTACACTTTTAATTTAGAGCATTTTGTTACAATAATCTAGGTGCGATTGTTGCCTAATCACTCAATATTTATAATAAATGTTTCAATTTAAGGTAATAATAACCATTACGAGTTAATTTTCATCTAATATTGGGACCATATTCACTATGAAATCACTAGCCATATTTTGGTTCCTAATCCTAATCACTTGACATTTAAACCTATCGTTTTCAAATTTGTCAAGATGACACTTGAAATTCATACAAATTAACATATAAACTAGACTTTCATAGTAATAATAGGGGTCATAACATTAGCAAGATGATTCATTTTATCACTAATTTTTTTTATTAATGATTTGGAAAAAATATAGTAAAAAACGATAAAATATAGGAGGATTTAGAGGAGCACTCAAAAGCTTGTGAAAGGATGATAGAAGAAACATGGAGGATAGAAGACTTCTTTTTATTATTAGTAGTTTGATTTGCTATTATCTAGTATACTTTTAAACTCGAAATAATTTGTAAGTTATTTTAAATTGTAGAAAACAAGCTATACACAATAAAAAAATTCACAAGCTTAACTCCAAAAATGTTTGTTTATTTAATCACATAGTTCAACATCAAAAGAATTGAATCCATGCATATTTTAAAAATATATAGTGGAATAATGTTTTATCTCCATTGATGGTAGAATTTCTTCCAGATACATATCTAGCCTTTGTAATGTATTGGTTATCTATCCTTGTGGTTCCTTTTTGTGTCATGAAATGTTCCAAAATTTTAAGTTTTCTTCATCTCCCATCATTCATTTTCTACTTGATTATATGGTTCAAATTTATTTTTGGGGAGAAATAAACATGCGCCCTTTAAATCACTAAGTTCATAATTTTTTAGGAATGAATAAGTGTCTTATATTACTTTGTATGTAGATTGTGAACCCCTAAACCCCCAAATGCACAAGAACAACAAACGAGTCAATGTGTTAGATCAAATGCAAACAAGCATGAAGGATTCCCCATGAAATCCATCTACTAAACTTAAAATAGGAAGAAAATGAAGAACAAAGCTTAAATAAATGAGAGCTAATTTCAAATAAGCAAGTAAAATAGTGATCCCATGGGGGAATTGGTGTCAATTGAATGTTGAAATTAGCCCTTTCCCAACTCCTAAGTTGCAATGTGAGTGGTTGTAGATTGCTCAAATCTCCATGATGAGATTTGAGCATAACCTAGCTATGAATTGTGAGAATGGTGAATGCTTAAGTGGTAATGGGCAAAATTAATTCTCAATGTGAAGAGTGTAACTTTGCATGAAATTGTGGATGAATAATGAGGAGAGAAGCCTCCAATTTATAGATTTTAATTTGGAAGAATGAGCAAGATTTGAGCAATGTGGGACTAACTTTCAATCCAATGATTGAATGCCACTTGTCACCATGTGAATGGTTGATGGTTGTGCAAGTTTTGATCAAAGTGCCCATAAATGCATAAATTTGAATTTTGAAATATTGAAATGACAAGGTGGATGGAGAGTCAAATGGAGTTATGACCACTTGGCTCAATGCAAAATGACTTGTAAGATGAAATAAATGCCTTGTTGGAAGTACCCATCCACTTGGACTTTTTTGACTTCAAATTGAGGGAATATTCCTTTTTGATGCTATGTGACAAAAAATAGAGATTTAATAAATGAATTAAATCTATTTTCATGTGCAAGTTGCATCCTCTAGAGGATTTTAGTAAGAAAGATTAACTTAATCAAGATTTTGATTAATTTAATGAAGGATTAGATGATTTGACAATTTTGACTCAAATAGATGAATTAATTTAAATCAGAATTGAGATGAAATGATTAATTAAATAAATGATTTTGATTTATTTAACTGAGTGGGAAGATGTTAGATTAAATCAAATAAGGTTTAATTTATTCAATTTAATAAGAGGACTTTAGAAACTTTAATTAAATTAAATGATTTATTTAATTAAACAACGATATAAGGTTAATTAAATTAAATTGATTAATTTAATCAAAGGAGGTGAAAGACTTAGTTTAATAAATAATGATTTATTAAATTAAGAGATAGATTATGATGAAATGCTGAGAGTATAATTTAGGAAGAAATGTTGTTAGTAATCAAGATCAAGTGTGCCAAAATGAAATTGTACATTTTTCGTGTCTACACAGATTAAAAATCATCTACAAAAAAGAGTGGGTGGAAAAAGCCACATCTTGGAGGACACACAAGGAAAAACCTTAATCAATAAATCAAAAAAGATAAAAGACAAAGCCATTAAGTAGCAATAACTCAATCACTAGTAGGAGGTGGATCATGATCATTTAGCTTTTCCCAAACATTAGCAAGCTCTAGGTTATCAAGAACATGCTTGTAGATAGTAATCAAATCCTCTTCAATTTATTTTAGTGAAGCATTAAGTGTCATAAACAAAAGATATGGGCACAACAAGATGGGTAAAATTTCCAAATTCTAGCTAGCTAGAGGCCCCACAATCATGGGGCTTTAAAGAGGCCGAAGGCATGTAGGAAGGTTTAGACCAATCACAAGTAGTTAGGTCCCTAGCCCTTCTTGGAGGAGGCTAGGAAACATGCGACTGGGAGTCATTTCCACTAGGAGCATTCTATCTATGTCCATGTTAACGTCCACGGGGAGGGAAGTCTATCCTTATTAGATGAAAGAGTTAGAGGCACTTTGGAAACCATACATGAAGCATTACCCCAATGATCCAAATGCACTTGTATAAGGGCCACTTCAAGTGTTAACTTATTCACTTGCACAGTTTGAATTTACATGAGAATATTGACACACATCATAGCCTAGATATATAGTGAGAAGAGTATATCAACATAAAAACTAGGAAAAATAGTATAATTTTTATTTTTCAATTGTTCAATTTTTTTTTCATCATTAAAACATACAAAATCTAAGTGAAATTGTATATCAATTATAGGCCAATCTCTCAAAATAATCATGCTATGAAAAATATTTAAGCCTAAAAGGATTAAATAAATCATGAATCCAATTCCAAGTACCTTAGCTTTTGTATAAAACTTGAATAAGAGCTTGAGAGTTTCCTACTTACCACAAAAAAGCACAAGGATTGATAACACTTAGTTGATTTTGGAATCATGTAATATTCTAATAGCTACCACTTCTTCATCTTTGTAAGAGACTTTTCCCCTAAAATGAGAAATAAAGTTATTTTCCCACATAAATGATCACTTAGAATTAAAAGGATGTAAAATTGTTGTTATTTGATCTTTTCATTAAAAGGGAGACATAAATAAAAATATGTAAAGAACTTTGACTAAAAAAAAGGATAAAAGGAAAATGTTTAATTATCTTGTAAAAGGTTTAAAAAAAGTTAATTGTGAAGTGAAAAACAAGGAAATAATAATCTAGAGCGAAAAGAAAACATAATTGATTTTTTTTTATATGGAATGATATGATGGTTTGAAAACCACCCATTAAAATATTATATAAATTATTATGGGAGACTTGGAAATGGTAGAAGAGAACTCATGTTATTTAGGGAAGAAGGTGGATAGGTAGGTGGCATGCATAAAAAAAAGGGCACATAAAGTGTGTCTAATTCGAGGTACATTATATATCTAGGATTGTTTTAGTTAGACTTATTGTACATTAGTACATTTGCTAATTGAAACTAAATCCTTCTAGATTATGACCATAGATTAAAGGGTCTATCCACTAGATTATTCTAGAGATGCTAATAACAATTTTAAAGAGTTGCTTGTTATAAATGTTGGTTATAATGTTGTTTGAATATACTAAAATTATAAATATATTTATAATTTTAGGATTTATGGGGAATAAAATAAACATAAGAAATTGGTACATAATATTTGTGAAGTATAATATTTTTCACTAAACTATTAAGAAATGTAGGTTTTTTAGAAAAAAATATTATAGATTTAATTTTTACAAAGTGATTTACAAAGATATCAAACCATAGAGTAAATTAAGATATTGACTCAAACCTTTAATGTTATTATACTTAGAGCACTAATTAATAGATTATTTTTATTTTTAGAAATTATTATAAGAAAATTTGGTCACCAATCATCTATAACTTTGTAATATTTGATACATAAATATTTGGGTCTATCACATGGAATTCATGTCCTTTACACCTACTAGAGGGGAAAAAAGAGGTTAATATAGAAGGGACAATTTTTAAAAGATATAATAATTATAAATTATGTAATTTATTTTATAAATTTAATATTTCATTATTAAGAATAATAAGGAATAAAATATTAAAGTTAGAAGATAATGATACCTCAAGCTATATTATAACGTATACATATGATTCAATATTGAGATGTAAATTTAAAGTGAATTTAATAAACGAAAAGTATAAATATTTATTTGTATATCAATAGAAAATCAAAAATAGGTATAACACAATTAAAAAGAGTAAATAAATATGAGGGAAGCACTAAGATATTATTAGAAGTGTAATAATTATTAAGATAATAAATAATGTTTTGGACATATTATAGCTAAAAATATATATTTAATGCTAATGTGGAGATGGGTTGTGAAAGTAGGACTTACATTAAAAAGGTAGAATATCATAGGTTAAACAAGAGAAAAGTGTAAAGTAATAATATATTTAAATAAAAAGAAATGACTTATATTATCACTTGGGTTAAATTGATATTGTTGGGTAAATTCTACATAAAAAGAAATTTAATTGGATTTTTAGATAAGATGATATATGAATAAAAAAATCCAATGAAATAACTAATAAAATCGAAATGTATTGTTTGTGTAATATTTGGATTTACAATTTGTTAGGAAAGGTGCACCAACCTTGCATCTTATTCTTAAGAACAAAAAATATAAATTTTTAGACTATTAAACATAAAAAAGTAAAATTTAGGGCTTTAGAGGTTGATTTTGGCCTTGAAAGAAATGATAAAATAAGCCTTAATGGGTGATCCCACAAAGATATCCAACTTTTTGGTCAAAGCGGGACTTTGAAATAATCATTTCAATCCAAAATTTCACCTTTTGTCATCTGTAACAACTAAATTGTTAAGAATTTGAGGACAATGTGAACGAGTGATTTTTCAAATTTCCTATGTAGATTCTAAAATTTATTTTTAAAAAATATTCATAATTTTTCTATGCAATTTTCAATAATTTTTTTTAACAGTTAAATAATATTTAATTTGTTTTATCATTCATTCCATAACACATAAAATTATAAATTCTATATATTCAAACTAACAAAAATACCAATATCTAGTGCACACATATTTTTTAGATTCATTTTAAAATCTATTTTGCTATTTTTCCATATGTGTGGAACATAGGCCTTGGGAATCTAAGTTAAAAATATTATGTTTAGTAGGAATGAAAAAAATATTAATCAAATTTAATATATTCAAAATTATACTTGTTAAAAATATTATCTTGAATGCTACGATCCTGCATATTATCTTGTTGAGTTGATTTTGTTTATTGGTCCAACCCAAGGATTGAATTTTTTTTTGATGAAAATCTAAACACTAAGGTAGAAAGGGAAATTCAAGGGCCTTCTTTCAAAGTACCTTCAAATGAAAGTATCAAATGAACTTTGCTCAAATACGCCTTTGAACAAAGGTGTTCACATTGATAAAAAAAAATTAAAATAATTTTGGGTTTTAGCACCTTCAAATGAAGGTGCTAAAGTTGACCAAAAAAACAAAAGTTTGATTAAATAAAACACAATTTCTTACCAAATATACAAAAATAAAAAATATATTCACAATTTTTAGATATTTGCACCTTTGAATATTTAAAAAAAATTATAACCATTTTTCAAATTTTTGGCACATATTTTGTGAAAGAGTAGATTGGAAATGAAAGGTCAAGGAAAAATAGAAATGTGTGTTCATATTAAAGAGAAAAATACATGGAATTAAATGAAGAAAGACATAAATATATTTCAAAGAGAAAGAAGGTATGTTTGGGATCTAATTTTAGGTTTGAATCTTTGTAAAATAATCCTAAACATTATGGTTTATGTACATATTCTATAGAATATAAGCTTGATTTAGACTTGCGCTAGATAATATTAGCATTAATTTATATGGTGTTTTATTTATTTCAAATCTAATATATTGGTATTTTCAATGAACTCTTAATATAGGTGCATAGAGAATTGATGGTTGAGTAACTCTATAATGAACATAGTTTGAGTAAGTCCATAACATGTCTTACTATATATACATATATATACATACACACATATATGTATATGTATTTACTTGTATATACATTAGGGAAAACTTTAGTGGCGAATCTTCGCCAATTGGCGAATTCTAGGAATCAGGCAAGTCGAAATTGGAAAATTTATCGTACCCAACAGGGTGTCCAAATCGCCCGAATTTTACAAACTATCGGTCCAATGCATGTCCATTCGCCAACGGTTTTTTTCACGAGGCATGTTTAGGAAATAATTTTTCCATAACAGACTATGCGTTTCCAATGGACCGATTAATATTTTCACTTGGAATCCCAGGAGCATGTCATAAAACACCAACATATTCGCCAATACTATTAAAACAACATTATATGAGGACCCATTTCACCAATTAAAATTTATAAATAGTTGCTTGTGAAGACCCATTTCGCCAATTAAAATTTATAAATAGTTGCTTATGAGGACCTATTTCGCCAATAATATTTAAAAATAATTACATTTGAGGACACATTTCACCTTGAAAATTACAAAGTATCGTTGTATAAGCACGCGAGATTCCCCAAATTTTTAACATACCATTTAAAAATCCCATGGAATTCGCCAAATATGGATTGATATAAATACAATTGAAACTATTATTTATTCTTACACAGTTTGTTCAGTTTTGAGGTTCTACTTCTCGATTCAGAAGTCAGTGAAAGCCGAAAACGTAGACTTAAAGGTGAGTGATCATTTCTTCATACTGTTATTAGTTATTAGTTATAATAATAAGATTTCTTTATCTGTTTTCCATTCTTGCTTCAGTCTTAAACATGATTTTGAGTAGGGAATGGGATCTATATTCTTTGTCGGTCTGTCCTTCTTAAACAAGAAGACATTCTTTTCCATCTTTTATTCGAAGTGAGAGATCAATATGTCGAGCAACAAGGGTAAGACTCCTTAGGGTAATGAAGAGACTGGGAGGCCATCAAAACACCCAAAATGTGGAGGTACCATACAGTCTTACTTTGGAATTGGCAAAGCTTCTGATCCATTAGATCAAGGTGGAGCTACATCATCAACTCTTCCACCAAATATTATTGAAGAAGGCATTCACAATACCTCATCGCCACATGAAGGTCAAGGTGAGATTGTCATTGAGTTAAATCAAAATGTATCAAATGAGGATGGCGATACATCAGTAGATGTTCCAAGGGATACCCTGGTTAGCCAAAATGAGATAATTGACTTGGATGAGGATGATGTTGGTAGCAAGAAAAGAAAAAGGCAAATCAAAATTAGGGCACAAGTGGGAAATGACAAGGAATTTTCAACTTGGTTGGTTTTTGAAGTATCCATTCATTGTACTAGTGGGGGTAGAAAACGAAAATGATATTGAAAGGGAAACAGAGGTCAAATGTACGATTTGTAGTTGGAAATGTGGAAGAGACAAGACGTTGCAACTAAAGCTTGACACTATAGAAACGCATATCGGTAAAGTTTAGGAAAAACAAATCATAGACGGAAAGGAACAATCAGTCGTACGATGGAAATCAAAGGAAGAATGTCTTCATGTTAAGTATGCCGCGGATTATGAAGATCATAACCATAGAATGTTGAAGTGTGAAAAATGTCAAGGTACACTTGAGGCTCATTTTGGAAAGCCATGGAAGTAGCAAATCTATCAAAAACTATTCAGATGAGTGTTGTTTTTCATATTTTGTCTAGGGGGCGTCCTATGACAGACTACCTAGAATATTTTAATTTATTATCTTATTTGAGTGTTCCCCACTTTCCCTTCTCACATTGGTCTGTAAATGTTGGATGGGAATGGGTGAAACTATCTTGCTGCAGTGGAAAAGGAAGATTTAAAGGAGAAAGTAAAAGAGTCAAATTTCATTGCATTATCTTTAGATGAATTTACTATGGTAGACAATAATTCTTGGGTCTGTATGCATTTGTATACTATAGAAAAACATGTTCGCCAAGCACATCTTCTTTGTGTTCATAAAATGAAGGACAGTTCAACATCGCAAAATCTGTTTGAAGTAGTCAAGAAATATTTGAATGAAATTGTAGGTATGGATGAGTTGACAATTGCCAAAAAGTTGGTGTGTGTAGGATCTAATGGAGCTGCAGTGATGCAAGGTCAAAGGAGCAGTGTTTACACAAAGTTACAAACTACTTGTGCACCATACATACTTGGCATTCACTGCATGGCCCACATAATGAATTTAGCATTCAAAATTGTAAGCAAGTTTCTTACAGTATCAAAAGTTGAAAATCTAGTTCACGAGATCCACGCATACTTCTGCCGAAGTCCCAAATGTTTCCTTAAATTTCAACATTTTGCTGATGGAATACCACCTGGAAACAAGCTTCTCAAGGATGTTGATACCAGATGGATCTCCCTACATGGACCAGTGCAACGAGTTCTTTCAGAATATCAATCCTTGATTGGAGTGATGTACGAGCATCACAACACAGTAGACAAAGCTCCTAACCTCTTACATAGGTTAACCGATATAGAGACACTCTTGACTTTAGCTAGTCTTCTCCCCATGTTGGATGAGATGAACAATCTTGTGAAAAAAGACCAAGACAAAACTATGTATATTAATGAATATGCCAATCTACGTAAACTTACATGCTTGGCCCTCGGTCATCTATATCTAGATCTAACACAAGAAGGCGCAAATTATTTGATGTGGCAAAAAATTACTGATTTGAATAATCTTGATAATTATTTACAGTTTAATGCAAGCGGGCACTTATGTATATGTGTACGTGGATATGAGATACCAATGTACCATTGTAAGACAACCAGGTGCTCTATTAGAGAATTAGCTATTAACGAGGAAGATTTTAACGACATTGTTAAATCTGTTAGTGATAATTTCAAGGAAATTGCAAAATCTCTTTCCTTAGAGATTCGTGAAAGATTCCCTCGACATGAAATACTTGAAGCCATGGGTATTGTGTATCCTCAATTTTGGGTAAACCGAGATAACCCAAAATATTTTCATGATCAAGTAAAAATATTTATCGAACAGTTTTCGAAAAAGGTAACATACAATGAGAAGATAATAGAAGGAATTTTAAATGAAAATAAGCTTAGACATCAATGTAGGAGTTTTGCAACAGCCCTATGAGGGACCAATATAAATCCATGGGCAAGGAGAAGGCCTTTGAACCAGGATCAATAAAAAAGGTTTGGACAAGCTTAGGTCAGAGTGAAATATTTCATGGTTCGATATCAGAATATTTCAAACTTGCTAATTTATGTCAAACAATGATATTGGGGTCGATGGAGGATGAGAGATTTTCAGTACATTGGGGTTTTTGAAATCAAAGTTAAGAAACAAACTGGACAAGAATTTGGAAAATTGCTTGAGGATGAAAGGAACTGCATATAAAGTAAAAAAAAATCCTTTTAAGAGTGAACTCACAATTTGGAGGTCCACATGTGAAAGAAGAGGGACCGGGTTGTGCAACACATGCACTCGAAATCCAAGCACTGGTATTGGTATTGGTGGTAGTGGCAGTGGCAATGGGACTGGGACATATGACAATGATATTGAAATTGACACAAATCACACAATGAATGTTGAATTTGAGACACAAGCCAAAGCAAGTGAAGAGCAAACTCAGAATCAAGATGACTTTTTTACTTTATCTCAAGATGAGCACCAGTTTGAGGACCCTGACTCCGTTTGGGAAATGGAAGAGAATTAGCAGGTTTTAGGTATTTTTACTACACTTCATGAATCAGTTTCCATTGTTCCAAAGTCCAAACTGTAGTTGATGATATTTTATATTGCATTCGATGAGCATTGAAATTGTGAATCATTGCACTTCATGATATCTTATTTTATATTGCATTGCATGAATCATATTCCAAACTGTAGCTGATGATATTTTATATTGTATTCAAATAAATTGTGAATCATTGCACTTCATGATATTTTATTTTATATTGCACTTCATGAATCATATGCCAAATTGTAGTTGATGATATTTTATATTGTATTCCATCATCCATGAAATTGTGATGTTAAAATTTAAATTTGATCTCTTAAAAGGAAATTTAATTTTTCTTTACAAAGAAACTAGCCTCCACCGAGTCCACCCCACTTATCTTCCACATATCAATAATCACAAAAATATACCACTTTGATTTTATGAACAATGTAAATTGTATAAATTTGTGTTACAAGATCCATATTATAGCCTACATTGCATCTATAAACAAATTTGAAATTTCGTAGTGACGTAGTCCTTCCCCCATTCCTAACAAAATTCAATACCATTGGCCTAACAATGCTTCATCGGCGGAACCCCCATCACAGCCCCGTCGATGGCCCGATGAAAATAGCTCACAACCTAGTATCGGTGTAACAATACTCTATCGGGCTGACTCCTAAGGTGCTCTCCCCAATATATCAATAGAGTCAAGTTGTCAGAAAATGTAACCATGAATTATCAAATGCATAAAGTATATCAGGGGAACTAGGGTGCATCGAGGAAACATTATCTAGCGTCCCACCGATAGAACGAAGGAAAGGTGTCCATCTATGGAGAGGGTGGCTATCGGTGAAAGATTGATGTGACATCCCAGGGCATCGTTGACTTTGAGATATTTGAAATTAATGTTCTTCTACGATGACAAGATTGAAAGACGGTCCACAGATGGTGCATTTATGAACCAGAATTGAAGTGAATTATATCACAAGTTGATCGCATAGTTGTTACAAAATCTTGGAAGATTTTGCTTAGGGTAGAAGTAGAAACGAAAAAACTTGAAATTCTGACACAACAAAGACTGGTGGACTGTGGAGGCGACTCAACGAGACTCACATAAGTACTTCAGACCCAACTCAGAAGCTATTTTCATCAAAATCTTAAGATTTAAATAATGGAAGAGAGTACAGACAAACCCAAAGCTAAAAAATAGAAAACTGAAAAGACTAAGACTTTGGATCAACTGGACATTAAAAATCCTAAGAGACTCCTAAATGAAGATCTGATAGATCAATGCCCTGGGTTGGGGCTGAAACCCAAGAGGAGTTCTCAAATGAATCCTTCCATGGATTGACTATGGGACAAACATAAGGGCTTAGGAGATATTTGGACACCGCAATGAGGGTACAACCTCTTCATGTACCATTACAAAAAACAATTTAGGTTTCAACCAGTCTACAATATGTGGAGGTTGAACCTGGGAAGACTTGTGGTGCCCAATGTGTTTGTGAACACAGAGCTAATTAAAGCTCTTTCTATTAGATATGACCCCAAGAAAAGAAATATTCAGTCACATGGCGGGGGTGACATGCTTGTTATTTCTAGGGATCTCATTTCTAATGTATTTCAGTTAGAGTGTTCACTGAATTTATCATTCACGTTCAAAGATCTCTTGACAGAGTATCGCCACATGGATACCAGCTATAAGAGATGGAAATTACCTTTGCATAGGCCCAAGGATGAAGGAGGCCAACTCAGGAGGTTCTTTAGCAGTGAAAACCCTCCTTTCCATGAAGATTTGTTCGAAGAGTATTTTCGATACACCTATTATTCAGCTGGTCAGGTTTTGGGAGTAGAGGTTCCGCCTCTCATGTCGATTGAACCAATGGTCTTAACTGTAGAAATATAGAGCAAGGATGCCAGACCATTTGATTATGCTAGCTACCTGGCCAATTCCCTACATCGAGTGCTTGAAAAGATTAAAAATAATAGTGATAATATTAATTTTGAGCACTATTATTTGCTTATGCATTTGCTTTTGTACGAGGGACAAGTCAGAGGGGTCTGGAGTGAAGAATTAAGGATAAAAGATATAGATGAAAATGGAGATTTAAAACCTGTACAAATGTGGACTTCATTGTGGGACAACCGATTTGGTAGGTCTCATTACCTTTATTTTGAAGAAGTTTTTGTAAAACCATTGATGAAGTTGCTGGGATATTCATGCAATTATAACCTATCCCTAGAAGTACTAGTATGCTTTCCCTAATTGTACAGTGATAAGGGTTTATGGGTTCAAAGGAGCTCCACACTTGATGCCACAAGTAGTTCTTGACTGAATTGCTTATTTAGAAATTGTGAGGCAATTGGAAAAATCCGATGCCAAACACCTCAAAGGACATATCAAACAATCAATTATGCCCAACACCTTATGTTTTGGAGACTTTACAGTGGTTGCCAATGAAGGATACAGGGAAAATGGTGGTAAATTAACACAATACAACCTACCTCTAGGTGATGTAAGGAAATAATTTGATGCAGAAGGGTTTATTCACAAGGCGAGATTATCACAGGGGCTATCAGGGTATGGACATTTGTTCTCAATCGTGATAAGAAACCATGATGAGGCTTCCACCAAGGAAATAATGGCCGCCTATAACAAGATTATGCTTGCAGAGGAATGAAAGAGAAAAAATGTCCCATCTTATTCAAAGGAATTTGGTGAGATACATGATCCTTTAACAAGAATTGAGCAACTCATCACTCATGTCAATGAACTAGTAAAGGATGTTCCCCTAGTTGTTTTTGATGCACCTCATGCAACCTATTCAGGAGTACAAGTTGAAGACATAGAGCCCTTGGATTACATACCTTCACATCCTACTCCTAAGGTATATTTTTCTATAGATACTGATATAAGTGAAGAAGAGGAGGTTGATGAAGAGGGTGAGTAGGTCAAACAAATAAGTGCTCTTGTGATTGCATAGTACGAGCCCCCTCAAGAGTAGAATATTGTGAGATTTGAGGCATCAAATGAACTATCTAATGATGTGAGGGTCAGGGCTGGACAATAGTTTATTTTTGATTGTGATTTTGTTAAATCTTCTGAATTTAAATAATTTGTTTATGAATATAAAGGCAGAAAGATGAGACAAAAGATACAGGATATCACTCCTGAACAGGAGGCAACCGCTCTGGAGGAATTGAAAAGGGAGGTAGATAAGGAAATGGAGTCCATCACTCCTGAAAGAGGAAGGGAATAACTTCAAGAAGCTGGAGTGTTGCTCCTTCTAGGGTGGGATATTAGCTCTTCAATTGTATTTGATAGCTTCAGAAAAAGAGGGGATAAGACAATGAACTTAATAAAAGAAGCAAGTGACAAAATGTATTTAGGATCTGGGTACAACCTAGACGAATCCACCTTACTTATTTGGTCACTGTATCCCCATGATAAAATACCTACTATAATTAGTAATCCAAACCAAGTGTTAGGAAATCTCTTGGTTCAACGAGTAGGGGATACCAACCCTATGGAGACAATAAAATTGAGAATAAATGTGGCAAAATTTACCAAAGCACAAATCAAAAAATTGATTAAGGAAAATGACAAACTGAAGAAGGAGCTAGCAAATCAGAGAGAAAGAACATATTCCTCCTCCACATCAGAGTTGTAATCCCCATGGATTGAAAATGATAAGAGAGTACTTAATGCATTTCCTGATGTAGCCTAATGGAAGAATTGCCATCTGAAATCCCAAGGGAAATGCAAAGAATTAGAGAAAGAAGTGAAAACCATCAAATATAACATTGCATCTGAAATGATAAAAGAAAGATTCAACAAAATCATGAAGTGTGCCGATGAATATTGGAAACTGTTCAAACAAACATGTATTGCATTGGTGGAGAATGAACGATTGCAACATAGAATGACGGAGTAAAAAAAGGAGCTCGTAGATAAGAATATCATGAAAGGAAAAATATTGCTGACATATAACAAGGTGGTAGAATCACATAATGGATATCATAACATGATTAGGGAAGATTTAAACTACTTTGATTCAGTCCTGACACTTCATAATGGCATTGGAAATCCATGAGAATATGATGATTGGAAGGAAGAGCTTGTTGGGATTCTAATTGTTGCGTTGCAAGAAATAAATAATGAGGATATGGTTTTACAAAACACTCATAAGCAACTCGAAAAAATAATTTCTATGGAATATGATATGGAACAGGCGATCTCTAACATGGACACCTATGCTGAACAAGAGTACATCCATCACCTCTCTGCAGTCAATCTGTTTATTAGCCAAACTGTAGATGTGTCAGAATCAGATTCAACGGGACAACCATCAGATTCAGAGTAAGAACACCAACTGACAACATGATGAGCACCCTATCATGGAGTAGAAGCTTTGAACAGATCTTAGGTGGTCATGGGCTTCTGCTTGGAGATTAACGGATCGGTGCATTCACCTGCGCCATTGTTTTATTTGAGTTATGTTTAGTTGTCAAGCATCATGACTTTTTGTAAGGGGTTTGTAGCTTGTTGCCTCTCATATATAAGAGAGATCAAGACTCGAATAGGAGATCATCACATCATTTTTAATTAGACTTTAGAGTAGAAAATAGTAAGAAGATAGATAATAGATTGCACCAATTTGCCCATCCATCTCATATCATAAACTATTGTTATAATGCATATTACTTGGAGATCAATACAATGGAGAAGGTTATACATAATTACTGATTTTCTTTTGAGTGTTCAACTATTGTGGATTCATATGCTTATATGTTATTAACTTATTTGGCTATCTCCAAAGTGGTTGTTTATGTTATTTCAATTGAGTGTGTGGAAGTACATTTAATTTGTTAGTAAATTGAATTTTAATTCTTCAGGAATAGGGTTGTGACCATGGGGTTTTAGATTTATTTATGGATATGATCAAGTAGTAATGTGGGCCACAAAATGGATCTAGTCACACAAATCTCTGCAATTTATGCTTATCATAAAATCAAATGTAGTGTATTTTTACAGTATGTGGGATGTGGGTGAGGTGTAAGTTGATGGATACTGATCAGGATTTTTAGTCCCAACATAAAAAAAGCTAAAATTTCAACATCCATAACTTAAAAGCTCTACCAAGAATTAAATATAATGAGCTAACAGTTCAACATCCATAACTTGGAAGCTCTACCAAGAAGTAAATATAATGAGCTAACAGTTCATCACCTTATAGTTCATATTTTAATTGTGTTAAAAGTAAAACTTGAAAATGTACTCAGTGATTCATCACTCAACTCAATGCTTAATAACATTTTAACAATAGTATTAGTAGCATATACAACAATGAACATCAACAATCATTTAATGTGTATCTAGTATTTGAAACCACATACTTTTTCTTCAAATGATAAAATAAATAATACATGTAATTGAACATAATCACATTATTGAAGTCTGAATTTGAGATTTTTTATTTATTTTCACATGAAGGAGTACATAGAGGCATTGGCAATGCAAAATATTTCCAATGCCCAAAGACAACTCTGCACAGAGCTGAGTTGGAACTTGGAAAATCATATTATCAAAGATTCAAAAATGAAGTCACGGTATCACCTTTTCTAGCAACTTCCACTCTTTAGGTGGTGGAATTTCCATTTGTTCTAACTGATGTTGTTTGACTTGAAGTTTTGTTAACATTTCATGATTGTAATTGGAACCTGTCTTGAATTCTTCAGTCAATTTTGTATTCAAGGTTATCAGTGTTTTGATGGAATCCAAATAGTTCACCACATCTGATTCTGGGTTCTGAGGAATGTTAGTTTTTCATGATCAGATAATTCAAACTTAAAGTAATCATAAAATGCAACACATGAGACAATGAACACCACAAGATACCCTGGGAAAACCCTCCCAACTCGCGGGGAAAAACCCAACAAATATATCTCTCATATATTTAGGAATAAGAGCAGAGATCTGCTTACAACTCAAGCCCACCACAAGGCTGAATTTGATACAATGAATAATAACACCTCTCCTAGATGCGAATACACAAAAAGATTGTATTTCATCTTGAAATCAATTTGCTGATATGAAGTGATGATCTCCTGCTACAGAATGATAATTTGCTGCTACAAAATGAAGATCTTTTGCTACATAATGATAATCTGCTGCTACAGAATGATGAACTGTTGGAAATGGTGAACTCCCTCTAGGAATGCGAATTATGATGAATGAACTTGATCATGAAAATGAAAGTATTCATATTGTATTTATATGCTTATCCATGAAGAGATGCTTCTCTTTATTACCAAGAGGTCAGCCCAAGAAGAGATATCTCCTAAAGAGAAAATCATGACTTTTCAGAAAGTCAACTTTTATTTAATAATAATAATAATAATTTCATATGAAAAGAAATACGTGTCTCTTCATAATGAAATCTCCATTCAATTTAAATAGCTGACATGCTATTATTTAAATTGGTTTTTAATGTGGGCTGGAAGTAGCAGCCCGAAGCTGCTTCTAACATTAACACTCCCTCTCAGCTAGGGAGGATACTTCCAGCTGTAAAAGACATATCACCTCATCATGATGTTAATAACCATGGCTACACCCATGTGTGAAGAGAAGCATATCACCTCATCATGATATCAACCATCATGGCTACACCCATGTATGGTATATACAAGTGCTCATCACTCAACGTGATGTTGTCACCTCATCGTGACGTTTCACCATGGCTCTCCCAAAGGGTGAAATTACAAGTACAAAAAAATCATCACAGAATCTCTCACATGATGTTGTCATGGATTCACACACATGAAATCCACCATGGCTCTCCCAAAGGGTGGAAACAAGGGATTTCACCTCAAATCTCAAAGAGAAATGCATTAACAAGGGCTTGCACCTCAAATATCTCTCAAAGAGAAATGTATTAAAGGGGATCACTGATACTGAGACTCCTTCTTAGCTAGGACTTGATTCTCCACCATACCAAGCTCATCTCGAAAGTACACAAACTTTTTCCTGGAGAGAGGCTTGGTGAGAATGTCTGTCATTTGCTCATCAGTGCTGATATACCTCAACTGAATTGCTTTCCTCAATACCATATCTATGATATAGTGGTATTAATTTTGACATGTTTAGTTTTGTCATGAAACACAGGGTTGATAGAAATCTTCACACAACTTTGGTTATCACAATGAATGATAGTATGCTCCATTGATTGTCCAACCAATCTTGCAAGGAGCTTCCAAAACCACAGTGCTTCTTTAGTTTCCACACAAGCTGCAATATACTCGGCCTCTGCAGTGCTCAATGCCACTGAGGACTGCTTCCTGCTACACCAGGAAATCATCGCAGACCCCAACCATCTTCTTCAGGTTTAGCAGGATCCCTCTGAATCTTCAAGTACTTGCAACAACCTTTTGACCTCTTCATCTAAGATTTCTTGCAACACTTTCCTTAGAGAAAATTTTTCAACGTACACCTTTGAAATTGTAGAAAGTTCAAGATTGACCTCCTTGACCTCAACCCGAATCACTCTATTCTGAATAGGTTTGTGGAGCTACCAATGTCAAATCCAGATGACAGTCTTGAGAAATTATGATCTTAGCAGCTGAAGGGATCCTCTAAGGATTTAGCACCTAGCCTTGCAATACAATAATCTTCACTTCTTCTCAGTGAGTTACAAAACTCCCTCTAGATCCCTACTTCAGAGATTAGAAAGAAGACTTCTGGAGGTGAACTCCCTCTAGCCACCAACTTAGTCCCATGACTGCAAGTTGTGACTTCATGCTTGATCATTTCTTTGGTCGACATGGCTTCCTCACAATATGCCTCAAGCTTTTCATCACTAAACAATCTCCCATCACTTTCTCGCTTCTTGATCCATCCTAGAAGCGATATAGAGAGAGCTTACAAGCAGTTTATAACTATCCAAAGAAATATTAAGACTAGAATCATACAAGGTTTACTATCTCAGGTTATAGTATAAATGCATAAGAATTTATGAACAATATTAAAACATGAATAAATCAACCTAGAAGAGAAATGTATCAAAAGATCATAATGAAGAGATAAAGAAACTTATCTTTATTAAGTTCATATATAACTCTTTCTTCCATATTTTACTCCTCTCGAGAGTGTTAAACTCAACACAACAAAAGACAATTTGAACAACTATAGATTTCTTGAATGCATTATGCAGTTAGCATGAAAAACCTACCCTCTCCAAGAGTCAAGGCTCTATCATAGTTCATGCATTAGAGAATGATATCAATGTGACCAACTTATCACCATCAAAATTGCAGTTCTCTTTTTATTTCAGAGTCACACTCAGAAATCTTCACAAATAGCATGAAAAATGACTCGCAAATAATAATTTGAATCTTCAAGGGATCTTATGTCAGTGAACACATTTCAAGAGAAAACATGATCTCTCTTTACTAATCACACAAGATCCAAATAAATGATATAACATAAATTCAGCCTAGAAAGGTGATTTCAAACAAAACAAAGAATACTTATCTCTTTAAATAATCTGATGGATACAATTACGAGATATAGTAAGATACGTTGCTCTTGAGCTTAGATTAGTACACAAACTTCACCTTGAACATAGGCTCATGACTTAGAATAGAAATTCCCTAGAATCATTTTGAGGAGAGATCTTATCCACATCTGTAAATGAAGCATTCTGATTAGGCCTAGTTGGGAAATCCTTTGCATAGTGACCAAACTTGTCACATCTAAAGCATTTGACACGAGAGAGGTCCCTCTTCTTCTTGAATGCAAGAGCATCATAGAAAACTTTATCCCTATTCTTCTTGAAGTATCCTTTCTTTCCTCCTTTTCCTTCCTTCTTCGAGGATTGAGCAGAAAAAACATGAATGTCTTCATTTGTAGAGATTCGACCAATACCTCTCACAGCCAACCTAGACTCTTCTTAAATACAATCTGCCCTCAAATGATCAAACTTGGGAAGTTTCGATCTCACACTAATTCGTTGAATGTAAGGCTCCCAAGATGAAGGAAGACCATTAAGATTCAACATGGTCAAATCCTTGTCATCAACAATATGACCAATAGTAGAGAGCTAATTTCTCAAATCAGAAATCTTCATGAAATAAGCAATGAAAAATTCTCCTTACGCCATATTAATATGATGAAGTTATTGCTTTAATGCAAGTGCACATCTTGTGTTATTGATCTCATACATCTCCTCCAAAGACTTAAGAATCTCTCTTGCTGTCTTCAACTTAGAGATGATAGGAACAATATGGTCCTTCACGGAATCAACTAACATCTTCTTTGCCTTAGTATCTTTCTTCTTCCATTGAATCTTCTCTTCCTCATCAGTAGGCTCGGGGAATTTTATCTCCATGAACTCAGCCAATTCATTTTTCTCCAAGGTGAGCATAATTATGGATCTCCAAGATGTGAATTTTTTTGCTCCCTCAAGTTTGTCCTCAATCTTGAGTCTGTTCACCATCTTGATGAAGTGACAGAAGAGATCAAGAATGTGAAGGAAAATAAAGAGTATTGCTGCAAGATTAGATCTGATCAAGATCTTCTTTAAACCCACTATGATACCATGTTAGTTTTTCATGATCAGATAATTCAAACTTAAAGTAATCAGAAACTGCAACACATGAGATAATGAACACCACAAGATACCTTGGGAAAACCCTCCTAACTTGAGGGAAAAAAACCAACAAATATATCTCTCATATATTTAGGAATAAGAGCATAAATCTTCTTATAACTCAGGCCCAACACAAGACCCAATTTGATCTAATGAATAATAGCACGTCTCCTAGATGCGAATACACAATATGAGTGTATTTCCTCTTGAAATCAATCTGCTGCTATGAATTAATGATCTCCTGCTACAAAATGATAATTTTTTGCTACAAAATGAAGATTTGCTGCTACAGAATGATGAACTGCTGTAAATGAAAAAATCCCTCTAGGAATGCGAATTATGATGAATGAACTTGATCATGAAAATTAAAGTATTCATCTTGTATTTATATGCTTATCCATGAAGAGATGCATCTTTTTATTACCAAGAGGTCGGCCCAAGAAGAGATATCTCCTCAAGAGAAAATCATGACTTTTTAGAAAGTCGGATTTTATTTAATAATAATAATAATAATAATAATAATAATAATAATAATAATAATTTCATATGAAAAGAAATACGTGTCTCTTCATAATGCAATCGCCATTCAATTTAAATAGCTGACAGGATATTATTTAAATTTCTTTTTAATGTGGGCTGGAAGTAGCAGCTCGAACCTGCTTCTAACATTAACAAGGAAACTTGTCCAAATCAATCTTCCTTGCACCCTCCATCTTCTTTTTGAAATCATCCTTTCCAATGAATCGGTCATTAGTATCAAAATCCTTTGGAAAACCAAGCTCTCTGAAGTTCCTTACCTTTTCATCCACCACCTTCATCTTGTCTACAACCGAATGCAAATATTCCTTTGTTCCAAGCATTCTCGAACACTTTTCAATGATATATGACAACTTCATTGAGGTAACAATCCAATTAGTAATCCCTTTTTATTTCAAATCATTGTCACTAGCTTTGTAGACTGTTTGTAGAACTTGATTTATAGATTTCTCTAATTCCAACACAGTTTTGTTGTCCACTAAATACTTGTTGAGCTTCTTATAATGTTGTCTAATAGCATCAATCAATTGAAACATGTCACACAAATGATCAAACCTCTGCATTATTTCATCCTAGATCTTTTGTTTCATATGCTTCATTGTTTCTCTACAAATTGCAAATAACTTATTTTGGCAAGACTTAATTTCATTTTTTGCTTCCATCAACTCTGCCTCCAATCTTTCATTTCTTTTTCTCTCTTTCTCCAATTTTTGTTCCCATTGTGCATTTCCATTCACAATGCTTAGTCTTAATTTTTCTGAAGTGGAGTTTTCCTCATCATATTTCTTGTTGCTCTAATCTAGCCTTTGCTTTAGGTCATTCACCTCTCTCTCATTTGGTTTATCCTCTTTGCTTGTTGATGTAGAGGCAGATTTTTTTATTCTTTTTTCTAATTCATTGCTCTTGTTATCTGTTGCTTTCCTCTTTGATTTCTCATTTGCTAGGTCTGCCTGTAACTTTTCTATTTGGGTCTGCAACCTTTTCTTCTCTCTATCTTGCTTTAGCAATGATGTGTACACTAATTCATTATTCTTCTTTGATACATTAATTTTGTCAGTATTTTTTAGTCCAAAAAAATCTAATTGAAAATTGGTCACCTAGTATTCAGATCGATCCATTTGATTTGTTGGTTTGTTTTGAACTATGGGAACAAAAATTGTGTACTCCATGATTTCTTAATTTATGTCAAATGTGGGTAATACCATGGTTGTTGCAGGATCTGATGTTACATCAGACACTCTCTCCATCGGTTGCTTCTTTTCTTTTTTATACAAGTCTGATTTATTTTTAAACTCTTCAATGAAATCATAACTTGGGGAACAGGAACAATGAAATTCTTGAATGGTGAAGGAATAGGAGTTCTTGTAGTTGCTAATGATGTCGCAGCCACACTAACTAGCAGTAGGGGAGTGCCTGGAAATAACTCCTTTGTGGTGGATCCACTGATAGTGTGATTTGGACCTGTCAAAATCCTTTGCCTCTTTTGTTTGCCTTGATCACCTGGTGTTTCTGTGGTATCTTGTATTGTTTTCCTCTTGTGTGTAATTTTTTGTTGTAGCACATGTTGACCACTACTAGTACTATTAGCCATACCATCACCACCAATGGTAGTGCTAGTTGCACTAAGCTCTCCACCATGGGCATGTCCTAGTTGTGATTGTATCTGACCATGAGGATGAGGATTTGAAGCTCTAACAAATTGACTTGTATGCCCTTGGTCTACTTTTTCACCTCCAAGCCCGAGGCTAGATTTATCAACTCGTTTTGTATGCTCAACATCTGTTACTGTCCAAGGGCCTTGTCTTTGGGACCCCAAAGGACCACCTTCATAACCCATTTTTTCAACTATGGCCACTCCTAAAGTATATGCTTCTTTTGTGGCCTCACTTAAACCAGGTTTGTAATTGACATGTCTTTGTTCTACTTCTTCCCTATCATCATTAGATTCATCATCACTTTCTTTGTTTCCATGTTCATCAGGATGCTCTATATTCCACAATTTGCTAAACTCTTTATCTTCTTCGTTATCTCCATACTCTGCAAGAGCTCTTGGATCACCTAGCTCCTTTCTCATAGACCAACAGGTAGTAATTTTTTATCTTGACCAATTTTTATTTGTAACCTTCTCTAGACAACCTGGAATTTTTACTCTACTAGATGGTTTATCACCTTTTTCATAAAAAAATGTTGTATGTCTTGATTATCTTTCGGTTCAATGCCATAATTTTTATTGACAATTGTTCAAAAGAAATACCATTCTCAACAACACTTTTCTCCATTGCTATTTTGACCTCATCCCAAGAATCCTTGTTTCTCAAGTTTTCAAGCAAGGGTTTACTTTGATGTTGAATTCTACTTGCAACATTCCTATTGGCCATAATCATTGATTCAATGATGTCACATGGATCGTATTGCCAATGACATATAGCATCAAAATTAAAAAAATTCAAAAGATTATGTGCCACACTAAATGATTTTCTCTCGAATGTGAACCCTCCACATGAAAAAGGTAAAGAAGGAAATAAGGTCTTCTTTTGTTGACTAAGAAAGTGTAGTTCATCAGCACTTTGCATCTGTCTTACATATTCCAATGCAAAAACCCTTTCTGTCACATGTATTGGAAGTTGCTATGGTTGTACTCCCGATCCATAAAATCTTAGCACAATATATTCTTCCATTAAGTACCAATCAGCCAATTGTATTTATTTTCCTAGTTGAATTTAGTTTCTACATGACCTAGGAAATCTAGGCATTGGAGTATTTGTAATTGCTTGATTCAATGGAGCCAAAAAGTAGTCTACAAAATGATTGTAGTTCCTTCGAGAATCATGCATCCTTATCTCAGTGGTCCATTCATATATTGGAGCCATTTTATTTTCCTCAGCATTACTATAGGGTTGAATCTGAAGCTTGTTGGTCTTAAACATTCCTCTAAATTTGAATAGAAAAAGATAGCACAAGTAGGTTGTGAACCTAAATGTCTTGGTGGATCTTGCTTTAATCATTAAAAATTGTTTATGCATGGATTCTACACTGTGTTGAATAAAATTATATTTGACATGTTGAACACCATAATGGATATTAAATACCATTTCAAGGAGGCTTGCACCCACTTCCAAATTGCTATCCAGACCAAGGCAAAATGCTAGCATGGAAATAGTATCCTGAACCCATGGTTTAAAAATATCCAAATCATAAGGAGGCTTATGATCACCTTTCAATTTGTTTCTATCTTGAACTATTTTATTTAAGAAAGCATTTTTCTCCCTTTCTTCCACTGCTTCATAATCACTAGCAAGCTTTTCTAGGTCAATGTGGATGTTTCCAAATTCTTTAGTTGTAAACCCCAACACTTTTCCAAGTTATTCTGCATTAATGGATAACAATTCTTCTTTGTTATCTTTATTAACAATTTCTTTTTTGTTATCATCATAATTTTGGGCACAGACCATGATAAATTCTGGGCAAGGGAAAACCTCATGTAACATCATGTGCCCTAATCCAATTACCCATGGTGCACTGATACTATTAACTTGTGTTTTCTTTGCAACCTTATTCTGAGATGAAAATCTAAGTTTTGAGGTACGCCTACCATAGATTTCAGGATCATAAATATCATGGTACCCATCAGTGAAACCTGAGGTTTTAAGCAATTCTGCATAATATATTTTTTATCGGACATTGCTCTAGTGGTACTGGTAGTAGACATGCTTATACAATGTGAAGTTGTGAAATTTGAATTCCCTAATACCTATTAGTCCTCCTTAATTTTTCTTAAGAATTCTTTCACTTACTCGGATTCTAAGTTCCGACTCTTGAAAAGATTAATGTTGAAATTCGTGGAAACTGGAATGGCTTTGTTGGAAGTGGAACTATGGAATCCAAAATAGGGTGGTGCACTGCAATGAGCAATCTAAAGAGTGAAGACTGAAATCTCCCCATGTACTAACCCTCTCACTTAAAAAAAAATCACTTGATAATTGACCCTTAGCAGTACAAAGTGCTTTAAATACTTTTTCTCTCAAAATTGGAACATTAAAGTGAATGAAATGTCTTAGGCCTACAAGTTACAAATTCTTAACCGCTGATCTTTCCAAATCTAACGGTTATAAGGTGATTCTAGAGGTTTAAGTTCACAAGCCTATCGCTCTGTGCATTTCATTCTGGAATGCAACTACAACCATACATTAAATGTTCATCCAACGGTTGAAACTTGATTAATTTATGATATTAACTTAAAACAATAAACATGACACATGTGTTTTAAAGTTGTTTTAAACTTGTGTGCACTAGGATTGACATCAAGGCCAAGGGTTCGGTAACTTAACATTGCAAAGGACTTAAAAAAATCTCCCTGTGTGTTGACCCTCTCACTTAAAAAAAATCACTTGACAGTTGACATCTAGCAGTACAAAGTACTTTAAATGCTTTTTTTTCGAAATTGGAACATTAAAGTGAATGAAATGTCTTAGGTCTACAAGTTGCAAATTCTTAACTGTTGATCTTTCTAAATCTAATGGTTATAGGGTGATTCCAGAGGTTTAAGTGCACAGGCCTATCACTGTGTGCATTTCATTACGGAACGCAACTACAACCATACATCAAATGTTCATCCAATGGTTGAAACTTGAGTAATTTATGATATTAACTTAAAACAATAAACATGACACATGTGTTTTAAAGTTGTTTTAAACTTTTGTGCGCTAGGATTGACATCAAGGCCAAGGGGTTGGTAACTTGACGTTGCAAAGGACTTAAAAAATTCTCCCCATGTGCTAACCTTCTCACTGAAAAAAAATCACTTTACAGTTGACACTTAGCAGTACAAAGTGCTTTAAATGCTTTTTTTCTCGAAATTGGAACATTAAAGTGAATGAAACGTCTTAGGTCTACACGTTGCAAATTATTAACCGTTGATCTTTCTAAATCTAACGGTTATAGGGTGATTCTGGAGGTTTAAGTTCGCAAGCCTATTGCTTTGTGCATTTCATTGTGGAATGCAACTACAACCATACATCAAATGTTCATCCAACAATTGAAACTTGAGTAATTTATGATATTAACTTAAAACAATAAACATGACACATGTGTTTTAAAGTTGTTTTAAACTTTTGTGCACTAGGATTGACATCAAGGCCAAGGGGCTAATAACTTAATGTTGCAAACAAATTAAAAAATGAATAATGATATCGGGAACTAGGGGAGAAGGTCAACGAAAAATTAGAAATCAATAATGAAAACTTTTAGTGTTTATAATGTTTTTTGTCAATTTGATGGCAACTTTCTTTTTTCATTTGTATTGCTTTATGTTTTACTTTTAAATCTGCATGCATTTATTTCTTAAATAGATATACCACAAAACTATACCACACTTCATCATTCCTAACAAAAATCAATACCATCGGCATTGACCTAAAAATTCTTTATTGATGGAACCCCCGTCACAACCCCGCCGATGGCCCGAAGAAAATAGCTCACAACCTAGTATCGGTGTAACAATACTCTATCGGGCTGACTCATAAGGTGCTCTCCCCGATATACCGACAGAGTTAACAAAAGTAAGCACATCGCTGTAACACATAAACATCGGTGGAACGAATGCTTGTACTCCCCCGATGACCCGATATAACTATGAATTATCAAGTGCATATTACACAAAGTATATTACTTAATTTCTTAAAGGAAAAAAGCCAATTTGAATATATTAATAGACATTGAAGTTATGAACTCAGAAAATAACTCTTTACTATAAGTGTAAATGAATAACGAAGAATAACACAACACAACCATTTATTTTATTGCAACTGAATTTCAATGTCACATTATTACATATCTTTTTAAAGACGAGTAGTTGTAGAGTAGACAAACTCTTGTTTTGTATAAATAACATATGTTAGTGTGTCACTTTACATAGACACAATTTAATAATTTATTCCAAGTTGTTGCTCGCTATAATGGATTACAAATTGATTCCAATTTCCAAGCTTCTGCTGTTGACAACTTCCTACAAATGTAACTCTAAAAATAAATGCATGATTCCAAGCTTCTACTGGTGACAACGTAATACAAATGTGGCTCTGAAAATAAATGCATGACTCCAAGCTTCTGCTAGTGGATTTTCCAACCATGCTGGGGGAAGGGGGTTCTAATCATTTTGGGAAAATGGGAGCTGTGAAGATACAAAATGTACTTATCCCCTTTGAGAACCAAAGTCATGCAAAAGATGTAATACAATTGTCTCTTTGAAAATAAATGCATGGGACTTGCCAAGCCAACCATGTTGGGGAATAGGGAGCTGTGAAGATACAAGAGGAGTAGAAAATCTACTCCCATGTTTTGCACACAACTTCTATGCACTGGTATAGAACTTACCTCCATCAGAGCTCCTCATCCTGAGTCAAACCTGTCTGAGAAGTCAGGTTAACTAAATCAACTTCTTTCCAATTCCACCCATTCTGAACTTGAAGGAAATTCATCTTTTACTGATTACTCTGTAACTACATAGCTGTAGGCAGGAGAATTTACAGTATCCCCAATAATACCACATCATCTTCTTCATGAATCCTTATTAACCCTAGAAAATGAAAACCCTTATGACACTATCCACTATTCACTATCCCTATTTATGGGCCACCAGTGCCACCACTAGCCTGGGTATAATGATAATCATGATTCGTGTGCAATTAAAATGTTTAATTTGATTGACATCTGGCTGATGAGCCTAAAATATGCTCATTATTTAAGTGTCATAATGTATTTTTGAATACCTTTACCCTTTCTAATGGTTGTTTTAAATTCTGTGGTTATAATTTTTTTATGTTAATAGGTAGTATTCTGTGACAATGCATTCCTATAATCCTGCAGCTTAATATCTCCATATGGCTATATTCATGGCCCTGTTTAACCTCCCAGTTGACTGATATGATACATGTAGTTTCTAGATAAATGAGATGAATTTAATGTGTGTGATTAATGATAGGTATCGTGTTGTTATGATTTCTTTTGCCTTTTATGCTATATGTCCCGCAGGTTGTTGAAGATAGTATGAACAAGTCAATGTGCAGCGAACCTCGGTTATGAAGTGAAGATCATTTCATCACGACACCAAGCATATTGTTCCTGCGAAGACGCTTTGCCTGAGTCATCGGGAGGAGATCTAAATGGTCGTCAATCTAGGAGGAGTGGAGCGCTGGATTCTTTCCGAATCAGTTGGATGGATACACTTTCATTTATGGAAATCTATTCCTCATAATTAGGAAGCATCTACGTTTGTATCTTTCTCTGATAATTAGTTAGTTAGTTAGATGTTTCTCTTTAAATAAATGTTCCTCCTGCGTGAGTGAACGAGATGATAGAGAAGAGATTAGACTAGAGATTAGAGATAGAACAGAGTGTAGTGATTTACTATTATAATGAAAAATAGAGCTTTGTATTAAGTTTTCTTACAAGCAGAACAATCATGTATATGATTTTGAGTTCATGAATAAAAAGCCAATGACGTTTTGAGTTCAACTCTTGTTTAAAATAGTTGATGCTTGCTAAGGGGGCCCACTTAGTAAGTATCCATAGTTAGTTGTTTGCTTTCTGTTGTTATCTGTTAGAATTTCATTCCAGTAAGTTTTGATGCAAACTCAATCTTAAACTATTCCTGTAGCATAAGGAATCCATCCCTGTGTCTGTTCCTGCAGCATAAGGCCAGTTCATGGTTTGTTTTCCTAGAAATGGTTATTGTGATTCCTACTTTAATTAAGTGATGCTTAAGTTAGTAAGACTTTGTTTCATGTTCCTGCATCAGAGTTAGAATTTTTTTCAAGCATTTATTTCGAATAGGTTGTGGCTAAAATCGGTTCTTAGTGCACATACAGTGCCGCTCCATTTCAAGTATATGTTCCTTGGTTTGACAAGTAAATGAACGACCATGAGAAGATGTTAGTCACTTGTTGGAATGTCCAATTACCAGGTTAGGATTTGCCATGAATTTTATATCCTTTTATGGGTGACAACCATTTTTGGCATCATTGCCGGGGATGGTGTCAAGCTAAGAACCTGTCATAGTCATTGTTAGCAGTAGTTTAGTGTATTTACTCAGAAAGTTTCAAAACCTTCAATTTTCAGTTGAGTCCATTACATGCATAGAAGAAGAGACGCTCTAGGGAGATTCTTACCAAACCTTTCCTACACTGATAACGATTTTGAACCAGCTTACAATCTATTTGAGGAAGAAGGAAACCAAGATATCAATCCATTTGTTGAAGACCCACTCACTGAATTTCCCTTTGACCTTGCTAACGAAGAACCCCAGGAAAATCCATTTGCTCTGATACTTCATCAAGCAGATATGGCACAAAATCCACCTAATCGACCTCCTGCTTTTGAATTCCCTATTATTGCCCAACAAGATAATGATAACCTCAAAAATATTCCTTCTTCATTACTTCCCAAGTTCTATGGACTAGTTACTAAGGACCCAGACACTTTCTTGTTTGAGTTTGACATCCTCTGTCGAAGTTATGATTATACCACAAATGCTCATAAGCTGAAGTTGTTTCCTGCTACTTTGAAGGAGGGTGCTTTAAGATGGTTCATGAGTTTGGGGAGGAATGTTGTTGATAGTTGGGCACTCATGCAAACTAAGTTTCTTGAGAAATATAAGGAATATTGCAAGAGTGGTAATAAGGGTGATGATATATTCTGAATTCAACAGAAGGAGGATGAAAGCTTGGAAGACTATGTCTCAAGGTTTTTGTTTTCCTTGAAGAAGAATTCAGACCATACTCAATGAAGAATCTTGAAATTACTTTTTCTGAGGGGAATCAATGATTCCTGTATTGATGCTCTGGATCTAATGGGAGGAGGAGATATAACCCAAGTGCCTTGGGATGATATTAAGGGCATATGCTGCAATTACTCTCGAGCAAGTGTCAAAAAGGGAAGAGGTCATCAGGCCACAATGGGAAAATCTTCTAATAATGGAGTTTCATGGATGGAGATTTCAAATATGTTGTTTGATTTCAAGCATGATATCATAAATAATATGGCTACACAGTTGGATACTATGCAAGCTCGAAAGAAACACGAGAAAGCTAAAGCAATCTTGGCCGAGTTCTGTCCACATTGTTGACAAAAGAAGTGTGACTGCAGATGTAAGATGGTGGCTAATATGGAGGCTAAGCAGTTACCTACTGACTTTAAGGCAGTAGAAGGTGATGATGACCAAGTATTCTATGTTGCACAAAGGCGTCCATGGGCTCAAAGACAAGGTATGCCTCAAGACCCTCTAACTTTTGGTAATCCTTACTCTAATTATAGTAACCAATGGCAACCTACATATGGCCCATCACCATCATGGAATACCTCTCAACCACAATGGCCTAGCTATCCAAATTCACAATAGCAATCTCATCAAGGAGGTTGGCAGCACCCACAAGGACAATGGGCTCCACCCCAAGGTAACTGGCAACATAATCTTTAGTGGAGAAGCTCTCAACAATGGCAGAACCAATCCCTTGGATTCCTGTAGCTACAACAGCCGCAACCTTCGGCTCTTATGCCACCTCCTGCTGCATCTCCTGTAAATACTGGCCCTCCAAAACCAACACCTATGCCTACTCAGCCATTACCAAATCCTAATAATAAGTAGCAGCCTATGTATTTTGCAGAAGCTAATTAGTATCCAGCCTATGCCCTGAATATTAATGATATCCATCTCAGGTCTGGGACCACCCTACATGCTCCATGGCCACCAGTACTTACTGAAATACAAGATCCTCCCTCTGCTGAAAAATTGACTGGTCCTGCAGAATAGATACCTATATCAGAAAATTCCTCTAAGGAGCCTGTCCTACAGTATCTAGTAAAACCACCTTTTCTTTAGAGATTGCAAGACACTACACCCAAGTCCATGGAAGAGCCTACCTTTGATATTTTGGATCAGCTAAAGAATCTACATATCCAAATCTATGAAAAGACATTAAGGAGGCCTGTTTGAAGAAACCTGGAAGAAAGAAAAAGGATCCTCAAACTATCCATGTTCTTGGAAAATTGGCAGATATTATGTTAGGGAAGGTAGTAATGCCAAAATATGCTGACCCTGGAAGTCCTATGGTACAAGTCAATATTAATGGTCAGATGGTAAAGAATGTTTTGATTGACCTAGGTGCATCCATTAATGTAATGACCAGGCATACTATGGAGTATTTGAATATCCTAACCATTAGGTCTACACCCACCGTCCTGTAGCTTGCTGGCAGTTCCACTGTAACACCTGACGGCCTGGTGGAAGATATAATCGTCAATCTTGAATCATGGGAATACCCCGTTGATTTTACCATATTGTCCACTAAAGCAACTTTGGGGGGATATCCTATCATCCTAGGTAGACCATGGTTAGCCATAGCTGATGCCTTTATAGGATGCCATTCTGGAGACATGACAATCTTTGATGGTCAGTCAACAAAGAAATTGGCTTTATAGCCGCCTGCCCAGCCTCAGCCAGACTTATCTAAACCAATTTGGCCAGACTTTGGAGAAGAAATAGAAGATGTCAACTCATTGGCCCACTTAATGATGCTGCAAACTAATCCGTTCTCTGAACTTCAGAGTGAAGATGACTTGTTTTTCCAAATTTTGCAGTCAAATTTTGATATAAGTAACCCATCAGAACCCAATAATTGTTCTCAACAATCTTTCCTGCAACAACTGAGTCCAGAGAGCCTGCCATTTAAAATCCCTACAATTTATCAACATTTGCTTCCACAAGAAATACAGACGCCACCTTTGCCAATTGATTCCATGAATGATCTCACCAAACAAATTGAGCTGTCTCCAGGCCATATCTGGATATCAATAATCAGCTACCTAAAGCTCAACAAACTTCCCTGGTCACAATGCTGCAAGATCAACACAATGCTTTTGCATGGGACTATGGGGATATGAAGGGAATAGATCCTCAGCTTTGTACTCATAGGATCTACATTAAGGAAGATTGTTCACCTGTTAGGCAGCCTCAAAGAAGGATAAACCCATCACTCAGGGAAATAGTTAAAAATGAGCTCCAAAAATTGCTTGATGCTGGTTTCATCTACCCTATCTCAGACAGTCAATAGGTATCTCCATTAGTGATTATTCCTAAAAAAGGTGGGAAGTGGCAAGTTTGTGTAGATCAGGGAGCTCAATTCACTTCAAACCTAATCACTGCATTAATGAATGGCTATAAGATCAGGCACAGGAAATCAAGCCCTTATCACCCTCAAGCCAACGGTCAGGCAGAGGTAACTAACAGAGAACTGGAGACCATCCTTACAAAAATAGTCCAATTACACAAGAAAGACTGGAGCAGACATCTTTCAGAAGTAGTCTGGGCTTATAGAACAACATGGAAAACAACTACAGGGTTTACCCCTTTTGAGCTACTTTATGGAAAAACTGCCATGTTGCCAATTGAGTTTGAACATAAGACTTTGAGGACTGCTCTTCAATTGCATATTGATCTTTCTAAAGCTCAAAATGAACGCCTCCTCCAGTTGAATGCATTAGATGAGATGCAAAAGGCTGCCCTACAACATACAGAAACAATACAACATCAAAGGAAAAAATGGCATGGCCACAATATCCGCACAAAGCATTTCTCCGTTGGTGATTGGGCCCTACTTTACGACTCTAGGTATAAAGAGAATCAAGGTAAGCTTACAACAAGGTGGCTTGGTCCATATGAAATTGAAAATGTATTTGATAATGGTTCGATACAGTTGGCAACAATTGATCCTGTCTGCTTCAAACTGTTGGTTAATGGGCACCGTCTTCGGTAGTACCATAAGTTGGCTTCAAAAGCCGAATTCATGCATCAATTTGTTTCTCCTGCGGTCAGTAATCTTCATGTAGCAAAGGGCTTCGGCCTTCTTCCTGCAACATCTCTTTGAAATTATGTTAAACGTCCATAATAAAGGTTTTCTTTTCATGAAAACCACTTTCTCCATCACCATCCATCACCATCCATCATTTCACCTTTCTTGTCTACATCACCCATCCATGTCACCCATTTTACCGTACCACCACCATTCATGATCTCTTTTCCAAGCAGTCATTTCCGGCTGTGCTGTGATATCTTCCAACATCCGTGAGCATTTAATACAAGGTACGCGATATTCTTTTCATTTGTCACATCATCCAATTGTTTTATTTATTCATTTATTACAAGTGTCTATCAGTCATTACTGCTCATCCTTTGCCTATCCTTTCACACATGTGAGGACACATGTCAAATCTTAAGTAGGGGGCGGGGATTGTTTGTTTCAAACCTTGTTCTTTTGCCAACGTCATGTTTGATAAAAACAAATTTTAATTGTACTTTCCAAGAATCTAGACCCCGACATTCATACAGCCAAAGAATTCTATGATGCATACCAGGTAGCACCAGATTGGTTGAGGAATTCATTGTGTGAATTTTACATGCATGGTTTGCTCATTCTTGTAGAAACAGAGTGGAATCCGCTCCTTTACATAGGTGACATTCAATTGAAGTCACTTATGTCTTGGGCAGCAAATGAAATTAACTATGGGAGGCAATTAGAAGAATATGAGGAAACTGAAAGAAAAAATCCTATCCCCTTGAGACCTGAAAGTTCAGATCCTCGAACTGTTCTAAAAACTTGGCTCACAGTTGCATATGGGTTTTATGATCCTGCAGCAAGGATACAAATATTTGATCTCAAGAGGCAAGTATATGATGAGTTTAAAGGTCAACCATATTCATTTTGGAAGCTCTCTTCTACTAGGATTAAAGCAAGATGGGATAGGTTAACGGTTGGTCTAAAGAAGTCCGAACCCCATAGCCCCCTAAATTTTACAGCAGCCATCAGAAGGGCAAAAAGATATATCCAGCTGGGTCTTCAACAGAGGTTTGAACTGTGGTTTCCATTGACATTTCATCCCCCTATTTTACTATGGCCATTGTACCCTTATCAGGCCACAAATATTGATGAAACTAATGAAGCTCCCAGGTATGAAAGGTTGTAGAAAAACAGAGGCTTTTACTACAAGTTTGGGACTGCAATGCAAGGCCATACTACTGCTACCGATTTCAGGGAAACAACCAGGAAGGTTAATGCTGGAGGACCAACATTAGCATAAGTAGGGGGCAAATGATGAGCCTAAAATATGCTCATTATTTAAGTGTCATGATGTATTTTTGAATACATTTACCCTTTCTAATGGTTGTTTTAAACTCTGTGGTTATAAACTTTTTATGTTAATAGGTAGTATTCTATGACAATGCATTCCTATAATCTTGCAGCTTAATATCTCCATATGACTATATTCATGGCCCTGTTTAACCTCTTAGTTGAATGATATGATACGTGTAGTTTCTGGATAAATGAGATGAATTTAATGTGTGTGATTAATGATAGGTATCGTGTTGTTATGCTTTCTTTCGCCTTTTATGCTATATGTCCCGCAGGTTGTTGAAGATAGTATGAACAAGTCAATGCGCAGCGAACCTCGGTTCTGAAGTGAAGATCATTTCATCATGGCACCAAACATGTTGTTCCTGTGAAGACGCTCTGCCCGAGTCATCAGGAGGAGATTTAAATGGTCGTCAATCTAGGAGGAGTGGAGCGCTGGATTCTTTTTGAATCAGTTGGATGGATACACTTTCATTTATGGAAATCTGTTCCTCAAAATTAGGAAGCATCTACATCCGTATCTTTCTCTGATAATTAGTTAGTTAGTTAGTTGTTTCTCTTTAAATAAATGTTCCTTCTACATGAGTGAACGAGATGATAGAGAAGAGATTAGACTAGAGATTAGAGATAGAACAGAGTGTAGTGAGTTTACTGTTATAATGAAAAATAGAGCTTTGTATTAAGTTTTCTTACAAGCAGAACAGTCATGTATATGATTTTGAGTTCATGAAGAAAAAGCCAATGACGTTTTGAGTTCAACTCTTGTTTAAAATAGTTGATGCTTGCTAAGGGGGCTCACTTAGTAAGTATCCATAGTTAGCTGTTTGCTTTCTGTTGTTATTTGTTAGAATTTCATTCCAGTAAGTTTTGATGCAAACTCAGTCTTAAACTGTTCCTGCAACATAAGGAATCTAGCCTTGTGTCTGTTCTTGCAACATAAGGCCAGTTCATGGTTTGTTTTCCTAGTAATGGTTATTGTGATTCCTGCTTTAATTAAGTGATGCTTAAGCTAGTAAGACTTTGTTTCATGTTCCTACATCAGAGTTAGAATTTTTTTCAAGCATTTATTTCGAATAGGTTATGGCTAAAATCGGTTCTTAGTGCACATATAGTGCCGCTCCATTTCAAGTATGCATTCCTGGTTTGACAAGTAAATGAATGACCATGAGAAGATGTTAGTCACTTGTTGGAATGTCCAATTACCAGGTTAGGATTTTCCGTGACTTTTATATCCTTTTATGGGTGACAACCACTGGCTACATGCAAACTATACCTCAAGCTGACAAGCTGTCAAAATCACCAGTGCCACTCAAACGATATGAAATCATTAAAAATATTGTTTCATTAAAGCTATGAGTTGTCCAAGAAATTTCTTCGGATGTTCATATCACATATGGCATTAATCGCCGCCACTGCCAGCAATAGCACTAGCAGTACGACAACTACACTTTCTTCAAAAAGATTGAGAATTTCAATTAAATTAAATGTACAACATCGAGGCATTGAAAATATAGAATGAGTGATGAGCGATGAGCCTTGATCTCGCCACATGTCCGCATCTAACGGTTCTAGTGTTATTCCAGAGGTTTCAATTCGCAAGTCTAATGCTTCAGAGATTTACTTCTAGAATGTAACTCTTTTTGCTTGTTGGTGTATAGATTTATCACTTTAACCATGAAAGTAGATGCAAATCTTATAAAAAAAATGAAAAAAAGTCCATTTGTCTCACAATCAGTGATCAAATGCGAAAAAAAAGTAAAAAAAAGTGATAGTTTCTCTTTTAAAAAATGAATTAATCCGAACACAAAGTCTCAAAGATGAAAATATATGCATTCTGACCTAACAGATAAACATTGAAGAATAATCATGAAGAAACACAATTCATTCATAATTAAAAGGAAGCATTAATAAATACACAGAGTTAGAAATATATTCTTTTATCTCTCTAATGCCAAAAATGTGGATTCACAGACTCTTCACCCCACACCCTGTACAATCAAAAAGCGCTCAAAAGATGAAACTACCCATATCATTGTCACAAAAGGATTCATGCATGTTGTTAAACCACTGGAGGTGTCAGGACTCTATACAATTCTAACTGCATTTCCATAACTAAATTGGAAATTGAGTGTGTTCTTCTTCTTCTTCTAAAATGAGAATCACCTTGTTATACTCAACATAACTGGTTTTCTCTTTCCACACCACTGAACACAACTGGGAAATGATGTCAAGTTGCTCTTCTTCACGCCAATTCAAATCTAGTTGCATGACAACCACATGTTCATCTTCCCATTCCCTGATATCGCTAGGAAGTACCATTTTGAGGAAACTCTGAGTCTGGAGTTGAAAATGCTACCACCTTTCCTTGTATGCAGGCTCACTTAACTTCACCAACAGGAAGTGACCATTTATTTGCCAAGAAAAAAGTGCCAATCTGCTACTAAAGATTACGTTAAACCTCAAGTTGGCATTTGAAAGAATTTGAGAAGACATCCCTTAATGGCACCGTACAATTCATTAAATGAGCTGACACTTCAAAAGTTGTGCATCCCGCCCAGGTCACCCCATTGATGAGGAACATAACTCTATAACCATTTGTACAGTAATAAAATCTCAACCATTGATTTCTAGAAATCTAACGGTTCTAGTGTTATTCCAGAGGTTTCAATTCACAAGTCTAGTGCTTTAGAGATTTACTTCTGGAATGCAACTACAGTTGTCCATCAAACATTCATCGAACGGTCCCTATGATTTTTTATTGGCATATCCATTTATTTCGCCGCTGAATTTTTTTATTAGTTTGAGATTATGTTTAATTTTCCAATGAAAATATATATTTTTCTTTGAAAAAAGGTTTTAATCGCCAACAATTTTTTTTTCTGTTTTGAAAACAAGATTAATTCGCTAATGGAAAATAAAATTTGGTTTGAAAAACGGTTTTAATCGCCAATGAAAAATATTTTATTTGATTAAAAAAATTTACAATTCGCCACGATTTTCCATAGACTTCTAGGGATTATAAAATATTCGCCAATTGGAATTATTTTTTTTTCCCGAAAAATGAAAAAAATTGCCAATAAAATTAATATTTTTATCGAGAAGTATACAAGATTCACCAAGATTTTACACCTTTTCTGAGGGGGGGGTTTCTTAAATTTTTCCTTGATATACATGTCTATATGTATATATTTATATACATGTAAATACACATATATGTATATGTACATGCAGATACATATACATACATACATATATAAATAAATACATATATAAATATATACGTGTGTATATATATATATAATGACCCAAATCATCTTTACTAATAACTCTTGTTTCAAAATTTGGAGTTGATAGTGAACCCCACAACTCCTAGAAATCACCTACAACCAAAAATCCTATCATGAATAGAGAGAAAAAGCCATTGATTGTGTTATGCAACCTTGATAATATACTTGATCGAAAAGAGCTCCATGATTGAGCTTTTGAATTAATAATTTTGTATGATTACACTAATGAATAATGAATGATTAGAAGAGAAAAAATAAACCCTAGATGAAACCCTGGGCGAGGATTTGATTAAATCATGTCAAGTGTCCTCATCTTATGCTATGAGAAAAAAACACATGACTTAAAAATAGAAACACACTCCTAAATTTAGATTAAGTATAATAAAGTAAAAATATGACCTAATTCATTAATTAATTAACTAGGTGATATATGCCTATTTAACTCTAACACCCCCATAAGTACAACTTAGTGATAAGATAAAAACCTAATGATGGATACATGGATGAATGCATGGATGGGTACTAACTAAAAGGTTTGATGAGGTACCCATGTACAAATAGATAAAACTCTCACAACTAGAGAAAAGGAGAAAATCTCATGTGGGGATAAAATAAATGCATTCTAGCGAAAGAAGAAAATGAGGACTCAATATGACCCCCCAAGGATTGTTTTTTATATAAGTACAACAAATGTCCTCCAATAGGAGAGAGAAGATGAGGACATGAACCCACCCATAAATAAGTAGCTCCTATTCTAATGATGAATGCTTGAAGATAAAACATGATCCATTGCCTGCAAACAACATTTCTCTCCTTAGGAATAAATAGATCCATTGGTTATTGGAGAATCCATTCCAAGAAATTGGATGAATAGGGAACCCAAATCCAAATAATATGTGCCTTTAAAAACTCCTCAAATATCCACATTGAAGAATGAGATGATGTCAATCCAAAATCCTATTAAGACTGACATAGAACAAGATCCAAAGACAATGATGTTGATGTTGAGCTGACAACAATAATGTGGTTATCATGAAAGAGGCTTGATGAATTTCTTCAAAGTAATCCTCCAAATTTGAAATATGAGGCTCCACAAAAAAGGATGTGATGTTTTAAGGATATGAATACCATGTAGTTGTGTCTAGAAGGGGATGAATGTCCTACTGCATTGAATCAATAGGGTCCAAGAATATTGTGATAGTAATCTAATCAGGAATAGTAGAAGAAGTAGATTGAGTCTTAATATGAAGAGTGGGAACAAGGAGACAAACCTTTGAACCATCTAAACATGAAAGACTTGTGATATAATCAAGCTCCTCTAAAACATCATAATCAAAGGGTATTATATCTACATCATCAAGGGGAAAGTGATAATTTGTAGTAGGATCCTCTAAGAATGGAGAGATATGAGGGTCTTTATAGATCTTCCAAAGTCTAGTTGAAAGTGTGTGAGGATAATCAGTGTTCGACAAAACATTCAATTTCATAATCAACACTAAAAAATTAATCTTACAACATGGTCAATAATGTTAACCCAAGCTGACCTACTCCTTGATGTGTTTGGTTCAAGTCTAATTCCATAAAGATAAGGAAAAATATTAAGCCACTTGAGATAAGTCAAGATGTTTTTCCAAGACCCATAATTATCCTTTTCTAGCATTACCACAAAAGGATGAGCAAAAAACCCATGAAACCTCCACAAATGATAAAATTAGAGATCAATAACCTCAATACATATAAAGCATATCAAATTAATTCATCTCATGCAAACATAAAATTTGGTGTCAAGATGTCCAAGTAATTGACTAGAATGTGAAATCAAGAAAATTTGCCTTAAAAATTACTTGGGTTAGATTATTAAAAAAATGTATAGAAATATCTAAAGAGATCTAGAATACCTTTCCAACATCATAAGAATTGTAAAAATAGGACATATAGACAAAAATTTATGAGCTTAGAAGCAAAAAATAATGATCTAACTTCAATAGGTGATAAAATTCATAAGAAAAAAACCTAATGATGAGATCTATACGACTAGATAGTTCTCAAAACTGTATTTTTGATGATATGTTTTTGCAAAAATATAACTTCGATACCATAGTTATGCCAAAAAGAAAAAAAATAGCTGCCTTATGAAAAATCTAGGGTTTAGGGGCCAAGATAGGACCATACAAAGCCAAAATCAACAATCTAGCCATCGGTATATGCCCCCAACTATTGTACTTTTCCTTTCTTGCTAATTTTTTTGGTATATTCTTGATTTTGATGAAATATACTTTTCTTTACACGTTCGTCATAATATTCTCAAATAAATGAAATTTTCTTTCTTGCCAAGATATCCGTAGAATATTTTTCTCATGGAGGTTTGATATCGGTTCGGCATTGAATAATCGTTGCCAATGATTTTTTAGTCGGTGGTATAATTTTTTAGGGTATCTAGTGGAGGATGATACAAAACCACCTTCAATATGTAGGTCTGCTATGTGTTGCCATAGGTAGTACGAGATATGCAAGGTCTATATAGGAAGTACCCTAGGGTAAAAGCACAAAGCTATGTCACACTTTTAGCCAACTTATCAACACAACTAAATTTAAGTATTTCTAACTAAAAATAAATTTTGGTCAAACATATGATCTAGTAAGATTCATTCTAGCTAAGTTAGATATTTCCATAAATTTTTCAACTAAAATTGTTGGCTAAAAATATATGGAGCACCACTTTGAGTCCAATTTACCAAAAAAAAAAATTATTTGAAAAACTTGAAGTTTCAATAACTCCTACTAATGTAAATTTAACATTTAAAAAAAAATATAAAACATACCCTTTTGTTGATCCATAAGTGTAGTTTTCAAAAATACATTTATTTTAATAGTTTACTTATTATTTATTATTTATATTTTTTTTTTACGAAAAGTAGGTTATTAGTACAAAATATTAGGTTGATTACTATGCCAAGGAAAAATACTAAATCTTATTAAAAAATTCGAAAAAAAATTGACGCACTAAATAAAAGAATCTATTTCAAGATGGTATAATTTTTTTCTATTTTAGATAAATATTTAATATGAAAGTCGATGTCCAATGGAAACAATTATTTTTTGATTCATGCACATTTTAATATTTATTTAAAAATATATATTTATCAAAATTGGAAAAAAAAAAATCCATGCACTAAAGTTTCAAGTTATAAATACACAAAAAAAAATTGAAAGAAAAAAAAACAAAATTTACTATAATAAGTTTGACATCTGATGCAACTTCATTTTTCAGCATTTTATCAGCAACTAAATTCTAGTGTTAATTTATTAAAAAATAGTTTAAAATATATATTTAAAAAAAAAATACAACCATAATATATACTAACTAAAAAATACATATTTTACTAGTTTACATCATTTCAAAATTCAAATCATATATGCCACTTTTTAGTGATTCAAGTTTAAAAGTTGGATCAGTGTTGGCCATTTCCTTTATAAAGTGTGACACAACTTTGTGCTTTTACCCCCTAACTTTTTTAAAAAAATTTGGTGACTTTTTAAAAACTTAAAATTACAAGAAACCAAACCAACATGAAACATGTAGAATTAATGACAGAAGGGATGCACAACACCGTACAGTTGTCTTGATCATGAATTTCTTTGTGATATTTTCCCTATTGCAATTTTTTTAACTACTCCAATTTTAGTTTTTAAATAGGGAATCTTAAGGTTTTTAGTTGTTTTGGGCACAACAATGATGCTCGTTTTACTCTAGGATGAGTCGATTTTCCCCCTCAAGGATGGATCCCTCAAAAAATGGATAGCAAGTCAAAATTTTGTGCTTTGATACAAAGTTGGAGTTGATAGTGAACCCCATAGCTCCCAAAAATCACTTGCAACCAAATCTCTTATCACAAATTGAGAGAAAAGGCCATTGATTGTGCTATAAAAACTTGACAATACATTTGAGAAAAAGGGCTCCATATTTGAGATTTTGAATTAATTAGTATAGATAATAACAATAATAAATAAATAATTCTTATAAAATAAAAAACAACCTTAGATGAAATATTAAGTGTGGATTAGATTAGATCTGTGAAGCCCAATTTCATACCTGCACAAATAAGGAAAACAAGCACAATATTAGATCATATGCAAGCAAGAAACAAGGATTCCCCATGAAATCCATTTACAAAGATTAAACTAGGAAAATGAAGAACAAAATACCAAAGATAAATGAAATCTTAATTTAAACAATGCAAACTCTTGATCCCATGGGGGAGTTGGTGCCAATTGGTATGTCAAAATCAGCCCTTTCCCAACTCCTTTGTAAGCTTGATGATTTGATCCACTTGATGGTTGAATTCTTGCATAACCTAGGTAAGAAATTGATAAAAATAGAGGAAATGACTATGCTTGAAGATGGATTTGAGTATAATAAGTTTACTCAAATTGTGGATGATAGAATGAGAGGAAGAGTCTCTCATTTATAGATTTCAAATTGGGAGAATGAGTGAAAATGAGCAATGTGGGATCATTCAACATCCAATGGCCAAATGCCACTTCTCAAGATGTGAATGGTTGAAGTTTGAGCATATTTTGATCAATGTGCAAGTTTGAATTTTGAATTTGATGAAGTGACATTTTTAGGGGGGATGAAAGAAATAGAGTTAATGTCACTTGGCTCAAGGCCAAGGACATGTAAGAGACATTAAATGACTTGTTGGAAGGACCAAGCCCATTTGAATTTGAATTCAAATTTGAATTCAAATTCCCTTTTGATGCCATGTGAGGGAAAATAGAGATTTAATAAATCAAAGTATTTGATTTATTGTGCAAGTTGCATTATCTAGAGAATGTGACATAGATTAAGATTAAATTAATCAAAATTTAATTAATTTAATGAGGAATTTGGAGATGTGACAATTTAGACTTAAATTTATGAGTTAATTTAAATCAAGAATTGAGAAAAAAAGGATTAATTAAATAGATGATTTGATTTATTTAACTAAAGGGGATAATGTTAGATTAAATTAAATAAGGTTTAATTTATTCAATTCAATAAGAAGACTTTAGGGATTTAATCAAATAAATTGATTTATTTAAATAATAGGAGATGATGACTTAATTAGATAAAGTTGATTTATTTAATTAAGAGATGAAGAGTGATGAATTTAATCAAATACAAATTATTCGATTAAATGACTAGCAAAGGAGATGATTCAGGATGAAATGGTGTTAGTAAATCAGGATCCAGTGTGTCGGGTCGAATTGTACATTTTCCATGTCTACAAGATCATGATAGGTGTCCTAATCCTATACTAGGAGACAAAAAAACACATGACCTAAAAATATAAAAACACTCTTAATTTTAGCTTAAGTGTAATAAAGTAAAAAGGGGACCTAATTAATTAGGTGATATGATTACTTTACTCTAACAACAAATTTGTAGCATAATAGACTACAACTTTTGTATTTAGGCACTTAATTCTTTTTAGCATGATGTGAATACAATTAGATTTAATTTTCGTAAGTAAGAAGAGAAATTCATGGTCTCGATCTTAGATTTTATGCAAGAGGAAAGAAAAATCCTCTCCATTTAGTGCATACAAGCATGCCTTTAGGTATTGATTTATGGCTTCAAATTAATGTTGGAATGTTTCTCATGCTTTAAGGACTTCATTTTTCTTGGTTTATGCACACAATATAGGCTCTAATTTTACCATCTTTCAATTCCTTAGCTATAGGCATCTACCTTCCTACCTTAGCCTTCTCAACCATTCTATAGTCACCCTAATTTTGGCAATGCTTCTTCTTAATTAATTAAATTTCATTATTTAATTAATTCACCCATTCCCAACTTTAATTAATTAAATATTTATTATTTAATTAATTATTCCATCTTCTTCTTATAATTAATTAAATATTTTATTATTTAATTAATTATATCATCTCCTAGACTAAAGTTCTTCCAATTAATTAAATAATTGAGTTATTTAATTAATCCTATCACTATCCCCTTCCCTTCTAACCTCATTTGAGTTAATTAATCCTTAATTTAATTAGCTTCCTAACCTTAATTATCTCATTCTCCAACTTTTAACCCCAACCTAGTTAATAAACCCATGGTTTATTAACTTAACCTATCCTATTAAATTGATTAATCCTTGGTTAATTAATCTAACCACCATTACCATTATTCTCTTAATTTTTAATTCACTCACCTCTCCCCAAACTTGTCTCATAATGACAAGTTTCATAGGCCTCTTTCTCACCTCCTCTCACACATGTGTGAGATCCCACCTACCCCCACTAACTCTTACACCTTCCTACACCTAGCCTCCAAAATTAATGGCTTCTCTATCCAAGGTGTGCTCACACATGTGTGAGAAAACCTCGTCATCTCTCCCTCACCCCATTGTGACAGTTGTCACAATGCTAATAATACACACCTCCTTGATCCAAACCCTATCTCATAATTAATCCTAGCCCTTCATCAAGCAATCAATCTTGGCCCTCCATTTCCTCCTTCCAATTTCTATAAATTATAGCTTCATCTCCTCATTTTGACATCTTGAATCCATAGCCTTATTATGTTGGTATTTTGGCGAGCAACCCACATTCCAACACTTGAGAAAGTCTTCAAGACTTGGGTGCACTTTTGAGCTCAATCCATGGAGGGTTATTGAAGGTATAAACTTATGTTATGCATTTGAATTCAGTTTCTTTATGTTGTTTTTACCTTTGATGTCAACTTACCCCCTCAAATTTTGGCATGCTCGATGGGACCCATGTCCCTTCTAACTTTTGTTTGAAGTTTTTGTGAAGTTTGAAGTGTGCATGTGTTGGCCTTTGTTAAACTGTGCTTTCACTTTAAATTGTTGCGCCTCTGTTACGACTTTCGGTGCCCCCGCTTCTATTTGTTGCACCCATGCTCACATTTTTAGTTCCTACATTCCCAATTGTGACACCCACATTTTTTGTCATTAGTTTTACTATTTTGCTAACCATTTTCATATGGGAGGACTTTTTTTTAGCATTTTGACATTTTATTCAGTTTTTCATGAAAGTCTTTGTTCTAATTTAATAGCTATTAGTGCAAATAATAGTTTTTTCTTTTTCTTTTGCTCAACAACTACAATTATCACATTAAGGAAAAGATAAAATTTACCTACAACTTAAAAATAATCTAAAATTTACCTAGGTTAAGCAAGATCACTAGTTCTCACTACTCACCTTTCGATTTGGGAATTAAAATTAACCCCAAAAGGTCAAAGAATTCACATCTAAGTTCAAATTTTGGCATTTTTTTTCTGGTCAGGCCTTGGTTTTCAAAAAAATTGCAAAAAACTTTGATGCCTATGTGCTGACTTGCAGCACTTATGCTCTGCTTTTCGGTGCTTGCATTGTGACTTGATGTGCCTCTATCACACAAAATAATGCTTCTGCTTTAGGACATAAAGGTTAACTTATTCAGTTTCATTTTAACTTTTGCGGCTTTTGCATGACTAATTAATTGGGAAAATAATAGTAGCTTACATATTTTGAACATAAATAGTCAACATAACCAGTATTTAAGCTAAAATTGTACAAATCTATTTTGTAAACGTAGGCATAATTTTATCTATTTTGATGCTTGCGCTTCTAATTTATTTATTTTATTCTACAGTTCTACGCATTTGAATTTGTTTGACTGTGAAGCCACACTTTTGATTATCTTCAGATTTTTATGTTTTGAGCCAACAAATTGAACTAACGAGTGGTGCATCTGATAAAATTGTCCAAGATAAAACAAATTAAATTACTAATCTATGGTTTTGTAGGATGTTTTGTTTTTCCACTTGATTAGGCACTAAAGTTACAGTAGTGGGTTAATGAACTTGTATGTTGTGTTTGGAAGAGCGCAATAGACATATGCTCTCCCCTTGCACTTAGAGTGATCTTGGGGATCATAAATCTTTGCATTTCTTTATTTTGTTTAGATTGTTTTAGGTAAACATAAGGTGTGCTATTTTTGTGTGTATGTTCTCCCCTCGTGCTTCATGTGATCTTGGGGATCAAAAACATCTAGCATACCTTTCCCTTTAGGGGGCCTACCTAGGGATTTCATCACCCTAGGGGATGACCTCATCCATGTGTTACTGATGGGGTATATAAATGTTAAATATCCAATATACTGAGAGGGGGGTGAATTAGTATATTTGTAAACTTATTGAACAAGTATTATCCAATCAATCCAAAGAATATGATAATTAAGATAAGCACAATCATCAACAGAACATGAAACACATAACACAAGAGACATCAAAATTTTTATGTGGAAAACTCAGAGTGGGAAAAACCATGGTGAGGATTAACTCACAATATAGTATAACCGGTTATAAGATATTACAAAAGGGTGGCTCACTGCCATGACTCACTGTCCAAAAATGGGAGGCTCACTGCCTACAAAATGAAGTAACAAAAATGGCTAACCGTCAGAATTGAATTGATAGAAGTACACCTCAAGTGCAGATTCAGTTCCTTTGTAATTCAAATGAATTTGCATGCCAACAGATTACACTTCACCTTTTTTGCTCCCATATGTAGTCTGCTAATATTCGCTCCATCCAATGCATATATCACAATTCAATTCTACAAAACCATCTTATATATATATATTCGATTTTCAAGGATAACAATCAGGTCGACTTGAAAAACTTCTTAACAAAATGTCTGGCATGCTATAGTTGTCAGCATGGATTATATAAACAAAATCTAATCCATTACATCTTCTACTGTATGATAGGTCAGCCAACAATAGACCTAATAGAAAAAAATTATACAACAAAAATTGATACCGGAGATGACCACAGACAACTGTTCTTATGAGTTCTTATCCATGTATGCATTTCTCAGTCACAGGACCATTTCCCAAAAACCAAAATAGTAGCTATTTATAGGAGAGGATTCCAAAGAAAAATACCAAAGGATGGTATTGTATTACCGGTTCAGAATACCAGATTGACGTGACTCAATTGCAACTCAAATATCACGATGACATCAATGACAACAAAACTGTTAACAAGGGACATGATCTTCTCCATTCTTCCAACAACTCCCCCCTTTGTCATTGATGGTAACATGTGCCAAAAATTGTACAAAATATACTCTATTTCTCATTCCTCTTCTCCCCCTTTGACGTCAAGGACAAAGGTCGAATAACAAAAAAACATGAAAGATATGTACACATGGTCCAAAATGTTTAAACACATGGAATCAAACTTTTGAACTCCCCTTGAGGAGTTATCTCATGCAATTTAAAAACATAAAAAGATTTTACTCGGAGGAGGGAGGATTTTGTAGTTCTTGTAGAATGCCTTTCCAGGTCGTTTTTCCATCCTCCCAACTCTTCTTAGCAAATACCAACAACTTGTTCAAAGATTCTAAAGAAATAAAATTTTCTTCAACTTCATCCAGAGTATTCGAAGTTAGATTGATCTTGTCCAAATTCTCAGCATTAGCCAAAGCATTGGCTACCAGAGCATACTCCATTCTCACATTATCACCAAGCAAGCCAAATTATCTCTTCCTTCTTCTTTTGTAACATAATTTTTTTTTTCTCTATGCATAGAAATAGCATTCCAAGTTTATCTATCTTTGTACATTGATGTGTTATAGGTGTTGGAGACAATGGTCAACTAGGAATCAATGGATTCCATGAGATCTTTTATGCTTTGAGTGGCATCAGGCCACCTTATACAGTATGTAAACACAAAATTAGCTTGATCTTCAAGGCTCTTTTCTACATTGGCATGTATCGATGCACATTTTTCATGAAGGATCAATAACCTTTTCTCATTCAGCTTCTCCTCTTCGTCCTGTTTTGTTTTCTCAATAAGTCTTGTAGCATGCTCCTTGAAGGAGTCCAATAGAAGCTTCAAGTTCTCAACTAGAGAGAGAGATGTATCAACAAATGTATTTGGAGTAACATCCTGCAGGGCCTTAATGGCATCTTCAATAATATTAGTCCCTTTCTGATGTATTTCTAAGATTTATCTCCTACTAGATGCATGCAATACATCACCTAACACCAATTTATGTACTAGAGAAATCTTATTTAGGTCTGCATAACCTTGATTCATTGGAAGTTGCAGGAGTTCTAGAGGAATTACCAGTTGGAATCTAATCTTCTTTGACAACAATCCCTTCAAAATATCATCACTGGAGGAGAATTCTCCAGTGGGCTTTTGTGATTCTACAACTTGTTGGGATACTTCTTCATTCTTTCCAGAAATATCAATAGATTCCATATTTCTATTTTCTACTTCCCTCTCTGCTTTTTCTTCCTCTGCATTCTCTTTTTTGCATTTTCATCTTCTGCATTCTTCTCTTCCATTTCCTTTTCTTCTGATTTTCTTCTTCTACCTTATCTTCTTCAATTTTCTATTCTTCTTTTTATTCATCCCTTTTCTCTTCTTCTTCCTTATCTTTATCTCCTTCATCGGGGTGTACTAGAGGGGTAGCAACATGAACTTCTACTTCAACATTTTCTTTAACAAGTTTTTCATTTTCCAAATTCTCATTGGCAACATTGATTTCTGGTAGAACATTTGTACTACCTATTTTTGGAGGGACATTATTGTCATTCACTTACAGAGGTTCATTATCATTAGCAACACCAGAAGGAGGTTCTTCCACAACTTCTATAGAAGTTTCTTTTCTAGGTTCAGAGGCCAAACCAGATGCACCAATCATGCCATACTTTTTTGCAGTGTCTCTAATAGTGCTTATTATTTCCTTCCTTATTCCTATGATTTCTTTCTTATCTTTTTTCATCAGGGTATTGACTCTTCTTTTCTCCTTGAAAATTTTAGCATAAATATTTTTCAAAGCTTCTAAGTTATCTGGAGATAGAGGGTGCAATATCTTTATATGCTTTATTTCTTATTTTCTCCTCTAGCTCAACTACCTCTACTCTTATTTTCCTTAGTCTTTCCCACAAATTTTTAGGAACATCAAACCTAATGTTGTCCCATTTGGCTTCCAAAATAATGACATATTTGATGATGGCCAAAATTATTGTTTCTTTATCCTCTTCTCCTACTAAATTATACACTTTTGTAGTGGACTTCACCATAACATCTTGATTCACCAAATTATTTACCAAAACATCTAGTTTAAGAGGGGAACTAGGTCTTATCGAAGAGATGTTTTTCTCTTCCTGATCCAATGGAATTTCTTCGGTAATTTTGGCCTTCTTTGCGTCATGATCATCTTGTTCATCAACAATGTATGAAGATGACACATATTGAAATTTACTCAAGCCAATGTTGGTTTTCTGTGATGCACCTTCATTGGAGGAAGCACTCACCCTTCCCTTTCTTGTCAATTTTGCAGCAGGGTCTTCTTCCTCTTCCTCTTGATCATTTGTAACACTCATATTATTTTCTCTAGTAGCCTTTTCTTTTCTTTGTTTGACAGTGGCTACCAGAGGAACACCTTTCATTTTTCCTAATTTGGTAGTAGGTCTGGAAGGAGCTGAGCCTTTTCCTTTATCAGCGGTGCTAGGCACAAACTTCATTGTAGCTGGTCCGGAAGTTGGCATGGAAGGAAGGGTCCTATCGGATCTCCTTACACTAGGTAGTTCTGTAGAATTTTTTCCTTGAACAACTCTTGCTCGAGCTAACTGTTCAAGTGTGAAACATTGCTTGAGCATTTTCTCCACATTTTTCTTACTTTTAGCTTTATTTTTCTCCAAGCGAACTTCCTTGGATTTCTCTACATAAGTTCCAATCCGGGGTTCATTCAGATCTTTAGGACTCTTTAACAGGAGTTGCACATATCCTTCAACATCATCTTCTAAGACTTAATAACCTAGAGGCTGAATCTAGATGGTCCGGGGTTCAACCGCTTCCATCATACACTCATGAGAAGATACATGAAATATAATCTCATTTTTGTATTTCTCTACAATCTTTCTTGAAATTCTATCTCTCTCATTCATATTCTTCTTAAACACAAAAATAATGTCATCAAGGAATTTGTTACATTATTTACATCACCCAACTTACTCATGTGCTCAAAAATCTGATGGGTAATAGGTTGGGATGGATCCCAACACATTGTTCCAGATTTTCCCAGAAGCATTCTCAGAAAGTAGAATAATAGACATACAATTAGAGAACCAAACTTAAATGGGCACTTCTTTTCCTTTGACATCCTCAGGTTCTCAAGTAGTTGTTGCCTGAGAAGCTCACATAGATCATAAGTCATACCATTTACAAATATATCATAGCTAGTATAGATAGTTGTGGTAGACATAAAGTTCTCTTTGTTGGTGAAGTAGATTTTATGGCCAATCATCATGGATACATACTTAACAGCTAGATTTTTAATAGGTTTTGTCACTATAGCCCTTTTTCCATATGTAGCATCGGTGAGTTTTGATACCGTTTCATTTTTCACTACCTTCAACACAGGTACTAATCCAGTGTCACAGATTCTAGTGACGAATTTAATTGCTTCCTTGTTTGTCAAGTGTGGTTCATGATTCCATAAGAATTGATCATGCATTCTTCTAAGAACTAGCTTTACATACGGGCCATCCACTGTAGAACTGAACTTTGGAAAAAATTTCCAACAGTCCAAATTCATCGTCACAAGATTTGAGTATTCAGGTTTTACCCAGAATTTATCATCAGTGAGTTCATTCATCCATATATCAATTAGTTTGATATGATTGAATTATTCTAACTTAACCCTAATTAACATCCTTGTATCCTCTGTCGGCATGACGCCATGAGGAATCAAAGAGAATGCGCCCAATGGGTCATCTTCAAAGACCTTCATCGAATATTTTCTGTAGGAGGGCCTAGGTCTTTTTTTTGTTTGTACGCCTATAGAGGTTGCCAATTTCTATATTTTGAACTCTTATAAATATTCAAGAAAGAATTTTCACAAGCAGAAAATCGAAAAATACCTTTTTTCTTTGCAAATAGCCGAAACTAGGGTTTGCACCAGTCGCACCTCAATTCGCTCTAAATCACTCCAAGTTGTTCTCTGCTTCTTTCGAATGCACAAATGATCTAAATGCCTTCATAATTTTTCTTTATAGATTAATGTGATGCCCTAATTCACATTTAATGCACTTGGAATTCAAAAAAGCTACTAGATTTCCTCAACTGTGTTGTAAAACCCTAATATGCTCCACAAATGAGCATACAAACCTCTTTTCTTTCAGTTTATTTTCCAAAACCTCTGCATACTAATTACTTATAACTTTACTTCATGTCATGGATCTGCCACGTTTGCAATGGGGGGTTTTAAGGATTTTATGCTAAAGATCCCCCAAGACCATGTTAGGTCTAATTATCGAAGGAATCATCTGCACCAGATGAGGGTGCAGATGCATCAGTAGTCCTTGACTCTTCTTTCTTTTTCCATATCTTACTCATTTCCTACTTAACATATTGTTTGTCAACCTTCTTCTCAAGTTCATTCTTCTTTTTTGGAACAAACTGTTTTACCTTTTTGCTTCTGCATACCTTTGAAATATGTCCTGATTTGTTGCAATTATAACAAAAATAATTTCTTTGACTTGATTGACTTCCACTAAGCCTTGTTCTACATTGATTTTCCTTATGCCCATATTTATTGCATGTATAGCAATAGCCAGCAAATGATTGATTCATCCTTCCTCCATTAAACCAATTCATCATCTGAGTTCTGCATTTACTAGCTCTATGTCCAAACTTATTACAAACATAGCATTGTCTGGGGAAAGAACCAAAAAACTAATTCATCATGCTTCTACATTCAATTTCCTTATGCCCAAACTTGTTACAGGAAAAACAAGTGCCATTGAAAGATGGGTACCTTTGTGCATTTGGTTGTCTGACATGTTGTTTTCTTCCTGGATTCCTTTTCTGCTTTCCTTTATCTTTAGTCTTTTGATCTTTTATTCTTCAGAGATTTCACCTGTTTCTAATCCCAATCCTCCTTTGTCTTTAGAGGGTTTCTTTCCAACAATCAATTCATGAAGCCTGGTGGAGCTTGTTTTGAAACTGTCCTCACATAATTTTGCCGTTTCCAGTTCTGTTCTCAAATTTACCACTTTTTGCTCAAGTCTGGAACATTCATCAGACTTTTTATTTATTTATGTATTCAAGCATTCTTCAATCCTCTTATTTTTTTCCACTTGCAGCTTCATTACAGTAATGTCTTCATTTGCTTGTTTCAATTGGTCACTGAATTCTCTATGTCTCTCTTTGAATTTCTTCAATTGTTCCTTCAATTTCCGAACACATTCATTTTCCTCATCAAGATTCTCTTTCAAATATTTATTCTCATTTTCAGCTTTATTAAGATCATCAAGAGTAGTTTGGAGTTCTACATTATCTTCCATTTGTTCAATCTTCAAGATCTCCCTCAAGTTTGTAGACTTCTCCAGAGGAACCTTGTTCTGATACCAATTGTTAAATATCCAATATACTGAGAGGGGGGGTGAATCAATATATTCGTAAACTTATTGAACAAGTACCATCCAATAAATCCAAAGCATATGATAATTAAGATAGGAAAAATCATCAACAGAACATGAAACACAAAACACAAGAGACACCAAAATTTTTATGTGGAAAACCCAGAGTGGGAAAAACCACGGTGAGGATTAACTCACAATATAGTATAACCGGTTATAAGATATTACAAATGGTGGCTCACTGTCCAAAAATGGGAGGCTCACTGCCTACAAAATTAAGTAACAAAAATGGCTAACCGCTAGAATTGAACCGATAGAAGTACACCTCAAGTGCAGATTCAATTCCTTTGTAATTTAGATGAATTCACATGCCAATAGATTAAACTTCGCCTTTTTTTTTTGTCATATGTAGTCTGCTAATATTCGCTCAATCCAATACATATATCATACTTCAACTCTACAAAAAAATCTTATATATATATATATATATATATATATATATATATATATATCTGATTGTCAAGGATAACAATCAGGCCAGTTTGCCAAAATTCTTAGCAAAATGTGTGGCACACTATAGTTGTCAACATGGATTATACAAACAAAATTTAATCCATTACATCTTCTACTGTATGATAGGTTAGCCGACAGTAGACCTAATAGAAAAATTGTGTACAAAAAAAAATGATACCAGAGATGACCACGAACAACTGTGCTTATGAGTTCCTATCCATGTATGCATTTCTTAGTCACATACCATTTCCTAAAAACTGAAATAGCAACTATTTACAAGAAAGGATTCCAGAGAAAAATACTAGAGGCTGGTCCTATATTACCGGTTCAAAATACTAGATTGACGTGACTCAATTGCAACTCATATATCATGGTGAAATCAATTACAATAAAACTATTAACAAGGGATATGATCTTCTTCATTCTTACAACAATAAAGGGGGGAGAATGAAAGTTGTACCCCAATCTAGTTGTGTCATAATTTGTGAAGCTCTGATTGCTTAGGGTGATTCCAAGATAGGAGTGAAGGGCTAGTCCAAGCTTTCCCACCAAAAGTTATCGACCCACGCTTCTGACAGACTAGTGTTCACTATTTGATCCTCGCGTACCCTTGAGGTATTTAGAGGACACCTTAGAAAAACATTGTGTAACCTAGACAATATCTTCAAATGTAGATAGTGTAGTGCAAGGGATGTGCATCACACCTTATATATCCCCACCATATGACTCCCTTGAGATGAGACATAAATCCCTTGCTTAGCATAAGCTAAATGTAGCTTTCTGGGGAGAGGGTGATTGGGTCATCCTTCCAATCCTAGATTCCCCTACCTGTCTGCTCTCACAAATAAAAAAGTGTACACACCCATTAAGGTGTCTTTAAATTTGAGTTGAAGGAGATTCCAAGTTGTGGGACTACATTAGTCTATAAAACCCATTTCAACAATTTAGGTTTGTGAAAAAATGATTGAAGTGTCTTCTTGTGCAATACCAGTGAAAATGAATTAGTCCAGGGGATGAGGATTGACCATACCTTAAAAATTGATGGAATTTGGCCATTGTGTTTTATTGTATGCTAAATCTCTTGCCAAAACACTTAAGACTATAAAACTACACCCAAGACTAAAACTATTGCAGCTCCGCCTAAAATCTAAGTACCTAAACTCTTCCATACCACCATTGTCATTTTGCGCTTTCATCAAAAACTACTATGCATATGTTCTCTGAATTTACACCTACATTTTTCTCTATCTGCAAAGTTGCACCTGTGTTTGGCCATAAAACCCGAGTCTTCTGACATTGATCTTGTAGGCTTCTCTGATTAGTCTAAAAAATCCTACAACTCTATCATTTCCTGACCACCATTTACCCCATCATTTTTCACCTCATCATCATACCTAAATCTTGTCATCATCAATCCCCCACCCTCCCTATCATTTGGACTTGTTCCCTTGGACTTAGGATAAACCTTGGAATTCTTCATTTCCATCACCTACACTATTTTATTCATCCTTGCCATCCTTTTGACACCATAATCATCTTGGAATTGATATTAATCCCCTTTGATCACCCTTGTCACATCATTAATCATTATTATCCTATCCAACCTTAGGACATATTTCTTAATCATCCCATCAAATCCCTCATCCAATCCCATCATTATCTTTGCAAGATCAAAATTTTCATTAGGGTTTAATCTAGATCCTTAATCATCCTACTAATCTAGGGGTAGCTTAAGAACTTTCCTATCTTAATTTGCACGCTTGGTTAGCCCATTTATTTGGATTATTTAGCTTGAGGATTTGGCTCCCTTAAGTTAAATTTTTCAAAATAATCCTTATCTAACCTTGCTTAGGAACTTCCCTATCCTAAGTAAGTAAATTAAAAATCCCAAATCATCTCATCCTAAGGATCTAGACTTTAGCTCATGATTGTAAAATTGGTTTTGCTTATAATCCAATCCAATCATCCTAAATCAATCAATCAATCAATCATCCTAAACTAATCAATCAATCATCCCAAATCAAATCATCCAATCACATTAAATATCCCAAAATCTCATCATCCAAACCTTATTCAAAAATTTTCATCCTTTATCCAAGATCCAAAGACTCCCAAACAATCCCATCACAAATCCAAGTCCAAACCTAGTCCAAATTCCACACACATTTGACCCAATCTCCCAAGGAATCCTTGTTTTGCATGTTAATCACTAGAGCACAAGCAAAAAAATTAATGGATTCCCAAGGAGAAGCCTTTTTCAACACCAACTCATCCCAACCACAAACACCCCATGAGGAAATGGTAGATGCCCAAGAGGAATCCTCTAGACTAATGGAATTTGCTTCTGATCCCCACAACCAAGAGATGATGGAGAGACTCTTCCTACTTGGAAAAGAAAACCTTGTGCTCAAGCTCATAGCACATGAGGCTAAAATTACTTCTACCACCAATATTTTACAATCTAGGAGTAGTGACCCCTCTAATAATCCATCATCATCCACTAATTTCTTTAATCATGTCCTTGGGGCACAACTAAACACAAACCAACCTAACACCAACATACCTCCATTCACAAATACAAACCAACCTAACACCAATCTACACCCCCCCACAAACACAACACAACCCAACACCAATCCACCTTTCTCCATAAATTTACCCCCACTTCCATCACATTTAAGGGCCACATATTCCTACCAACACTATTGTCACTTACACACCTACTAACCCAACCATACCTACAAAACCTCTCCCCACCTCATCTATATTCCACACCAATTACATTGCACAACAAGGACCTGACGTCTCTCAACCTCCACCACTAAACAAAAACCCTCCATCCCCACCTCCTTATAGCAATCCTCCACACCCACCTCCCAATAATCCCCCAACCTCTAACCTCCAACATACCTCATATAGAAATCCTCCACCCCACCTCCCAATAATCCCCCACATAACACCAATAATCCCCCAATTTATAACTCACATACCTTATATAACAATTCCCCACCTCCACCTCCTCATAACCCTCCAACATCAAACCTTCAATATAATCAATACATTAATCACCCACCTTTAATGCCTATCCATTAACAACATAGACAATACACCAACAATTCCCCATTAACACCTTCATATCAATACATGTATAATCATTTACTCCACAATCCACCACAAAACAACCTTAACCTAGCCCAAGAGTTGCAAAATATGAAGGACATGATCCAAGGATTACAAAGTGGTCAAACAAAGAAGACCTTTAGGTATGAGGACATATGCCCTTACCCATTTGACCAATCCATACTAGCTATTCCCTTCCCTAAAGATAATGAGATTCCAAAGAAAATACAAAGGGAAAGGGAACCCTATTGAACACCTTAAAGAATTTAGAGTGGCATGCCAAGAAGTTGCTTATAATGATGTATACCTCATGAGGTTATTCCCTAAAATCCTTACGAGCTAAGCCTTGGAATGGTTCACACATTTATCCTGAGGGTCTATAACATCATTTGCTGACTTAGTTGAATGATTTGTGACTCATTTTTTATTCAACACTGACCAAAAGATAACCTTAGCTAAGTTATGCACAAAAAACAAAATAATAGGGAAAAAAATTCCACATTCCTTCAAAGATGGGGACACCTTGCAAGTAGATTCCCCTTATGAGTACCATAAAAATAAATGGTTAACATCTTTATCGAAAACTTGCATCCAAAAATAGCCCTACATTTAAAACTACATGTGTCACTACATTTGAAGAAGTCATTGAAAAAGGGATAACCATTGAAAAGGCTTTAATTGTTGAAGGGTTAATCAAAATTTATAAGGACCAAAAAGAGAATAATCAATCATCTAATGACAAACCTAAATATTGGTTTAAAAATAAAAATGTTGTGAATGATGGAGTAACTGATAGAAAAATTGTTCAGAACATGCAAAATTCCCCATCACATAATACATAAACATCACAACAACAAGGAAACACCAATAATATCACCATCCCCCAAGTAGAGGACAAAAAAAATAACGAAACCAAGCACAAATATACCCCCTTGGGAGAATCTCTTGACATGGTATTTCACAAACTTGCACAAGAAAACTTGATCACATTCCCTATTACCACACCTCTTGATAAAAATAAACCAAAACCAACATGGTATAGGGATGAAAAATATTGTAAATACCACCACATTAAAGGACATAGTACCATAAAATGCATGAAATTGAAAAAAAAATCCAAGATATTATTGACAAGGGAGAAATTAAAATTCAAAATCAAAACTCCCCAAATGAGCAGCAAGGCATATACATGCACCCCTTCCCACAACATAATGACAGATAAGCATCTTCCTCTTACAATAACGTTTCATATATATATAATACTACTAATGCATCATCACATGACACAACCATCATACGTATTGAAGAACACCACCATAACCATCAAAGCACTTGCTTGCACAATCACCACCCATCGAGGCTAAGTGACAATATAAGGGACCTCATCCTCATTATCCACTCCATCAATCACCCATAAATAAAAATATCATTGAACACCTTGGCAAAAATCCATCACAAATCTCCATTTTGGAACTTCTCCAAACTTCACCCACACATAAGGAAGCCCTTGATAAAGCTCTCCAAGAATCTAGGATACCAAGTGACATAAATTCCAATTAGTTCCAAGCTACAATTGGATACCTATCATCCACACACCATTTAACATTCACCAATAAAGACCTCCATTACGAAACACCTCATAATTGTCCATTTCACATTGAATCCATTGTCCATAAACATAACATCAAAAGAGTCTTAATAAATGGTGGATTAGGACTTAATCGATGTACTTTGAAGTTAATAAGGCAGTTAGGCTATTCAAAGGATGTCATCAATCCCCATACAAAAATAACAATAAATTCATATGACGATGTAGAAAGAGAATCAGAAGGGACCATCAAGATACCTATTCAAGTTGGTCCAACCATTATGGAAATATTTTAAACACTTGACCTTGACTTACCATATAATATACTCCTTGGACGACCTTGGGTACATGCCATGCAAGCTATCCCTTCTACCTATCATCAATGCTTGAAATTCTCACATAATGGAAAGGAAATCACCATTCTCGTCGATCCACAACCTTTCCAATACTGTAAATCATTGGAAGGAAAATACAAAAGCTACCACCATTTTCCTACCAATGATTAAGCCTCCACTTCATCCACATACGTCTATCCATCCACCTTATAACTATCAGCGACATCACACCCTATCCTTGAAAGAAAGGTCAAGATAACTGATAAAGGATGTGGAGAGTATGGGATTCAAAATTCCTTTTGTATAGGACAACTCCCTACTTCCCCATGATCATATGGCCATCCACTGAACTTGAAGCTAAAAGAAACCTTCAAAGAATGTAATAAATGGGGATTTTTAGACAAAAAAGTTTTGGGTTTGTACATGAATGTCTCTTCATGGTTATATAAGAAAGAAGATGAACAACCATGACCCACTCTTGAGATCCATCACTATCCTAAAGGACATGACTTGTGCAAACATTGGGGCTATAATGGAAAAAGGATTAGGGGAAAAAGGAAATATATAACCTATCCAAATCTTAGAATATAAATATCATCAAGGACTTGAATTCTTGGTCATAGATTTGGTAATCATAAGACCTCAACATACTCATGATAAAGGTAGTAAGAATTTTATTGATAAAAGCTCTCAGGGGAAGGACATTGAAGAATCCTTCGTAACCACCACCAAACTTTTTGACATAGACCATGTATTCACCATAACATCCTCCCTTGACCTTCCACTTGTATATCTTGAATTAATTTATTGGGACAAACAAATACCTCATATATTGGATACATTTCAAAGTGATGAAGAAATCACAAAAATCATGGGAGTCCACAACTACATACCCCCAAGAGATCACAAGAAAGAACATCAAATCAAGTTGCATAAAGATACCTATTTTGGGGAACAAATCATGTGCCTCAGTCACAATAATAATAAAAAAGGAAAAAATAAAAAAATAAAGATCCATTAGTGAAAACCTCGATGAGGTGCTTTTGGATCATGAAAAAGTAAAAATAAAAGACGTACCCTGTAATGAAAACCTCTATGAGGTGTTAGAGGATGGGACACTTGATTCGATTTTCAAACATCATGAGACATCTATAGTAGTAAATGAAGACATCAAAGAAATCAATTTGGGAACAAATGAGGAGCCTAAGATCACATACATAGCTAACGAACTAGAAGAGGCATTTAATGCAAAATTGGAAGATTTCCTTAAAAGAAGATCCATCAACTTCGCTTGGACATATGCAGACATTCCAGGACTTGATCTATCCCTCATGGTACATCATTTGGCAATCTATCCTGATGCAAAACTAGTCAACCAAAAACTTTGCAAAATGCATCCCCAAATTGCTCTCTTGGTAAAAGTAGAATTACACAAAATTTTGGAAGCAGGATTCATTAAATCCATTGATTATCCTTAGTGGGTATCTAATATTGTCCCAGTTGCTAAACCCACTAGGGGCATCTGTTTACACACTGACTTCAGGGATCTCAATAAGGCATGACCAAAAGATGATTGTTCACTACCAAATGTTGGCATTATTGTAGATCTCATAGCAAGTCATGAGATGTTATCACTTATAGATGGATTTTAAGGCTATAATAAAATTTGAATTGATGAAGAAGACCAACATAAGATAGCCTTCATAACTCCATGGGGAACATTTTGCTACCAAGTAATGCCCTTTGGACTAAAAAATGTAGGAACTACATATCAAAGAGCAATGGTTGTTATTTTTCACAACATGCTACATGATATCATGGAGGATTATGTGGATGGTCTTCTAGGGAAAAAAAGAAAAAAGGACACATTGAATTACTTGAGAAAATATTTGACAGGTTGGAAAAAATACAAATTATGTCATATTCCTAAGAAATGTGTGTTTGGTGTCTCATATAGAAAACTCATGGGATTTATTGTTTCTCACCGAGGAGAATTGAAGTAGATCCTGCCAAAGTAAAATAAATAATGGAAATTCCTCCACCAAAGAACATAAAATAACTTAGAAGTCTGCAAGGAAAACTACAAGCATTTTGAAGGTTCATTGCACAGTTGGCTTATAAGTGTCAACCATTTTCCCACCCACTCTGTAAAAATATCACATTTAAATGGGATAAAAAATTTCAATAGGCCTTACAACAACTTAAGGGTTATCTTGCCACACCACCAGTCCTAGTGCCACCACAAGTAGATAAACTACTTCTTTTGTACATATCAACTACTCAAGTGGCATTGGGGGCATTACTGGATAAACTTGACGAAAAAGGAAAGGAAAGAGCTATATACTACATATCTCACACACTAGCTAGAAGTGAGTTGAGTTATTCCCCAATAGTATGAGCATGTTAAGCAGTGGTCCTTTGTGCTAAGAAACTATGAAACTATATGTTCAATCATAAAACTCAGCTCATCTCTAAAGTGGATCCATTAAAATACCCACTTTTAAAATCATCTCTCATAGGACAAATGGCTAAATGGATCATGATTCTCAGTGAATTTGACATTGAGTATGTAGATAGAAAAGTTATCAAAGGACAAGTAGTTGTTGATCAATTTGCTGAAGCTCCTCTACCATATAGTTACCCACTGCTGATAGAATTCCCCAATGAAAATATCTTGACTATAGAAGAAGGAACATGGTGGAATCTGTATTTTGATGGATCTTTCACATAACATGGCTTAGGGGTAGGGATACTCTTTGTTACACCTCAAGGATATTGCATTCCTAAGTCCTATATAATTGCATTCCCTTACACAAACAACATAGTAGAATATGAGGCACTTATAGGAGGACTAAAGCTTGCTATCTAGTGGAAAATTGCAAAATTACAAGTCTATGTTGATTCTCAATTAGTCATCAAATAGGTAAATGATGAGTATTAGATAAAGGATGAAAATTTATTTCCCTACAAATGCATGGTAGATAGACTCAAAGAGTATGTCAAAAAAATCCAGTTTGATCAAATACCTAGAGCAAACAACAAAGCAGTTGATGTCATGGCTACTATCGATTCCCTTGTTGATGTTCCACAAAATAGCCAATAATATGAGTTCTTGATCGAACAAATTTTTGTTCTTGCTTATGACATTTCGGGTTCTGAAATGATTTGTGACATTGTTGGTCCCAATTCCCACTAGTACTAGGACATATACGAATACTTACTCAATAATACCATTCCACCTAACCTACCATCCTTGCAACAACAGTCCTTCATCTACAAAAAATCTTGTTTCACTATCCTTGGAGACACCCTCTATCATCGCTTTGTTTGATGGTACCCTCCTGAGATGCTTGGACTCAAAAAATCTCAAGTTGCCATAAATGAAGTACATAAAGGTGTTTGTGAGGCCCATTCTAGTGGACCATTATTAGCTAAGAAGTTGTTGTGAATAGGATATTATTGACCTACAATGGAACAAGATACAAATAATAAGATGAAAGTCTGCAAGCCCTTTCAACAACATGGTGATCTGATTCACACACCATCACAAGAGTTATAGCCTATTATTACTACATGGCCTTTCTCATGATGGGGGTTAGACCTCATTGGCAAGATACACCCTAATTCATCAAATGGTCATAAATTTATAATCACCACCATTGATTATTTCACTAAGTGGAGTGAATATATACCTATGACCTATGTTATAGGAAAACAAATTTCCAAATTCATACTCCATTACATCATTTTCCACTTCAGTATTCTTGCCTCCATCATCACAGACAATGAATGAACTTTCAAGAACCAAGAGGTATGTGACCTATGTCGACAATTCCACATCCAACATCATTTCTCCACTCCATATTACCCATAAGGAAATGACCAAGCTGAGGCCACAAACAAAACAATCTTAAAAATTCTAAAGAAAACGATCAACGAAGTTGGGCGAGATTGGCATTTATAGCTCAATCTCGCCTTGTGGTCTTATCGAACTAGTATCCACACACTCACTGAAGCCACACCTTATTCCCTACTATATGATGCCAATTCCATCTTTCCAGTAGAAGGTGAGCTCCCATATTTGATAATTTATTTACAACACCTTATTGATGACAACAAATATCGGGTAGCGCATCTTCAGCAGTTGGAGCTTTTAGATGAAAAACACTTGAATGCCATCAATCATCTCAGAGCATACCAAAACAAGCTTCAAAAAAATATAATAATAAGATCATGCTAGAGAGTTTTCTATTGGAGACCTTGTCCTTAGAGAAAACCAACGCAATCTACAAGAATGAGAAAAGAATGGCAAGTTCGAACCTAATTGGCTAGGCCCTTACATTGTTGTATAAAAAAATATGGATCAGGGGCATATCAGTTAGCTACCATGGAGGGAAAACCCTTGAAGATCCCATGAATATTATGCATCTCAAAAAATTCTTCGCCTAAGAAAAAACAAAAACAAAAAAACAAAAGAAAACAAATTAAAAAAAGCACAAAAATAGTAAAGAGAAATAATTCGTCCAATGGTGAAAACCACTTTAAGGTGCCTTGGGAAAGTACCATGGTGAAAACATGGAAAATAGGCACCATGTGTAATGGTCATTTCCACCATCTATTAGGTCACTTTTTCCCCTCCCATTCATAATAAGATCCACCCATCCTCTCCCAACTATGGCTTGGAACGCTTACCTTGATGATAAGAGCTTTCCCCATAATTCATACAATATATATCACATGTATCCTCACATCCCCCGTAGGGTCACTTGGCCCACGCTCCCATAATAAAAAAGATAGATTACATGATTACCATCTTCACATGCCACCCGTTTCAAATATAAATCTGACATCCATATACATAATTATTTTACTATTGGATTACTTTTGACTGAGACTCAACCAAAAATACAAAACATGAATTATTGTTGGCACAAAGGAATTTGCATTCTTGTACCCACTATACGCATAAGAAATATCACACACATCCATACAGTATGATGGTGTTTGTATAAGACGTGAATTTATAGTTGGCACGAAGAAATTTGTACTTTTCACCCATCCCATATCCCCTCAATGCATCACCCCACCCTATCATATGTAGTGGGAAGTGGTCCTCACCATGCCTAGTTTCTTAAACCATCACCATACCATAATAAAAATCCACTCACAGTAAAATTTTATCTCCCCAAATGTTCCACCCACATCACCCTGAGATGAATAGGACATAGAAAAACAAAAAGCATGCCTACATAAAGTCCTAATGCTAAAATGTCAATGTGATCCCTAAGGAACCTTGCCACTCTGCTTTCCACCCAATGCAGTCCCCTCCATATTTTCCCAATAGGATAAATCTTTCCTTGGTCCAACACAATCTACCAATCTTACCCTTGGCAATAGATTTGGCTTTTTCATTTTTGGATTTATCTATTGTAATCTCAAACTTAGGGAGTCACCAAGTCAATACCACCTAGATTTTTTCATATCTTGGTGTGTTAAGGACAAGGTACGAAGTAGGCATGGGTCATTTTGTATGGCATGTTTGTGATTAGCCTAATTTTCTAATGACTCCTAATACCTTAGCTAAAGGGGACAAAATATTTGGGTCCACTATACACTCCCCTCTATGATCCACTAAGGTCATTAGAATCATTTGGTGATAAGGTATAATATTTTGTTTGTATATGTTTGTGAGTCTCAAAGTCCATGCAAGGAACATAATCACACCTTTGGTCACTTATACCATTGGGGCATAATGTCCTTGGCTATATCGAACTTAAGGATTGTTCAACACATTTTTACAACATAATCCCCCTTCCATTTCTTTTTCATTCCCAAACCTATCATCCAACCCCCCACTCATCTAATCCACATACCCTTATCTCCCTCCCCACACACCTAGATCAGAGTACATGTTGTATCATGACACACAAAAAAAGGAATTATGCATCTACCCAATGATCACCTAGGTCACCCATGTTGCACATCCACCATGATTGAATAATGACTAAGAGAGGGAAAAATATCACAAAGCACCCAATACTATCAACAACCTTGGTTAATAAATATCCCGTTTCTCTGACCAAGTATCCTAGTGACACCCCTTTCTAAATTTTTTTTGTCATTACATTATCCATTCCATTAACATCACATGCATAATAACCATAAACATAAATACGTCCATTAACACACATAGAAAATACCAACGCTTTGATGGGTATTGCCTCTTTCTTCAAAGTTATGCTTGAAGACATCATAGAGAAACTATGCATTCCTCCTACATCTGTCTCACAACTTATAAATAATAAAGACAAACAAATGGTATCCTAGTGACACCCCTTTCTAGTTTTTTTTTTGTCATTACATTATCCATTCCATTAACATCACATGCATAATAACCATAAACATAAATACGTCCATTAACACACATAGCAAATACCAACAATTTGATGGGTACTTCCTCTTTCTTCAAAGTTATGCTTGAAGAATTCATACAGAAACTGTGCATTCCTCCTGCATCTGTCTCACAACTTATAAATAATAAAGACAAACAAATGGTGTTGCAATGTATAATGCATAATCAGGGACAATACACCTAATTTTAATGCGAGATGGAGATATTTTTCACGTGATAATAATATAAAGGAAGGAGACACTTGTATCTTTGAGCTGCTGAAAAAAATCAATTTTTTTTATACATAAACATAGTTGCATTAAACCATAAAGCCATTATCATCCATACATCATGCATACATATTCATGATCCACATATCAACTCATCTAATAATTAATCCACACATCCATTAAAATATTAAGTCATATCCATACATCACATGCATAACAACATAAGAATATAACATCATATCCATCATGAGTAAAATCATAAGCATAAAATATATGACATCATAGCACATGCATAATCATAACCATACATAGCCATCATAAAGCATAACAACATCATAATAAATTTCCATCAAATCAACATCTGCATAAATCATATTGACCAAATTCATCATATATATGTCATCAAAATAATACAATATCATGATACAACATGTACAAAAGTATCCCATGTGTACAAAAAGCTAAACCCCTCCTTGGGGCAAAAAACCAAAAAGTCAAAGTCAACTTGCTTTGAACTACCTTGTGTTGCTCGCATCTAAATGAGCCGGTCTCTGTAGGGATCTATGTGGTGGTTGTTGATATCACGGTGGTGGAGGACCCATGGCCACTAATGGCCCTAACTAAGTTGGCCTATGAGACCTGTTGTTGATAGTAACAATAGGTTCCCTTTGATTAGGTGGCACTACCTCCTCATACAATCTCCTCCATCGCTCTACCTCCCTAGTCACTTTGGAAACCTCTAAAAATGCATATGCTAATCCACCATAACCTATAATATGTTAGGTTATATCCTGCTCCCTCCTCAGCCTCTCCACATCCCTTCATAGTTGATCTCACTCTGTGGTGATCGTTGTTACTTGTCCATCATCTCCACCTCATCCACCATTAGCCCCTCCATCTAGTAGTGCCTATAGATGGGCCACCTTTTCCCTCACAACATCTCTCTCAACTGTCACTGTTGCCAACTACCCATCCACCTATCCCTATGAATCAGGCTACCTCTACCCTAGTTGCATCTCTCTCAGTTGTCACTATCGTCAACTAACCATCTGCTTGCCCTTGTAGTCAAACCACATCTTCCCTAGCCATATCTTGCTCACCCACCACCTGCAAATGGTCCTGTCTGGCCAGATTTTTCTCCTGTGAGAGTCGAGCCCACTCCATGGTCATGGCCTAAAACTGTACCTACATGTCTCCTCCTCTCTATTGCACCTGACGACCCTGCCCACCATCATCTCCCCTCCTCCTTCGTCACCACCATCACCATCATCATCACTGCCTTTGTCATCATTGCCATCATCATCAGAATCCTCACTACCACTACTATCACTACTACTACCACTAGACTCACTGTTGCTACTGCTGCTCTCATCACCATTGCCCTCTGCAACTGCTTGCTAATCATGTGGGATTGTGAGATGAATAGGTATGTGTCTCTCCCACCATGTATCGTACTCCTGTGTGGTATCGACATTTGCAACTCTTGGTTGTGGATCCCACACAACTGCAAGAGCGTCTCTCCAACTCTAGAATGCAGTGTCATACTCTACATAACCACCCCATAGTTGCTTCTCACGGGTCACCTGAGCAAAGACTACCTCTACTCATAGCACTGCATTTTTTTATCCAAACTATCTAAATACTCATACAATAAAGTATCTCTCAATGATCACTAGGGTCCTCCCTACTAAATAATGTTCTCTTCAAATATATGGCATATATAAATGATCATCCTCACACACCTCACAATCAAGGTACGGGTGCTAGATGAAGGATTCCATCTTGTCTATGATCCTCTTCTAGTGATCCAACTCTCCCAAATGATGATGCCTCCAAAATCCTACATACATATATACATATGGCATATTAGCCCCCCGCCGTTTGTCATATATCAACCACAAAACTACAATATGCTCAAATGCCCAAACATGTAAAAGAGTCACCCCCACACCCAAGATTCACCCATCTCTATACACCACATAATGCCTATCTCAGTATAAGTTGGATAGGACAACACCCAAAGCATAAATTGTCTCGTCTATAAGCATCCCCTCTAGTACTCCTACCCAACCAATAGTAAACCCTCACGACCTCCTATCTGGAATCAAGGTGCCGGTGATCAATGTAGTTGTAAACAGGGACAAATTTGGCCATTGACCCCTCCCAACCTCTAGGTCCAACTCCACGCCCTTGATGGGAAAATATCTAGTCATAAATATCCTCTTAAGGATAGTCCTCGCACCATACAAACTGTACTCCACAAGCTCCCCATGAATAGGTAGTTGAAGAATCTATCACACATCCTTTAATACGATAGTTGCCTCTCCCATGGGCAAGTGAAAGTTTCTTGTGTCACTATGTAACCGCTCCACTAACGTTGTCATCAGTGCTCGGTGCACTTGAATTTGGGGCATCCACGAGATGAAGTAAGACCCATTAGATCTATCCAATCATCATCCATGGGTGTCAACCACTCTCAAGTCATTTCCATGATCTCCATCCACCACTCCTAAGATTGGAGGATCTTCAGCTCCTCCTACATCATTCCACGTGCTAACATCAACTATTTAAACCAAATCATTTGTTTCCTTCTACCCAAACCTTCCCACCCTCGTAGCTTCTATAAAGTTGTGCTTCTGCTTTTAGTGTAGGCATCATTATTTTGGGTGCAAGCATGTCAATATTTAACCCAAGTGCTAATTTATGCAGGTGCAACAATTTCACCCATAGGCATGACAATTGGCGACACATGCGTCGCTTTGTGAAAGTGTCATTTTATTCTATATATCTAAATGAACTTGACCCACCAAGCATGTTGAATGCATGTGCAATTAATGCAAGCCAGTCGATCACATGTACGATAAATAAAAGCGCCAAGATTTTTGATGTGGGCGCCAAATTCGATCACAGGTGCAACATTTTCAAAAGCGTTGTTTTTAAACGTAGGGGCCACAATTGTGTGCTTAAGAACAACTTTATAAAGTTGCACATCTAATTTCTTGACCTTCGTGCCCCCTAAGCCCCCTAAACTAGCTTAAAACCTAATTGATAAGGTATGTACCGAGTCCTTGACGTCCTCTGAGTGATGCAGATAATGAGGAACTTGAGCTATACCTCTTTGCTTCCACCTAAGCTCCTCTTCACCAATCACAAGGTTGAAAATAAATTTTTGGCCCCCCCAAGGACTATTTATAGGATTTTTAATCCTAATCCCCCCAAACCCTAATTTCCTCTATATTGGATGAATCAAAAGTCTCGTACCTTTCTCATTTCCGAGCTCGTTTCTCTAGTTCTTCTAATTTTTGCTAAATTCCTCTTCTGCACCATCCTAACACGCCTATTTTGAGATGTCGATCAAAAATGTTTTTTCATTTTTTTTTTCTTGTTAGCTTCTCAAGGGGGCATCACCTCATTAATCATTTTCTAATCTACTGGGGAAATTTTTTAAACTTCTTTGATGCAGCATCACTACGAACACCACATCAAAGAGGAGATAAATATAGTCACCCTAATTCTGGCAATGCTTCTTCTTAATTAATTAAATATTTATTATTTAATTAATTATTCCATCTTCTTCTTATAATTAATTAAATAGTTTATTATTTAATTAATTATATCACATCCTAGACTAAAGTTCTTCCAATTAATTAAATAATTGAGTTATTTAATTAATCCCATCACTACCCCCTTCCCTTCTAGCCTCATTTGAGTTAATTAATCTTTGATTAATTAACTTCCTAACCTTCATTATCTCATTCTCCAACTTTTAACCCCAACCTAGTTAATAAACCTATGGTTTATTAACTCAACCTACCCTATTAAATTGATTAATCCTTGATTAATTAATCTAACCACCATTACCTTGATGTTATTATCCTAATTTATAATTCACTCACCTCTCCCCAAACTTGTCTCATAATGAAAAGTGTCATAGGCCTCTCTCTCACTTCTTCTCACACATGTGTGAGATCCCACCTACCCCCACTAACTCTTACACCTTCTTACACCTAGCCTCCAAAATTAATGGCTTCTCTATCCAAGGGGTGCTCACACATGTGTGAGCACACCGCATCATCTCTCCCTCACCCCACTTGTCACAATGTCAATAAGCCACACCTGCTTGATCCAAACCCTATCTCACAATAATCCTATACCTTTATCAAGAAATCAATCTTGACCCTCCATTTCCTCCTTCCAACTTCTATAAATTGGAGCTTCTGTTAGAACCAAAAATTTCCTTTAAAATTATAAAGTCTTTTATTCATTTACTCCCATCATTTTCCTATTGTTTTCATGAAATAATTCACTTTTCCCTTTGCATAATTATAAAACACCTTATACCGCCAACTATATTTGACCTTTATAAATCTTTCACCCTTTACTGCTTTACCGTGGCCTTTTTCAAAGTGGCTCGTGGTATTGTGGTGACAGTTAAGCACAATCATGATGAATATTACTGCTACACCGTATGCAGTCATCAAAACAAACATGGTGGCGCGGTAATAGTCAGAGGTTAAGTAGTGAACGAAGACAAGCAGTGGACAGGGCTTACCGTGCTACCACTAGTAGTCAGGCTAGTGACCGTGGTAGCGAGGTGAATAGTTAACAAGCGGCGAGATAGATGGAGATAGTAGTCACCGCAGTACCGCCACCAGCTTATGGGGAGACCGCGGTGATAGCGGTAAACCATTAGCAGGCCGCAATGGCGGCTACTACCACACCGTGACCGGCTAGAGAAAGAACCGCGGTAGCATGGTAATGGTGGAGGAAGTAGTTAGAATGGGGACCGCGGTGATGCGGTAAGCAGTGAGCCTGGCAGTAAATGCCAATACCGTGGAACTATTAGTAGCCAAGACAAAGGCCACGGTGGAGCGGTGGACGACAAGGGAGCGGTCAAAGTCAAAACAACCGCGGCACCTCGGGTGAACAGAGCGAAGACCACAGTAGCGCGGGTAACAGTAGAGGTAACAACAAATGTTAGAAACCACCATACCGCCAGAGAGAAAAGTCAAACCCACGGTAGAGCGGTAACAATAAAAGGAAGCCTCGGGGGATGAAATGTAAAGAGCGATTAAGGTATAAAGTGATAAGATAAAATGAAAGGATTATAGTCAAAAATATTTGATTTGCCGATAAGGAAACTTAATCAAATATTTTATTTTATGTCAGAGAATGTAAACGGTTTTACTGGTTAAATGAAGAGTCGTGACTCTTGGAATTTTATTGTATAAATCTGTTGTAAAAATAAGAGGGGGTAGTTAGACAGTAGGATAGAGACTTTTTGAAAGTGGGGAATGCAAATAATGTACAAAGCCTTTCCTGAAACAAAATCAATGGAGATAAATGTTTTTAATTGGTGATTTTATTTCTGGTGTTCAGTTGTTGTGATGTATAAAATTCATATTCTTTATTTTGGTTGTCTCCAACTTGAGGTCTTTTAATCGTTTAAATCAACATATCAAGTATATCTCTGATTTATCAAAATGCACTCTCATTTTGTGTGATTTAATTAACTGGTGTTTGCAAGTTAGAATTAAAATATTTTAATAAGTCAGTGATTTAAGGATTTATTTTGAATTGTTGAAGTAGAACCTAATAAGAGAAACATCCCAACACAATTTATGCAAGTCATAAATTTACTGAGGTGTTATGCCCGTCATAGAATTTTCAAAGTGCCTAACAACTAGAGTTAAGCTAGAGAAGGAAACACACATAATTCATGATTTTCGACTCCATTTCCCATGTGGATAGAAGGCACTGATCTGCCTCAACCCAGAGATAAAATTTCATATCAAACAACTTATTCAAATCCTTTCTTTTGTGCAGTAGGAGTAGGAGTAGTTGTAGTGATTTTCATCTATTCACTTCCATTTTCCACTGTGGATAGATTGCTCAATCAGGAAACACATTTCAATCTGCATCATTCACATAGGTTCACCCGCCTTGGTCTAGTAGAACCTAAAGAGAAGAAGGTTTGATTGCATCAATTGGCCTTGTACGTTGGCCAAAAGTGTTGTGAGATCTTGGCAACCCCTCGTGGTTCAAACCTGCATTTTTGAGACCCAACAACTTCATCTCCTCATTTTGACATCTTGAATCCATAGCCTTATTATGTTTGTATTTTGGTGAGCAACCCACATTCCAACACTTGAGAAAATCTTCAAGACTTGGGTGCACTCTTGAGCTTAATCCATGGAGGGTTATTAAAGGTATAAACTTATGGTATGCACTTGAATTCACTTTTTTTATGTTGTTTTTACCTTTGATGTCAACTTACCCCCTCACACATTCTTATGGAGCTCTATGGGCATAGGTAATTAAAAACAATGCCTTCAAAGTCATGTTCCATAAATTCCATTTTATTCTTCAACTTTATGTGGCTTATGATACTTTTTTTTTGCTTGGTAATAATATTTTGTATTGTTTAAAAATAAGATTACATCGTTAATTTCAGTAAATCCACCAACCAGACCAAAAAACCACCTACAACTAGAAATGTTTTCACACAAAAAGCACATTAACATGTTGACCAACTAACTCTACATCTCTACTCACCTAAAAACAACTCAAAAATATTTGAGCTAACCTTTCAAACATCACCATTATACAAAAACCAGCCACCTTACCCTAAAAGATAAATTCACATTACATCCCAGATAGGGTTCAACCCCCAACAAAACCTAACATTAATGTATTAGACATGAGAAATTCTTACAAAAAATAGGAAAAATATTTTTAATTCAGATTGAACTACCTAGATCCATTCCAACATTACATCCTATTTTCGCCTTCCTCTTCCATGGGTGGTTCCCTCCACCTTCCATTCATTCAACTTTCGCCTTCACCTGGGCGATTACAACTTCCACTTTCATTAGCTCCACAAAGATCTTCAAAGCCTCCCAGCTGAGTCTTTCCTCCTCTCTACAATGAGCTTTAAATTCCCCCTCCGACCAACACACAAAAGGTATACATCCCTCAGACCCTTCAAACTATTCATTCTCAATTCCTTCTCGGATATCAAGCCCTTCGCTCAGGATTGCCCATTCCAATATTGACTCCAATTCGTCCAAAAAATCTCTGTGTACAATTGTTTCCATCACCTCTCTCACTATTTCCACCTTCTCCCCTAGGTCCAATCCCCATGCCACTATCAAAGATTACACGTCCATGTTCATTCTATACCTATGCCTTAAATATCCAAAGGCCTTGCCCATAATCATCTGCATGCATTGCACCAATCTTCCATCATTGAAAAGGAACATACCCATTAATCTCTTCTTAGTTGCATGACCAAACATAGTTGTCTCCTTGATAAAAGAGTGAAGTTTTCCTCCATTGGAGCACTCTTGTATCAGTGTCGCCACCATAATCACACCTTCTTAGAGTCTTCTTCTCCATGCCAAACACAAATAAATTCATCAAAAACCAATGACCGAAAGGTTTTAATCTTCTTAACATAACACATTTAGTCTTAATTGCAACTCGTACTAGGGACGCCACTGCCAACCTCCACAACATTTCTCTAGTCACATGTCAAACTACTTCAATCTGCCCACAATCTTGCTCATTAATTGCAGCATACTTGCCACCTTTTATTTCCTCAATCCACTAAATCCACATTCCTTAAATCTTCGATTCTCAACTTACCAACCTCTCTAAATGTTAAAGCCCATTTCGAGAGGATGTCGGCTTCCAAATTACCAAATCTTCTTATATGACTCACAAAAAAGTCTTCACATGAGGTTAATTCCTCTCTAATTTTCACAATTTTATTCTAAAGGTGTCACGCCCCAATGCTCCCCTTCATCACTGCTTGAGCAATGATGGGTGAGTCACCTTCTAAATGAATTTTTGAAGCTCCCAGTTTTTTTCCAAGTTCAATCACCATTAATTCTACTAAAGATTTAGCTACATTATTTGTTCCTTCCTCCAGCTTCTTCACCCCCAAGGCTACTACATTCCCTTTCCAATATCAAACAATGAACCCTGCACCTAATGGTCCAGGGTTCCCTTTCGATGCACCATCAAAATTTACTTTATACCAGCCTTCCATTGGTTTTTCCCAAGCAACCTCCACTGACTCCTTTGCAACTGGTTTAACCCAACTAGGCCCCTGAACGGGGATACTTTTTATTTCAAAACTCTATAAGCATAAATGTTTTGGTTAAAATATTTAAAGTATGACCCAAAATCTATAATTCTCATTGATTTTTCAAAGAATAAAGGCCCACAACTCAACACAATATCTACAAAGTTGCACAAGCCCTTTTATCATTCAACCATTTACAATGAGAAACACACATATCATATTTAACTTTATAATACCAAATTCCTTTAAAGAGATATTTATTTCATCTAGAAGGTAAACATTATTGTGATCACCACATACTAGACCACCACAAACTACTTGAACAAAACCAAATTTTCACTTTTAGGATGTATCCACTAAAGAAAGTCAATAAAAAAGATTATATTGTTTGTTAGGTTATCCATGTAAATTATGTACATAAGTTTAAATTGACTTGTTTTCTTATCTTTTATGGTTTCAATTTTATCATATCTAGATAGGGTTTGTATACATAAGTTTTATAAATTTAGAGGTTTGGGGCCATGAGATAAATACAAGTGGTTCCTTGTAATTGGTTCATGGAAATAGATCCATGATTTAAGGAGATTGGATGGTGGGGTTTCTCTTTGAAAAGGATGGATAACAAGGATTAAAAAATAATTTTTTGGAAGACCAAAAATTCCTTTTTTATATTTATGTGAAGGTTCCAAATCTTTTTGAAAAAATGGATGGATGAGATTGCATGGGAGGATTTTTTGGAGAAGTAGGAATCATGGGTCAATGTGCATGCAAAGTCATTTTTTAGACACATGTTCATTCTAGTAACTTAGGTAATATTTTCCTTGATCAATCATTCATTGACATGTGCAAATGATTAGATAGATTAAAAGAACGACTTTAGTGTACTAATGATGTGAGGGGAAAATGGTGAGTTAAATAAATAGATTTTATTTATTTAATTTTTGGAATGAGCATGATGTGTTGGTTGGACATTAGAATAATGATTGATTTATTCAATTAATGTTAGAAGAAGACATATATTAATGAATTAATTAGTATTGGTAGAAAAATGAAGATAATTAATCAAATAAATATAATTTATTTAATCAATTTAGAAGTGATAGTGTGAATTGGATTGATAATAGTAGAATTGTCAAACCTAATGACACTATGCAAAGGGAACTATCCTATTCCTATATAACATCTCTTGGGTGAGTCGATCAATAAGGTCAATGAGATTAGTTTTGTGTCTATTTAGCCATTGCCTTTGCTACTTGGAGAGCCAAATGCAAGGTCTTAAGGGGATAGTGCTAGCCATAACTAATGAGACCATAAATTGTCTCATATTTTATCAAAGAAAATCATTTATTTCTTTCTAATGCATTAGTGTTAAAGTGGACTTGAGTAATGATTGAAATTTCTTTAGCTTGTTTAAAGTAGAATATAAAGTAAATGTTTGGTTTATTTTTTAGTAATTAAGTGTGATCAAAATTTCCTCTAATATGTCTCCATGAAGTGTTTAAGATGAAATAATGTAGATAAATGAGTTATTAAATAACTCACAGTAAGAAGAAGCTTCATAGACACTTGAAGCAGTTAACTCCTGATAACTCTAGAAGGATTTGAAGAAATAATTAGGAGATAAAGAAGACTCCCAGAACACTCCTACATTCATGAAAAATCATGGATCATCAATCATTCTTAAATTAATGGGATGATCATTTGTTTCATGTTGAGTTTTAAGATCTCTCACAGTTATTAAATTTCATGCATCCTTCTTCCACCAAAGATAACTCAAGTTACCACATCACTCAAATATTGTTGAATGATTCTAGTATGCTATTAATGCTAAGGATCAATGATTTGGTTGACTGAACTGAAGAATAATTCCTTCATTCATGTCCAACACTTGAAGACTTTCTTCAAATCAGGCACCCAAAAATTGTCAAAAATGCAGTCTCAGTAAAACATTGATATCTCCCTCGTTTCTCAACAAAATTTAAAAATTCAAAATGATATAGAAAGTATATTTTGAGGGCTAAAATACATTTTGATAATTTGGTGTGATTGACATCAGGGAAAGAGAAGCACGTGACAGAAAATGACTAAGATAAAAGTGGCGTGATGGAGGACAACAACTTCAATTTTTTAGAGTTTTGTAAACAACCCCTCAAAAATAGGATCTTGGATCCACATTCTTAGTGGTTTGGTTGGGTAGATATAGAATATTAATTCTATAAATATAATGTAATCATTTGAGAAATGGAGGGGGATTAGAAATGCTTTTTTTGGCATGAGGAAATAGGATAGTTTCTAGTTTCATTTCAAAAAATGTATTTCCAAAAAATTTAGAGTAAATCGAATTCAAGAAAGATTTTCATTTCCAGCAAGCGTGAAATAGTTTATCCTTTTCAATTCTTGCAAGTGTTCCTTATATTAGTTCCCTTTCATGCAAATTTCCTTTCATGCAAATAGGATTTATTTCTCCAAGTAGAATAGACTGTCAAGCAAGTTTTCTAGTTTCTCTCTTGCATATAGCCATGGACATTGCCTTGGATTGATAAATTAAATGATGAGGATTGCAATGACCCCATCAATAACCAGTGGAGATTGTGCTCCTTTTTTATGTACTATGATGTACACATTTTTTTAATGTCTACATATGTAATTTTATGATTTGCAAAGCTTGATGTGCTCTATTTTTTAATGATGCATATAGTTTATATCGATGGATGTGTATATATGTTTATGGTCATATGATGATGTATGTATATTAATATTTATTCTTTATGATCAATGGAATTATGTATGGCTACGGTTTACATGATGGCATGATTTATATGATGGATTTTAAGTTTGATTTATTGATGTGATATTATGGATGAGATACATGTTTTTATGGGATGGTTATGGTACTTAATATGATGATGGATATGATTGTATTATGATAATGAATTCATGATGTATTTAATGTATTAATAATGATGATGAAAATTATGTTTTTGATAATAATGCAAATTGTTGTATGATGTGATGTGCATGTGATGATAGTGTAGATGATGCTTATTTTGTTTATGGAAATAATTGAGAGAAAAATGGTAATGATAAAATAGATGGATTTGAAAACTAATTAATCTATCAAATAATATAACTAATCATTTTCATAATTTTGATAATGATTTAAAAGGTAAAAGTGGATGATGGATAATGGATACATATTTTTATTAATAATTGCTTGTATGTGGATGCAAGTATTATGCTATTGCTAATATATGGTGAGCACCTAATTTGATATAGAAATGGATATTATACACCAAGATATATAGACCAAGGTGAGGATGTATCTAATGCATAAATAAATTACTTACAAGAACACAACAAATAAGAAGATTCCCTAGCACATCACAAGGTATTTTGATAGCCTTGGCGTGTTCTATGATTGTAAAACCAAAAATCATGGCACACATAAATAATAGACCATGCCCAGACACACCATGATATAAGGATTATGGAAACCTCAAGTGGATATAATATGGCTCAAAAGATAAGTATTAAAAAAATGGCCAATCAACACACACAAGTGTTACCTCTTGTTGAAGTGTTGAGAAAATATTAAGATGATGATTCTTGATATGGGGAACAACATGTACTATGAAGGTAAATTATTGGAGGGATTATTTTGATGGAAACAATGTGAGTACTGCATGTTAACAAAGCTAATTTAGAAAAATCAATTTTAGGTTTTATGTGTTGCATGCTTAGTGTATAGGTTGAGGTGTGTGATGATGATGTTCTTGCAAAGCTCAAGGATGGTAATAATGTGAAGCCCAATATGAGGGATATGCTTAAATATCAAGATTAGGATAGTGTGAAACTCATTATTAGGGATAAGTTATAAATCTCAAGATTAGGGATAGGTTATAAATATTAGGAATTAGGGATACTATGGAAGCTTAGATGTATAAGTCCATCCTAGACACTAAGCAAGCAATATGACATATATAAAAAATATAGGTAGGACATAATTTACTACCCTAGCATAGGACAAGGTATTTTATAAGGCATGGTTGACATGATTGGTATAAAGAGTATTACATGAAGTGGATTTCCAAAATTTGGATGGTTTATTTGGGAGGGGATGCTAATGGGTGAGTAGTATTGGTGGATCATTTTTTTTTGTATTATCCAAATACTATACAAAAATTAGAGGGATGAAGTAATAGGAGAGGATTTACAAGCTATATTAGGGAGTAGAAAATATACTAAAACCACTATCAAGATCATGAATGATGATAGGGAAAGGAAGCCTTATGGGGTAGTGGATATATTAAAACCATTGTAAATTAAATCATGGATTTAGATGGTGAAAGGAGGCTTTAAGATGTAGCAAATATATTGAAGCCATTGTGAAACTCATGGACTATGATGGATGGAGAATAAAATAAGACTTGAAGGATAATGAGACCCATTTATTACATAAGACACCCACAAGTAATTTCTCATCATGATACTTATCCAAGGCACTACAAGGAGTGGATTTCACTAGAGGACAATTTCTCTCTTTACTTTTCTATTTTTAAATATATTTTTTTTCAAATTTTATATACTTTTTATTTGCATATTATATAGATAAGGAATGTAACCTTTTGAGGTACATTATGTTCATAGGTTCTTCAAGTTACTAACCATCTAAAGTGGCTAGATGATATGTGTTAGATCCATATTTAGTAGTGATGACATATGAGCCTAGTCAATTGGGCTCAAATTTTCCTTTCTTATCTTGATCCTGAAGGTTCCTATGATTTTACTTGAGTACAAGTTCACCAAATTAAAACTTACAACCTCTAATTTTATTGTTGAAGTTACCACTAAGATGGTTCTAATAGGATTACAAGTGATTTAGGGTGGAAATATGTCACTCATAAAGTAGATCTTACTCCTACAGTTGTGCAATTATGTACTTATCATCAATGATATATGTAAGGAGATGTGCAATGATGGTATTTTGATCTTGACTTGTCATATGGACTCAAATCCAAAGACTAGGAAGTGTTAAGTCACACTAGTGGGTGTCAAAATACTAGTGGGATAGACACATAGGGTAGAATTGAATGAGTGGTCCAATGCTGGCCATGTTGTTTGATTCTCTATTGTTGATTTGGGGTACCTAATCAAAATAGATGTATGTGAATTATTCCTTGAATCTATTAGCCATCCCTTTCTAGGGGACTAATTTTTCATCCTTATTTTGAATGTATTTGATGATGAGGTGAGAATATCCATATCTCCATAGACTAAAATATGCTGGACATTCCACTGAATGGTTATTTTAAGACCCATAATAAAGGCCTTATATTCTACAATGTTGTTTGTATTTGGAAAACCCAATCTAAATCATTTTTGTTGAATATCTCCCTATGGAGTGATAAATAATATTCTTGCACATGATCCATGAATAGTTTAGAATGAATCAAATTATATTTTTCAATTTTTTGAATCAACGATTGTGAAAATAGACTCATCAATAAATTCCATATTCAATGCATTATTATCTATTATGGGTGCTTCTACTAATTAATATTTCATCATCATCTCCCATAATTTATTTTATATCTACATATTCAATGTCGAATTTGCTCAATAGAATGACCCATTTATGCATATAACTTATGATACAAGTTCTTGATAAGAGAAACTTGAGTGGGTCAATTTTGGATATGAGCTTGGTTTTATGGAAAATAATGTAGAATCAAAGCTTCAATGACATAAAGATGATAGCTAGGAATGCTCACTCCATGGTGGTGTAATTAGGCTCATATGCCACTAGGTTTTTGTTAATGTATGGTACACTCATGACCTTCATTATCATTTTGTGCAAAGAGTGGCCCTAGAGTGATTAATGTAGCTAATATGTAGAGGATTAATGGTTTTCCTATGATATGTTCCATGAGAATTGACAATGAGGCAAGATACTCCTAAATTTTTTTGAAGCCTTGTTGACATGATTTATCCCAATTAAAACCATTATTTTCTTAAGGATATGGGAGAATGGTTGGAACTTGTCTACCAATTGTGCTATAAAACTTATGATAGGTGATACTATAATATAAATAAATGTGTCTTGGCATCATATTAGGGAGCTTATTGAATTTCATTATCTCTAATTGAGATGCAAAAGTAGACTCCAACAAAATCATGACTATCACAAAAATTCCACTTCTATTGACACCTCAAAAAGGTTTTTATTGATAGACATGTCATTTTTATTTATTTTTCTATGTTTTATGGTGCCTCAAATAGGTGTTCACCAAGGGAATTTCATTTTTTTATTCTTTTACTTTTTAAGACTAAGAAACTTAGCTCTTTCCCCAAACTATGTTGTTACATCAAGGTTTATGTCAAACCCTTTTTTGTGATCATTAGCTAGTATATGGTCATAGATCCCCATGAACATAGCAATGATTTTATTATATTAGAAATTATTGAGAGGCATGTAACATTGTTGGTCCTAGGTGACAAGTTTAGGATGGAAAAGGGGTAGTTCAATATTGTAAATGGTCATGTCATGAAAGAGGGTGGAAAGGTCCTCAAAGGAGTCATTGATAGTAATTTCCTTGACATGTTCAAAATCAAGAGAGGGTTCTTCTAGATAGTCACAAAAGTATCAGTGGATTCATAAGATTCCTCATTAGGTGTCATGTATCCCAATCTATGATTGTTGTGATTATCTTTGATGATAATAAGATTGATGATTCCTTGCATGCAGTCCAAGAACTTTTCCATTGTAGTTTATGTTCTTTTAGATGCAACACGTCATTGAATATATTCCCTTAAGAAAATATTGTGCATACTCTTTATCTTTATAGAGATATTAACTGATGTCACCTTCAATATCTTTATTTCTAGGAATCAATGTTGTAGAAATGTGGTTGAACCATACTACAAAATAATATATATTTTATTGGCCTAATAATGAGGTTTCCCATGAGAGTGTAGGGAGAGAGGGAGCTTCCAAACACAAAAGACACTATGTAAGTCATATTACACATGACCGCTATTGATGATCTTGACTTGGACTTTAGGAAGGGAAGAGAAGCATGAAGCTATTAGATTTGTAGGATTGGCATATGAGGAATATGGTAAAGAGGTGGAAGAAGTGGAAAAATTAGTGCTAGGATGATGATGTGATCTATGATAGGGATCTTCTAAAATTTGTATTATTGGAAGGGATGTGGATCAACTTGGGAATAGTGATTTTTGTGCCTTCATAGGGAAACTTGATATATTAATGGTAGGTGGAGGGAACAACCTATATTATGATTTAGATTCATGGGCAATCAAGGAAGATTCAAGATCATTAATATGACATATTATTTATTACAACATGCGTCCAACCTATATGGGAAGCCATATGATACCTTCTACCTTGATTTTTGTATTCTCATTTTCCTTAATAGTGATTTTATATGGTTCTAGGTCATATTTAGAATAGCCCAATTGTTTAACCAACTTCAAGGTACATGTATTCAATCTAGACCTGTTATCCAACATGAATCATTTAACCTTTCATTTATTGATGATGACTTTGATAAAAGAGGAATTATTTGATGGGAGGCATATCATTTTATCTAAATCTAGTTGATAGGGATTTTATAAGTGGCCCACTATGGATTGGAATGGTTAGGGTTGATTTTATTTATGATTTGTGACTTGTAAGGTACATTCCAATATCTCCTTGCAATTATTGAATGCTTTATGAATCTCTAGGATAGTTACTTTTGCTATATTTTTTCTTAGATGCTCTAGGAGATTGTATTAGGTGGATTATGAGGAGGACAAGAAGGCCCCTTGAATAGTAACCCTACCATTCCCAATAGTGAAAACATAATTATATGATTTAATTTTTATTTTAGCAACTCGTGGGGAAGCTTCTTTGATATGACCCATGATAGCTCATCATGGGTGGTGGATGACTACTTGGAATTAACAATATGGGTGTGGTTGTTATGAGACTAAACTTGATTAGATGCTAAGGGTATTTTTGATAATGCTTGGGAAGGGAGTATTTGTGCTTGTCCAATTACTTATTTAGGGAAGAGGATAGGTTCCCTTCTACTTTGATCTTGTGATCAATGAGATCCTTAATGTAGCTTTTGAGAATCACACATTTAGCGGCGACATGGTATTTAATGTGATGGTATTCATATTATTTATTTTATTTATATCATTTGGGCTTAGTTTGGTTCTTGTTGAAGGGTTTGGTTTTAATAAATTTGACCATGTTCACTTGGATGGGTTTTTGGAATACCACCTCTACAGGTTCCCCCAAGGAGGCATATTTGCACTTTGGATTTGTGGGAGGTTTAGAGCATCTTTGTAGAATGAATATGTTTAGTTTTTGGAAAATTTGATTTTTTTTGGTTTCTTATTACTGTGATGGTTGAGTTTTCTACATAGGCTTTAAATCAATGAGCCCATCACTAATTATATTTTTATTTTTAGCCTAAAATTACCATATTTTATTTGTTTGATTATATTTGTTTTTATATTTGTTGGAAATCTTAATCAAACCTTTAGCAACTAGGACCTTTTCAATGGTAACTCCTTTATAAATAATATCATGAAATTTGGAGACATAATTGATCTATGAATGTAAGGCTAAATTTCTATATTGAGATTGGAAACAAAGATATTGACAAGTTTTTCAAGGATAGGCCAAGGGAATCAAATTAAAAGAATCCATAACCATAATAGAAATGAAATGAATCTCTCCTTGTTATGTTGTTTACAATTAAATAGCTCAATCATGGTGAGCTCAAACTTAACTTTGGACAAGAAGTGAGTAAAAAATTCTCTAACAATTTGATTAAAGGTGTAATGGATCCTAGATCTATGTACATGAACCAATCCAATTCTTGTCCTCCTAGACTATGGGGTAAGAGTCTCATCAAGTAAATTTCATTATAAGAGATGTCTTAGAAATCCATGAAAAAATATTTTTTGTGGTATTAGGGATCTCTCTTTCCTTTTTTATTTGTCAAATTTAGGGATTTAAAACCGTGGGGGAAAGGGTATTATTATGATTGAACTATCAAAGGGGTAGAAGTAAAGATCTTCAAATTATAATAGTTTTCATTGGTTGACTATCTCACTTTGCAAACCTTTGAGAGTGTATTTCATTGCTTGAAAATATTGGTCAAAGTGGGTCCCAAGAGGTGGGTTTGGAGGTTGATATGTGATAGAAATGTAGGGTGTTGGTAGGTAATATATGGAGTGGGATATTTGATTGTTGTTGATAGGTTTATGGACAAGAGGTGAATAGTGACATTTTAGGTGGATATGATGTTGGTAGATACATTTCTAATTGGGTGGATAGAAATTACAATGATATAGAATATGTGGTGGAATTGTAGAATGTGTTGGAAAGGTTTGTTGTAGGATGAAAAGATGAGGAAGAGATTGAATGAGGTGTGACATAGAGGGGAATGATAATTGGGTTGGACTTTAAGGAGGAATGGATTGATCAATGGTGTGGAGGGAACTTTGATTCATGATGAGTTGGAAGAGGATTCTATTTGGTGTATATCTTGATGTGAGGATGAGGGGGGATTGTTGTGACTAGGAAGGTATGTGTGCCATTTTATTTTATGGTTGGGTGGATTTGATGGATCATGGTGATGGGGGTTGGAAAACAATGGGTGAGAAGGAGAGACACTGGTGACACACTATCTCCTATTTGTTGGTCAATGGGAATGTCATGATATAGTGGAGGGGTAAATGACCCCATGTATTTTTGAAGATAGATAATGTGGCAGGTTCTTTATGGAGGATATTACTAAGTTTTGAAATTTCATAATGATTGAAGATTTTGGATCTCATGTCAATAAATTTTTCAAGGACATGGTCCTTATAAATTTTTTAACAAGGTAATTCATTAATATTTGGGTGTTTTTATTATGAAAAAAATCTTTAAATTGAGATACGGCTCAATTAACTATTCTTTAGTCCTTTACCTAAACTTCCAAAATAGTAGATAGTTCGAAATACGTTCAGGTTAATCGAAAGAACAGAATGGGTCAATGACATGAGTTTCAAACTTCACTTTCGATAAATGATCAGTTTTTCTCTTTTCTCCCACCCTAAAAAAGATGAAGTATTAGAAATAAAGAGATCTACTTCAGATTATCCAGATAAAAATCTAATAGAATTCATAATTCAAAATCGACTCAAGCTGATTAAAAAGAGTTCCTAGAATGTTTGTGTTGTCATGATGTGTATTATGGCATGAGCTCTCACCTTGTGCATTATATTTGTAACAATATTCAAATGGGTTTTAAAATTGTTCTATATTTTTCCTTTCTTGAGATCTAGTTATTAGTGACATAAATTGATGGTGTTCATTTGATTCATTTTAATGGAGTGTTGGATTTTTAGTTTAGATTTACATGGGAATGTGAGACTTTGAATAAACCTAATTTATTTTATAAGGTTGATTTGTCTTGATTTGGGTTAAATTTTGGATGAATTTTATTTAAAATGATTTGATAATTAAGACCTTAGGTTTGATCGGGTTGATGTTGGTTGTTGATTTTCCTACTTAAGATAGGAAAGTTCTTAACCAAGGTTAGTTTGTTTTGGATGCTTGAATAGCTAGAATTAAGATAGGGAATTTATTAAGTAAGATTTATCAAGGTTGGATGTGATGGTGGTTGATTTGATTTAGTTGATTTGCAACTTAAGATAGACAATTTTTTAAGTAAGCAAGGACTAAGGATAATGGTTAGGTTTGATTAAGGTCTTGATTTCAAAATAAATTTTATTATGAAAATTAGGATTGAGGTGAGTGATTTGGTTAATTTTTTTATTTGAAAGTGGATTGGATTGATCTTGCTTTTGGGTTTATGTTTTAATCTTGATTTCAAAGTTTAGAATTTAAGGTTAATGTAAAATGAGATGAGGAGGTATGGATTATATTTATGGATTTGGATTAGTGAATTATAATTAGGACAAATTTTTTTTGGATTATGGTTTGGTGATGGAATTTGGTTTTGGCTTATATTTTGCGAGGTGTTTTAGGATAATAGATCTTGTGGTGGTCAAATTCAAAGTTTGATTTTAGATTAATTGTGGATGTTCATTTTTTTTTGATTTTAGGGATGAATATGGTTTTCACACAAGAAAACACATTAGAACATGAGAAAACTAGATTATTCAAGAGTGTGAATTATTGTGATCCCACTAATATGTCTTGTCTAGATATGGAATGTAGGGCCCATGGGGAGGCACTAACCATTTTTATCACCCAAGATTTATTGAAGGTGAGGGGATATAATACATGGCCTACAATATTGTTTATAAGGAAACAAGGTGAGTAATTTCCTAGAGATATCTACTTATCAATGCACCACAATCAAGCATGGACAATAAGTTCTATCTAAATGTACATGCTTGTTAGGGGATGTCCTCAATATAATTTAAGGAAAATGAGGCCATATTCAATGAAATGAGGGGTATGTCTAATGGCTTGGTGCAAGAGGGTAGCTCACTCTCCATGTTCACTTTGCAAGGTATAAAGCTCTTTGCAAGCCTATCCAAGAAACACAAGTGTCCCTCAATGGGAGAGTCTTTTGATTCTCTCCCAAATTTTTATACCCAACCAAAACATATGGATTCAAGTCATTCCATTGTCAATAAAATTAAAGGTAGGGACACTAGAGGAAAGAAGATCAAGCACTTTTGATCTCCAAGATTGTCTTGTGGTGCGAGGAGAGATCCTACAAAACTTGATCATCTTAGTTTCTAAAGTAGATAAAAGAGGATAAAATAAATATTTTGAACTCCAAGGTTTCCTTCTATTTTGAGGAGAGAGAACACACATCAAATATCCTCACAAGCATGACACAAATGTTCTTTCCCTTAGAAACTAAATGTGCAACTTGACTAGTGTAGAAAAGATGAGTCCTTTGATAATTAAACCTACAAAAAATGTGTTAATAGTTTCTTAATAGTTTTGGACAAGTGATAAGATGAAAAATATAATTAGGACCATCAAGTTACAAAAATAACACAAAAAGTAAGGAAAATAAGATGGTTTTTCACATAACAAATATAATAACAAAATAACTAAAACATTGATAATAAAATAGAAATATCAAACTAAAATAGAAATGTTGAACTATGGGTTTTGCTTTTACTAGTATTTACCTATGTAAGTATTGACTGGTGTAAAAGGAAATGTCAAAATAGAGTTCCCTAAATGTTCAATAATAAAATGGGTGCACAAAAGAAAGAGCCTACATGAAAAATGATGAAAGTTTATAAAATTATCTAGAAAAGTATCAAGATTAAGGTGTCATTCACCTTGTAAATCCTTTGTAAAATATTTTATTTATTCCAACATCTTTGGAAAGTGTACATAGACACATAAGGTATTAGGAGATAAATAATTATCTCTCAAGACTTATTTTAACTATATTCATCATGAAAAGTGGGGTTAATAAGAAAATTTAAATTAAATGAATATTGTAAATTGATTATCCTTTCCAAGGTGGATTCCTAGGAGAGGAAAAGGAAAATCAAGTGATTGTTAGAATTCCATTTTTTTTGTGCTTTTTGGTTCCACAAAATGGGATCATGCCTATCTTGGAGGATAAAGTGATTGTTCATATTCAAGAATTGACATGTCATAAGTTACAAGATTATCTTCTCAATTTGGGCATGTATTTTGGAAGGGAAAGGCTTGGAATGTGTGTTAGGGGAAGAAAATGGTCATGATTCCTAGTTTAGTTTGTAGGTTTGAAGAGCATCTCTTTTTACAAGTTGTTGAGCACTGAGGAAGAATATTTCACTAGTACACAAACAATAATATATGACTAAATAAACTACTAAAAATTGCATATAAATGACTAACTTTAGTCACGTGACTATTAGTGGTTTATTTGTAGTCATTTATAACACCACTAAATTTATGACTAAACAATTTTTGTCATTTATTTAGTCATTGATTTGGTAGTTGATTTAGTCATTGATTTAGTCGTTGATTTAGTCATTTATTTAGTCATGGTAGTGATTTATTTAGTCATATATGTAGTCATTAATTTAGTCATATATTTAATCATTAATTTAGTCATTACTTTAGTCATTACTTTAGTCATTAATTTAGTCATATATTTAGTCATTTATTTAGTCATTACAAATCAAATCTAGCTTAATTAATCCTCACAAATTTATGCATATAAACTTCTAGTATCATAGATATTCAAATGTTGAAGAAGCGCCATGAAATGAAGACTAAAATGCTTGAACAAATATGATTGATCAAACACAAACACAAAAAAATTACAAATCAAGAGGAGCCACAACACAGTATTTATGAGTGGAGAAAAAACCACTCTGAAAATTTATTTCATTAAGCCTCATTGGCAAATCAAAATCTCATTGGTTACATTCAATGTCTCAGTAACACTGTACAACTTACAGACACTATATAAACAAAATACTCCTATTTTCATATACTTATATTGTTTTCCCCTTCCTTAACTGTAATCCTTTTGGAAGGGTAGTGACCTCCTATAGGGGCTCGACCCATTTAATCCCCTTGCAAATCCACGGCTTTCTAGCCACTATTGGTTTCAGCTCCTCCAAACTCTTCCTCGTTGGTATTCACCTTTCACTTCTCCAATTTGGAGTTGCAGCCTAAAAATAAGGTTTCAAAATTTGCACATCAAAAACTCAAAAAAGTCAAATAATACAGAGGATAAAATTCAAACATTTTATTTTCCTTTTCCAACTATGGCACCCTAAACTTAGGTGCTAGATATAATGAATGTATCAGAATTAGATATAACATCCATCAAAATCATATTTGGAAGTAGATTTTTATCAGATATTGTAGTTGCAAGTTCCACTAATTATAATAAAGATAAATAGTTTTACCTTTTTGCATCAACTAATGCAATTCTGATAATTTTTAGAGGATCAACAATGCTAGCCTTTATCATATCAACATACTCACCTACAAGTTGCAACACAACATTAAACTTATTAATTAGACTAAACATCTAAGAAAGAAAAATAAGCTTCAAACATTATCAATTTAGTAAAAAAATCATCAATTTCAAAGATCAAAGTAGCCAATGCTTCACTCTCTACATCCTCTGCTACAATCAAAAGAGGCCTTTGTTTCTGTGATAAATGCAACAAGAAATTATATTATTTGTCAAAACTTATCACTATGTACTTATGAACTCAAGATCATTCGAATTGTTAAACTAATCGACATGACTACCTAATTTATTTCTATCACATACACTTTGGGTATACAAGATCATTGAGAATCCCAATTATTGAACTATGAAATTCAGCAATGCAACAAAATTCTATCTTAAGTAAAATGTAAATCAAATCAACATTACATGTCTCAGCTTATCAATTGATCTCAAATTGTATATACACCTTTTTCATATAGCTTAAGGACATCTACAATAGATATGCCAATGCCAAAAAACTCCCCCTTTGGCATTGATGCCAACTTAACCAAAATTTGCACCTTATTGCTCCCCCTTTGATATAAAATGGCAAAGGACAATGGACTCCCCCTAACTGAAAGCAGATTTAACAAAATATAGCACTGTTAAGGATGTCAAGACCCCTACCATTATTGCACAACCAATGTCATGTTAGGATCAACATACCCACTATCATTATGAACATTCTATGTCTAGTTTGACAAGTACGTACCAGTAACAAACCTTCAATTTGAATCAACATCAGAAAAAACCTCCAATTACCTTGCATTCACCCTCAAGATGGAATTATGATCAAACCTTCACTAGAACTGAGAACCACACAGTTAAATTATGATTGAAAACAATTGCAAATGATGAGTATGATATACAATGAAAAGCACTATGAACTTGACTAAGATGATATAAAGACCATTGTATTTGGAAAGAGTAAATGGAAAGAAACACTTCAGAAAGGCATTTCCCATAGAAAAATGTAGGAACATTGTCCAACACTACTATGAATCACCACCATGTATTACATACCTTCCATTCACTGTCAAGAACAAATAAGACAAAAATAATGAATAGCACTATGACTGAGATGACCATCTACACAACATAGTAGTGTCCAAGATCTATTGTCCAAAAACCATATCAAAGTTACGTGTACACCAAGAATACTATCAGTAACTACCATTGTACCCTTGCATTCCCTCAAGGCTCACATTGTTGTGAGAGAACATACAGATCAGCGAGAGACTGAGATAGTAGTGCTCCTTGGTCATGTTTGAAAGGTTTGCATATCATAGACAATATCATACAGATCAATGTCACCAAAACCAAGTGAAAGCTAGAACCTGGAAAACTCTTACTGAAATGTGCAAACCATGAATTGAGGTAATCAATGAAGATCACTGTCCAACATTGACTAAAAACACTTGAAAATGTTGACTCCCCTACAACATAGACTCAAAAAAAATACCATTAAAAGCACTATACAACCATAATATAACTACACCGTGATGTCAAAATTTTGCTTTGTTTTGCTTCCTTTTTCTCTAATCAACAAGGAAAAAAACAAAGGGACTGAGAGGACTGAGTATAAGAAACTCATCAAGCGAAAAACTTTGTAAAGACAAACTAATTGATCACTATTGTATACAAGAGTAGCAAGAACATTGTCCTCTTCAACTATCATAAGAAATTGTCACAAATCAATATTCTCAAGCAATTGTCAAAGCATTATCTTAAGTAAGTTGGAAAATACTATCTTAAAAACCTATTAAAGAATTGTAAAGGTACTGGTCAATGTGAGAGACTAAACCATTTTGATCAAGAAACTGTCACTGACTTCAAGCCATCAACATACAACTGTCATTATCAAGACACTGAACTGACATCAAGATCAAGGTTACACCATCATCACAACCAAAAGAAAAATGACCACATTGTCAAGCCAATGTTGTCATGCACACTATTTAGTAAAGAGCACAGTTACTGTCAGCAAAGGCACTGTCACTAAACAAAAACACTTCCACTCATTATCAACCAACAAAGTTTCAAAGACATCTGTTAGCATAAGCAAGAAGATTTCTTCAAAGCACTATAACCATTTGCACTACACTGTTTCTAAACTCATGCAATAAGAATTCTTAAGTGATTGAATGGAATCAAGGAGGTTATTTAAAATTTTACACCATTCTACGTTCAAGTGTTGCAGCTGTGACAGGTTGCCAATGAATCAGGGAGGCTATTTAAATCTATACACCCTACCATGTTCAAGTGTTGTAGTTGTGACAGGTTGCCAATGGAATCAAGGAGCTTATTTAAACGTCCACACCCTTCTATGTTCAAGTGTTGTAGTTGTGACAGGTTTCCAAATGAATCAGGGAGCTTATTTAAACTTCCACACCCTTCTATGTTCAAGTGTTGCAGTTGTGATAGGTTGATAATGGAATCAAAGAGGTTATTTAATCAGGGAGCTTATTTAAATTTCCACACCCTTCTATGTTCAAGTGTTTTGTTGCAGCTATGACAGGTTGCTAATAAAATCAAGGAGGTTATTTAAACTGTGACAATATTTTATTTGTAAGTGTTGCAGTTGTGATAGATTGTCAACACAATCAAGGAGGTTATTTAAACCTTTAAAATTTCCTATTATATTCAAGTGTTGCAGCTACGAGAGGTTGACAATGGAATTGGGGAGGTTATTTAAACCTCTGCAACTTTCTATTTTCAAGTGTTGCAGATGTGATAGGTTGCCAATGGAATCAGGAAGGTTATTTAAACCTCTACAGTCTTCTATGTTCAAGTGTTGCAGCTGTGATAGGTTGCCAATAGAATCAAGGGGGTTATTTAAACTTTTACACATTTCTATGTTCAAGTACTACAACTGTGACAAGTTGCCGATGGAATGAGGGAGGTTATTTAAATCTATATACCCTACCATGTTCAAGTGTTGTAGTTGTGACAAGTTGCCAATGGAATGATGAAGGTTATTTAAACATTCACACCCTTTTATGTTCAAGGTTACATTTGTGACAGGTTGCCAATGGAATCAAGGAGGTTGAATTGTTTGAAAAAATGCCTCAAAGAGATGTCATCTCATGGAACGAAATGATTGATTGCAGAATGTGCTTAAAATGGATTTTGCAAGGAACCTCTCAAAATCTTTGAATTAATGAAGCACTGTAGAAAACATCCTAACATTGTAATCTTTGCTTGGGTTCTAGGTGCATGCAGTCATGCAGGTTTAGTGGATGAGGGCTGCACATACTTCACACGTTAGTAACCCATATTGCATTACAATTTACATATATAGTTTATCATTAGGTGTGCATGGATGACCTTCGTTCCCTATCCAACACACAACTGAGAGAGCTTTTGGTCATGAATTAATAATGGAACCACTATTACTAGAAGGGAAGCACATAGTGAAGCAATGCAGAATGCATAATATCATTACATAACACTTCTAATATACAAGCATGGCCAAAGATATGTTTGGGCGACTGGCCAACTGGATGTCCATACAAACTTAAGATCTCATTGCCCTCACTTCCTACATTCTAAAATATCCATGTGCATAGCTCTTTACTACAGTTGTTGCATTATTTACTAAATGGATACAAGGACAAAACTAAATTCTTCAAATTCACAAATTGGGATGAAGAAAAGGAAGACTAATGGTGAAAAATGGTGAACATTTAGCCATTTAAAAGAGGGGAAAACACGATGTCATTCAAAACATTGAGGTGGTTTCTGCAAAAAGAATAATAGTAGTGGAACGCAGAGGAAGGAGGCTTTTATAATCCATATACTCCAAAATTTCTGAGTGACCACTTTCGTAATAAAGAGGGTAAGGACAAATGAGTAAGATTCCTATGTAAAGGTGCTTGAGATCGAGCATTATAGTAGAGACTTGCAAACTGGAAAAATTGATTAAATTCACAAGCTGCAAGAAGATATTCAAAGCGCCAACACAGAGAAAATATTCAATTGCCAAAGAAAAACCATAAGTTCATTGGCGAGACCATGGTAATCAGAGTGAAATTTTCAAATTATACTGAGCTCATGAGTCACTCCAATGAACTGCATATCGGTGAGACAAAATATAGGTTACACCAATAGCCAAACAAGGCCTACTTCATCGGCAAGAGATATGAAATCGGTGGAGGAAATTTAATTCTTCTTGATGCATCAAGTCACCTGACACACAAGTGCATATGCTCAAGATGCAAATAAAAGATTGAATAAATTCAATCATGGTGAAAAGAATATTATTTTGAGAGAGATCCAAACTTCACATTTTTTTTACTAAGATGCATAAGGGGTAAAAAATTATAAAATATTTTGCACGGGAAGGTGAAAATATTTTGTACCTAGATGTAGTTGGATTGAAGGCCGTAAAATGGTACATGTTTTTTGTGTAGGAGAAAAATCACATCCACAAACATGGCAGAGCTATGCAAAGTAGGAGAAATTGGCTTGGCAAATGAAGGCGACAAGGTATAAAGAATCATTTATCTTCATGTACCAATATTCAAAAACAAAAATCTTCATAGGTACCTTAAGAGGATATAATGTGATTACAATAAGCATAGATGAACATTGAAGAACTACGCAAAAAGAAAGATAATTCATATGATTGATCATTGGAAAATTCCATAAATAGAATAGATCGTTACCAGTTTGGGTAGCAAGGTGAAATTTGTACACTAGGTTATCTCTTTTCATTCCATTGTCACATTGAAACAACCTTTATGGAACCCATACACTTCTAGAAACAAACCTAGTTTACCAATAATATTTTGCAGTGCTTAAGAGAATAGAAAAATTTAATACCCCATTTCTTCCCTTTATGAAAGTGCAAAATTCCTTGAATTGAAACACTAATTTACACTATACTAATAGATTGAAATGTGGATCAAGTAGAACTTTTAAGCACTAACTATTCCTGAGATAGAAAATTCCTTCGTCCACTTGATAAGTGTGCCAGAGGCAATTGAAAATTGCTTCACAGGAAAGAAAAAAGTAAATCCAAGCTCCCTTTGTCAACCAGGAGGTGGTCTCATATTCTCACCTTCCTTTGCAACAAAACTTGCTAGTTCTGAAGCAATGTAATTAAACAATTCCCACGATCAACATCAAGCAAAATTGCCAGATTAATTATAAACAAAATAGAAGAAATGGCCACAATGACTCAAATAGAAAAACATGTCTAAAAATGTATTTGCTTTTGAAGTTAATTTATACCGACCTCAGTTGTGCTACTCATTAGTTTTGGAGGAATTGATACTTCTTCAAACTCTTGGTTAACAACTCACCTTTTCTTGCCACCTAATTCTACACGCAATACCCTAAAATTAATTCCCCCAAGATCTAGTGCATAAAAAATGCCTTCCTCATCTCTTTGAACAAGCAAAGTAGAAAAAAAGCATAACTAGAATTCAATATTGAGTCATTTAATAATAGTAAAATAAGTGCACAAACTTAATTTTAAGATTATACAATATTTCATATTCAAAAGCACTAGTAAAGGCTAACCATCCTAATTGGACATAAAAATGATTAACTTGTGTTAAATGCAACAAAAAATTACCTTTCTTGTCTCTTTGAAAAGCAAAGAGGAAATAAATGCATAAGCAAAACTAATGACTATTAAAGCATTTAAATGATTGGGAAACTAATGTATATGCTTGAATTTAAATTTTTAACTTTTATAGTTAAAAGACACTATTATAAAGACTAGGCATCTTTCTTTAGTTTAGGGACATTAAAATGGTTACTTTTTTGTAGTTAATGCAGCCAAAAAGCTTAGGAATGACAAGTAAAATGCTATTTTAGTCTCAAATGACATTGCAGATACCCGTTAAGAAGCCTTATTAAAAAAAATCCTCTCAACAACAAAATCATGAATGAAGAAAGAGGCCAAATGGGAACTAATTTAATTATCGGTTCATATCAGGAAAAGAATGTTGCCAACTTGTTACATGTACTTTTATTGGTTATATTTTACAATGGCCTTGTTGTAGACTCTAATTTTATTTTTCTCTTTCTTTGAGAGCCTATTCATGCAATATAAGCATTCACCCCAATAAAAGAAACTACCATCAATTTCATAAACAAGTAAGACTTGCAAAAAAATAGATTGCCAACCTCCCATGTAGACCAATGATAATGATTAGTTGATTTTAAATTGCCTCAACTATCTCATTCATTTTTTCATGTCTAAGCACAAAATGGTAGCCATTGAAGCTTGCAATCCCATTGTTTGTGTCAGAATTTGGCATCAAGAATATTGATATTCTAATTATGGGCCCAACTCTCAATTTTCAAGTTTTATGTCCTATACTTCAGACGTGTTGCATACAAAGTAGAAAATTCACTAAAATTTAATCTATAAGGAAAAGTCAGTTATCAAATTTCATATATGATAAATAAATACCCAGCTTTCTTGTAAGTCTTGAAGAATATACATAAAGTAGAGAAACTTATTTGAGTTTAAGATGAAGATTCATGCATATCATAAATGGATGAATTAATGAAGCACTCTGGAACACATCCTAACATTGTAAGCTTTGCTTGGGTTCTAGGTGCATGCAGTCATGTAGGCTTAGTGGATGAGAGCTGCACATACTTCACACATTAGTAACCCTTATTGCATTACAATTTACATATATAGTTGATCATTAGGTGTGCATGGTTGATCAACCATTCATATTTTCACCTCTAAATCTATAAATCCATCATTCCTTCCAAAAATTTGAGGACCATTTTGAAAAAGTGTCTTATCCATTTATGAATATTTGAATCAAACCATTGTCATATTATCAAAGAGCTTGCACAACAGTTGAGCATCCACAAATCCATTCAGTTCACATTTTCCACTGTACTTTCAACTTGTGCCAAAATGGGATCATTGGAAGAGGATATGGAAATCCATCAAAGCATAAAGGAGAGAGGAATTTTTTTAGATGTTGTAATTGCAACAGCCCTAGTAGACATGTATGCGAAATGTGGAAGCATAGAGAAGGAACGTGAACTATTTGAAAAAATGCCTCAAAGAATTGTTGTCTCATGAAATGCAATGGCTACAGGATATGCATACAATGGATTTCTTGAAAAGGTTTTAAAAATTTTCAACGAAATACAAATGGTAGGTGTCAAACCAGACTCTACAACCTTTGTCAGCATCCTCCCTTCTTGTGCCAAAATGGGAACTTTGGAACACGGTATGGATATGCATCAAAGCATAATGAAAGGGGGTTTTTTGCCCGATATTGTAGTGGGAAATGCTCTGGTGGAAATGTATGAAAAAATTTGAACGCATACACAAGCGATGCAAGGGAAGTTGGTCTTTACCTAAACATCACAAGACAAGTTAGATAAATCAACTAGATGAATCACAACTCTTGGAAAAAACAACATTTTCAATCTGACTCTGTATTGGCTAGTAGGTCTGCAAACCTCTATTTGAAAAATCTTCTCTCAATCCAATCACCAAATCCAAAGACTATTGATGGTTTTGAACACCCTATTTGGTCAACTTAAACATATACTAGAACAAACATATTGATTCCTTTTTGGCAACTCACTCAAATCCTTGTGCAACACTACCCTAAAAAGACCAATTAGGTCTATTTTATCAAGCAAGTCCTCCTTAAACTCTCCTCCAACCTAATACAACCTCTCAGACCTTAAAGAAAACCAACAAAAACACATATTCACCAAGTTTTAGGTTCTCAAACCCTCATCTAGCCATTGATCTCAAAAATCCTCAATTTTCACCATTAAAGGTAGGGTTTGTTCAAACTCACTATTCCTAGAATCTTTCAGACTTGAAGTTGCCTCCAACACACTATATTTTATCTGCCTTCACTCAAAAATCCATCACCTAGCCACCACTCAAGTCACTTCTTCAAACTCTTTCTCAAAACCTCATTTTCCATACACTAACACACTGCAAAACCTCGAGATAGTCAGGGTTTTTATCCCCCAAATCTCACCATCCAAATAAAAACCTATTTCCAATCATCCCTAACTAACCTAACATGCCAATTCCATAGAGATATAGTGATGAAAGTTTGTGGAATGGGCTTAAAACATATTTAAGTCTACAAAACCCTTGACAGGGTATACCCGGGTTTGTCAAAGAAAAAAGAAGATACTATGCTTCTAAACTTGTTTCAATGACCCAAACCAAGTGTAAAGCACAAAAAACTCACCCATCCACAATAATCAAAAGCTTTTGGACAGATTAGTTGTTGTACTGAATCATACAATTAACTGATATTACATAATTTATAGGAAAACTAAGAAATTGATGCAATAACAGAGGTGTTTCTATTGTCTCTTCTTCAAAATGCCTTCAACAACCATACCAATCAAAGGATTACATGCTTTTATACATTCATTTCCTAAAAATTCCCTCCAAAACTGACCAACTACTTTACAACTACCACTTGACTATTGGTATCCCTAAATCTTCCATTTTTGCAATTACAACTTTGACAACATTTGTCAATTTTGGCAATTTTGTATTTTTGAACCCACAAACTTTCTAAACACCTCTAATATGACATAATACACTATTCAATGATAAAATATGACCTTATTCAACATGTTCCATGACTTGACTCACTAAACCCTTCATAAACCCTATTTACATATTTTGCTCTTTCAAGCATGATTGCCAACATTTCAACATTGCTTTACAAAAATGATTTCAAGATACACTCTAATGGTCTCTTTTAGACCTTATTGACCCACTTCACGACTTTAAACTCCTAGACCAACCTATGACTCCTTATTTTGATCAAATTCAAATAAAACCAATTGGGTGCTCCTGCACCAGCAAAGCACGTGAAGTGTTTGATAGAATGCCTAAAAGAGATGTCATCTCATGGAATACAATGATTACAACCCTTGTAGACATGTATGCAAAATGTGGAACATAGACAAGGCATGCGAATTGTTTGAAAAAATGCCTCAAAGAAATGTGATCTCATGGACTGCAATAATTGCAAGATATACACAAATTAGATCTGTTGAAAAGGCTTTAGAAGCTTTCAAGCAAACTCAATTTGCAAGTTTAAAGCCAGACTCTACAACCTTTGCTAGCATCCTCTCTACCTGTTCCAAAATGGAAGCTTTGGAACACGGTATGGACATCCATCAAAGCATAATAGAAGGGGGATTTCCGTCTAATATTATAGTTGGAAATGATTTGGTTGACATGTATGCAAAATGTGGAAGCATAGAGAAAGCATGTGAAGTTTTTGACATAATGCCTCAAAGAGATATCACCTCTTAGACTGCAACTATTGTTGGATATGCACAAAATGGATTTGTTGAAAACGCTTTAGAAAATTTCAAGCAAATGCAATTGGCAAGTATAAAGCCAAATTCCACAACCTTTTCTAGCATCTTTCCTGCCTGTGCCAAATTGGGGGCTTTGGAACAGGGTATGAACATCCTGTAATGATGGATATTTTCCTACAAGGTATAAATAGGTTACTAACACATGCATATTAATAAAATTCTCAAACAATCGAATGCAAAGGAGAAATAATGAGAAAAGGAATGAAACTAGAACTGTCTCACCCATTTCTCTCCTCCATGGCTGATTTCCATTGCACCTCCTTGGCTTGTTGTGATGAAGAGTGCCCTCAGATTGTGTGTGAGAAAAACTCTAAAATGTCTAGCCCTAAACAAAGCTTTGAAGGATTTTCTATAAGCTAAATGAAAATAGAAGTTAATTCTAGTATGCAAATAATTAAGAAGCCTAAAGATGATAACCAAAATGAGAGATAACATTATCAGATAATAATAAGAGATGTCAAAAATGAGATCAAGATTGTCATTTTATAGAAAATGCAATCTTGAAAGGACGAATGAGATGAGAGATTGGAAAAATGCCCTAGAATCAATGGTTAAGATTCAAAGTGACAACTCTCAATTAGGTTTAGGGTAAAAATCTCCAAATGTGTGTACAAGATTTAATTTAAGAAATTAAATCAATGGTGGAGAATAAACGTGACATTGAGATGAAATTAGTAAAAATCAAAAGATAAGGAGATGAGATTTTAGAAAATCAGTAATTTTAGCAATTACTTGATTTGTAGCAGAATATTTCCATTTTGAATTAAATTAATTCAAAATATGGTTTTGTGAGATAATGAGTAACTGATTTTTGAAATTAATTACTAAAAGAAGAATCAGTTAACTATGTGAGACATTTTTAAATAAATTGTTTTATTTAAAAATAAAGAAGTGTCACATACAACAATTAAACAATTAAGAATAATTATTTAATTTAGAAGAAGTAGTCAATTAATTAAATAAATTAGCAAATCTATTTAATTAAAAGAGGATTTAGGGATTAGTGACATATTGAATAAATATATTAAAATATATTTATTTAATAATCAGGAGGATATTAATGATAAAGATTAATTAAATAAATGAGACTTTATTTAATTATGAGACGACTTTGATAATTAGTGACACATTAAATAAATAAGTAAGATTTATTTATTTAATAATCATGAAAAATAGAAGATAATGAATTAATAAAATAATTAAGAATTATCTAATTAATAGTTGAAGGTGGGTTAGAAACATAATTAAAATGTCATAATTATGCTAGGATGAAAGGTGGTAAAATATTGCTTACAAGCTTTGGTCACTTTTATGTGTCTACATTTTCCCCTCTTTGTCATAATGCAGCTTGTCACATTGTGGCAAAGAAAACAAGTCCAGAATATGCCCCAACGAAGGTACAGAGTGCCTATTCCCCCTCGAGAAAATTTTTGAATTTTGACTCGGGGTCAAAAAAATTTGGAAAGTGTCTCGATTAATCAAATTAATGACCAGACAAATAACAGCGCGATCGGCTTCGAGAACGGAGGACGTTGAGTCAGCAAAAATGCCAGTCAAAGGCAGTCGAATGAGCCTCTAGTACAAACCCATCAGGTCAAAACCCTAATTTTCAGCCTATAAATAGGTTGAAAAGGCAAAAACGAGACGATGGTGATTCCAGTGACGACCCACCGTGGATACCGCGTGCGAACCTTTTGACGACCCGAGGGCGCAGAGGCACCGATAAGTACCCTATCCAACTTGTCAATTTTAAAATTTAATGCATTTATGAGGGTTTAAGGGGGGTTAAACAGATGCGTTGCAATGCAAATGATGTCACGTAAGCCGTAATTGCCTTCGCGTTTGACGTATTTGTTTGCTTCGTGACGCAAGTGCCATGGGTAGCTAGGTTATTTTGTTCGAGTGTGCATTCACGAGGGGAAACAATGCAATCTCCAGATTGCAATGCAAGTGAGGCAATCCATGACGCATCTGCACTGTTGCGACACAATTACCAAGTCAAACGATGCAATTGCAAAAACCACAACGTCATTGCATATGGAACGATGCAATCGTTATTAGGTTGCGCAATTGCTAGATAAAGCAATGCATTTGATATATTGTGACGCAAGTGCCATGTGCAGAGCCGCAATTGACTAATTGTGACGCATTTGTGGTCAACGTGACACAATTGCAGTTGGCCAGAGTTGACTTGTGTTGACCTTAGTTTTAGATGTATTTTGATTTCAGTAATGCTAACCCATGTGTGCTAACTCTTGTCTTTGCTTGTGCAGAGTCCACTAGTGCTGATCTATACCCGAGAGTTTAGGTTGGCGACATATGCCTTTAGAGACCATTTGAGTGACAGGGAGAGACAACGCCTGATGTCACTGGGTTTATACTACATCACATATATGCCCATTATTTGGGCAAATAGGGGTTTGCTGACAGCTCTTTGTGAGAGGTGGCACTCAGAGACCTCTTTTCGTCTGCCTACAGGAGAGGAGATGGTCACCTTAGAGGATGTGTACCACATTCTGCACATACCGATCCATGGAGAGATGATTGTATATGACCCGCACTGAGGGCGACATGCCCTATTAGATATGTACGAGGATGTCGGTGGTGCCCAGTTGGGGATGGATGGTTATGAGATTGGTTGGGATGTGTAATGTGATGATGATGTGATTCTTATATGCTAATGCAAATGCTATTTATGATGCCTATATGTTGATGCAAATAATGGTTTTATGGATGGATGTGAATTATGGTATTTGATTTATGCAGATGTGAGATGTGAATATGAAATTATCATGCAAGCATGTATGGAACTTTGTTTTTTTGTGTGTCACAGGATATTATCAGAGACCGAGAGAAGAGAAGGTGACGATTGATGTTAGTGCGAAGAAAGATATGCATGTTAGGGCGGAAATTAAAATCCTTCAAAGCTTTTAGTGCTATCCTAGTTGTTTCTCTTTAATCATCATTGGGCGGATATGTCATGATGGCTGACAAACACTATGATATGACGTAGATCAATAGTGTGCAAGGTCCAACCATCACGTAGATCAACAGTTGTAGACAAAGATGATCATGACTCATACGAGGAACATAATTGCCCCTACTCCTTTTTTCATGACCAACTGCCAAAAAAACTAGACCAATCATGAGACGTCGTTGCTTCTCTAAATCCTGACATCGGGACATCCTTGAGAAACTAGCCACATGATAGTAAAAAATAGATAGGAAAATCATCGTACTACGTCGTTGCTTCTCTAAATCCCGAAGTCAAGACATCCTGGAGAAACTAATAGTAGAGTGATAAGAAGACAAGGATAATCATCATGATATGTCATGGTTCCTAGGACATAAGGAATGAATATCATGATAATCATCAAAAGACAGATAAAGTTTGCCAAGTGTTTTAATGTCAAGTGTTGCCAAATGTCGAGTGATATCAAATTCAGGAAGGATACATCCTGAATGACGTTGATATCCAGGAGATCAATTCTCAAAAGTGGGAGAATCCATCAAGATGCTAGATGATGATGACAATGCTTAGGAAGGACACATCCAAAAGCATAAAGAAGTCATGAAAGGTGCTTTTCAAAAGGATGCATTTGAAGAAGAACCCAAAATTTTGCTAGGTTAAATTGTCCTGGTAGAATTTGACTACATGTCATTGCTGACATGCTGAATTGATCGAAATTGTTGATGAAACAAATTATTGATAGACTGATAGTTGAAGATTGACAAAAGATTTGCTTGATTTGAAGATAGCTTGACGTGTGTGAGAACGTTGTGCCATGAACCCTAATGGACTGACCTAGTACGACCTCGGAGGCTCATCGATTGATGGCCTTGCCTACGTCGTGCACTTAGAGACCTCGTAGTTCGACATGACCAATGATGTTGTCCAAAGGACAGAAGTTTGAATCATGCTTTTATTTTGACAAACCTAGAAAGACTGACCTAAAGTCTCAAGGATTCAAAGATGAATCTTGCCTACATAGAAAATGCGCAGAGACAACGTAGTTCGTACATGGACAAAAGATTGATTGATATGATCAATTGAATTGATTAGATTGACTTTGACTCTGTTTTTGGATTTTCTCAGGACATTTTTTAAAAAATTAGATCTTTTTGTAGGACTTTTTCATATTTTTAGGTTTTTTTTTTTAGGACTTTTTCAGATTTATAGGATTTTTTCAAGACTTTTTTAGAATGCGAGATCATGTGCGACATCCACTACAGTTACATGATAAAGGTCTTTCCCCCAGACAGATTGGGGATTACTCGAGTCAAATGATATGGAGATAGGCAGACAAAGGGCAAAGGCAAGGATATGCAAGGGATGATGTCAACCAAATGCTAACCATGACCAGAATCGACAGGACTTAGGACAGATGTCGTGAATGTGTCAAGCCTTTGTGATTATGAAAAATGGATAAAGGTCAATTTGAGTAACAGTAGATGGCGAAGCAACAATCAACTACGCATGGCACATGTTTGCCAGGATTTCACCATGGTACTTATCCAAAGCGCTTGTTTGTCAGGTTTTCACTATTGGATGAATTCATTTCTTTTTACTATTTTTGCCATTTTTTTATTTTTTTGATGTCACCAAGACGCCTGTTTGCCAAGTTTTCATCAAGGGACGATTTTTTCTATTTTTTTGTATTTTTAGGTTTTTAGCTCAGCTCTCTGATGCTGTGTAGAAATTTCTTAGATGTAAGTTGTTGATGGGTTTTGTCAATTGTTCTCCATCAGGTGTGGCCAACTGATAAGCTTCAGAACTGAATGTGGCAGTAATGATATAAGGACCAAGCCAATCAGCCTCAAACTTTCTAGGCTTTTCACGATCCGCCTGATTTCTTAGGTTCTACATGAGAACCAAGTCACTGATTTCAAATTTTATCACCATTACTCTTTTGTTATAGCTTCGGCAAAGACGATTTTGATATGCCTGCAAATGATTTAAGGCATTTTGTCATCTTTCTTATAATATTTCTAGCTCATGTAGGTGAGACTGTCTGTACTCTTCATCATCAATCATTCCTTTCAAGGAGACTCGAAGAGAAGGAATTTTGACCTCGATGGGCAATATGGCCTCCGATTCGTAGACCAGGGAAAATGGAGTGGCTCCAGTGGGGGTACAGATGCTGGTACAATAGGCCATAAAGTAGGATTAACTTGTAGGTGCCAATCTCGGCCAACGTCATTGGCAATCTTCTTGAGTATGCGAAGAATTATTTTATTTGACGCCTCAGCTTGGTTGTTACCTTGTGGGTAATATGGGGTGGAGAAATGATGTTGGACGTGGAATCGCTCATAGAGCTCACGAACGTCCTGATTTTTGAATGGATTGTCGTTATCTGTGATGATGGATTGTGGGACACCATACCAACAAATAATGTAATTTAGGATAAACTTGGATATTTGCTTACCGGTGATGTAAGTGAGAGGGACGACTTCAATCCACTTAGTAAAGTACTTAGTGGCGGTGATTATGAATTTATGGTCGTTAGAAGAGGAAGGATGGATCTTACCCACGAGGTCGAGTCCCCATTGTGCGAAAGGCCATGGAGAAGTGATCGGTTTGAGCTCCTGTGTAGGTGCATGAATTAGGTCACTATGCACCTAGCATTTTTGACATGTTCTGACAAACTAAAGAGCATCTTTGTCTAATGTCGGCCAATAGTATCCCATTCTGGTGACTTTTCAAGCTAATGTTGGACCACTCGAATGAGATCCCCATATACCCTCATGCACTTCTCGTAAAGTTTTTTGGGCTTCATCAGTGTCGAGATAGTGAAGAAGGGTGTTATCAAAGCCGTGACGGTATAGGGTGTCACTGACGATGGTGTGTCTAGCCACTTTTTGGATAAAGGAACTTTCTTTGGTTGTTGGAAAGGTTGGGTGGGAGGGTTTAGGATTTAAGATAGTCATAGATGTCCCAATACCAAGGCGAACTAGGACCAACAATCTCACTCACCATTTCTAACTCTGGAATATCGTATGCAGGCATTAACAGTTGTTCCACTAAGAATTCAAATTGTGAAACATTCTTAGCAATATCTAAGAGAGATCCAATGGTAGCCATTGTATCAGCTACCTTATTTTGTGTCCTTGGGATTTGTTCAAATGCAATCATTTTGAAATACATCAGGAAACTATCAACCATTCATTTGTAAGGAAGAAAATTTTCATCCTTTGTGTCATAATCATCATTCACTTGGTTGATGACTAATTGAGAATCCCCGAATACAAGCAATGTTTGAATTTTCCATTTAATTGCTATCTTGAGACCTGTGACCAATGCCTCGTATTCTACAATGTTATTTGTACAAGGGAAGGTGATCCGAAATGATTTAGGAATTGAATCCCCTTGTGGTGTGATAAATAAGATGCCAACTCTTGAGCCGTGACCGGTGTGGGACCCATCAAAGTATAGTTTCCATGGTAAGGCTAGTTCCACATGAAATATAGGCTCATCAGTAAAATACATTATCAGCGGATGAGTGGCCTAGATTGGTGCATCTGCAAGTTGATCTGCTATTACTTGACCTTTTATTTCCTTGCGCTCCACATATTGTATGTCATACTCACTTAATATCATGACCCACTTCGCCAAACGGCCTGTCAATGACACTCGGCTTAGAAGATACTTTAATGGGTCAATCTTGGCTACCAAATGTGTTTGGTGGCTCAGCATGTAATGTCTTAATTTTTGCGCCGCAAAGACAACTGCAAGGCATGCACGCTCAATGGTTGTATAGTTGAGCTCATATCCTATCAATGTGTGACTGATGTAGTATATGGCTCTTTCTTTCTCCTCATTGTCATTTTGTGCCAATAATGCCCCCAGTGCATTTGTAGTTGCAGAGGCATACAAGATCAATGGCTTGCCTTCGATGGGCGGCATCAGGACTGGTGGTTTCAATAGATATTCCTTAATTTGTTCGAAAGCAATGTGACATTTATTCGTCCATACAAAAGGAATGCTTTTGCATAATAGATATTGAAATGGTTGACACTTGTCTACCAACTGTGCAATGAAGTGGTAGATAGACTGCAGTCTGCCTTGAAGTGTTCGCAACTCGCTGATTCCTTTTGGCAGAGGCATGTCTAGAATGGCTTTTACTTTTGCCGGATCAGCCTCAATGCCTCATCGCAAAACTATGTATCCCAACAGCTTACCTGAAGTGACTCCAAAGACACATTTCTTTGGATTCAAGTGAACCTTGTAATCCTCTAGCCATCTAAAATTTTTGTCCAGGACTTTGAGATGATCTTTCCTTGTCAAAGATTTTGCCAATAGGTCATCCACATAATCTTCCATTAGGATATGCATCATCTCATGAAATATTGTTGTCATAGCTCTTTGGTATGTGGCACCTGCATTCTTTAAGCCAAAAGGCATGGCATTCCAATAGTATGTTCCCCATGGGTAGGTGAATTCCGTTTTATGTTGATCCTCTGTTACAATTTGGATTTGGTTATAGCCAGAGAAACCATCCATGAGAGATAGCATCTTATACCCTGCTGTGAGATCAACAATCATGTCTATATTTGGTAGGGAGGAATGATCCTTTGGGTAAGCCTTATTTAAATCTCTAAAATCCGTGCAGATACGGATTTGTATGTTTGGCTTTCTAACAGGGACAATGTTGGATATCCAATCCGCATAGTCTATTGACCTTATGAACCCAGCATCCAGTAACTTCTTTAGTTTCGCTTTTACAAGTAGTGCAATCTATGGATGCATTTTGCACAACTTTTGTTTGACTGGCTTGATTCCTGGGATTAGAGGAAGATGATGTAATACCAATTTTGGATCAAGGCCTGGCATGTCAGCATATGACCAACTTTCCTGTCGGTGAAGAATTGTTGAAATGCGGGTTTTTCTTCCTCTAACAATGATGCAGCCAAGAGAATCATTTTGGGATTCCCTGGTGTGGCTATGTTAACTTCCATTGTGTCTTCAATGAGCATTGTCGATTTTTCCTATGTTACGGGAAGAAAGTCCAATTCTCCATCCTTAGGCGCCTCAAAGAGGTTTTCACCTTTGGATACGTCCTTTTTTTTACTATTTTGCTATCAGAAGGTGCCTTACAGTTTTCACCTAAAGACATTTCTTTTTTTATTTTATTCTTTGTATTTTTGCAACTGGAGGATTGCACAGTCTCCCTGAAATAAGCTGCACAATCTAGATCAATGGAAAATCCTATTTTGTGATCACCCCATGGAATACCTTTGCGGAGCCCCATGAATTATGCAATTGCCTCATCATTCTGAAAGATGTCCATCACTAGTGGATCTTGTTGGTCCCAGTCAATCAATTGTGCGTAAACAAGGGGGATCCCATCGTCAGTGTTGATAAAAGATGGGGAAGATGCAGAAAGTGTGCAAATTGATGCCTCAAGTGTAAAGGCAAAGTTGTCAATTTCAACTTCCATGTCAAATGCAATACATGGACTGTACTCCAAGTCAGATGAGTCGAATTCAATCATAATAGGGGGATTAATTTTTTGGCATCATGACTAGTGGTTGGCATTTCAGAGGTATAGACAATGGGCTCAGATAAGTTAGGCTCATGGGTGGGCTTAGGAATGGGGTGGGATAATTCGGGTATTGCCGATGACACTTTATGCTCTTCTGGATTCCAAGGAATGCTTACCCATTCCTTATTTTTGGAATGTCGATCAATAGGGTCAATGTTATATTCTTGTTGGAATTGTTCTTCAAAAGGGAGTTGACAAGGATCCAGGAATAGTTTGTCAATATCATAGTCACTTAGGGTTTTTTCATGTCCCCATTCCCATTCATTTGAGTCAGTTTCGGTAAGGGATTCTTCACATGTCTCGACACTTTTTGTAGCCATTACAACCTCACTTGAAAGTTCATAGGTACGTCGATTGTCATTTTCGAGTTGGTCAAACCCTAGCCCTACGTACCTTGGTCTTGCATACATGATAATAGGTTCCCTCCTTCCATTGTTTTTCTTTCCAAGACCGCTTGTGTCATCAAAACCTAGGGCTTTACATATATCATAGCCTTTTCCATAGAGATGCATTGGTAGTGAAGGTAACTCTTCTGGGTCTTTGTAGATCCAGCTATCTATGTCAATAATGACTTCATTACCCTTATCGCCCCACAGTGTGAAAACACTTTTTGGTAGAACCTTGAAATTTGTTTTAGGCTCGACTGCAAAACATGGTCTACCATAGACTTTAGGTGGCTTAGGTATTGTGGTGATACAATAAGCCGTATTCAATTTGAATTCTCCACAGCCAAGGTCTTAGATCTGAAGGTCTTTACTTGGTATGGAGGCCGAGGAAGATGGTGTGGCAGAAGGTGATGGGATGGATGATTTGGTGAGTGCAGATGGGTCAATATATTTGGACGAGGTGGAAGCTGAGGCTTCACGATTGATGGGTACCTGGTGCTCAGCAGTAGCTCACAGATTGGTGCAATATTGAAATGGATCAAGATCTCCTGGGATAGCGATTTCCGTAAAGTCAAAAGGGAATTTCAGGCATTGGTGGTATGTGGATGGAATAGCCTTTAGAGCATGAATCTAGGGGCGACCAAGTAAGATATTATAATGTATGTCACCATCCAGGACTTCGCATGTTGTATCTATGATAATTGGTCCCACCCGTAGTGGAATTGTAATGACGCCTTTAGAAGCACGCTCTTCATCATCATACGACTTGATGACAATGCTCTTGCTAGCATCTACACATGCATCAGAGAAGCCAAGAGCTTTAACCAATTTTAAAGAGCAGATGTTCAATCCTGCTCTGCCATCTACTAAGACTCATCTAACCTTATGTTTGTGGAAAAAAACCTCAATATGAAGGGCATCATTATGAGATGGTTTGGGCGAGCAATAGTCACTGTCCGAAAAGGTGATGTGATGAGGCAAATTCAAATATCTGACCATAGTCTCAAAGTGGTTGACATCAAGGTTGGTTGGGATGGACGACTCTTGTAGTACTTTATCCAAGATGGCCTTATGTGCGGGTGAGATACAGAGCAATTCGAGAATGGATATTTGAGCGAGTTTTTTATTCAATTGCTCAATAAGGTTGAATTCTAGTTTAGGGTTTGACTGTCTGGCAGACGGACCAGGTATGGTGATCTTAGGCTGACATGCAGAGGGACTTGGGATGGTGACCTTGCCTTTATGCATGGTGACATTTCATTCCGGGGCCTTTTTAATGGTAATAGTATTAACTCACTCATCTTCATCAGTAGCACGGAGATTGTTAATAATGGTACCACCGGGATAATTGTAAGCAGGGAAAACATTATTGTAGGTAGGAAAGACGTGATTGGCTTGATTATTGGTATTCTTCATGCCAGATGAGGAAGGTTTACCATGATCCTACACTGGGTTCTTGTGAATAGTATGATCCGCATTAGACATGAATGATTGACCACCCAACTCAATGGTGTGATTCTCAATGAGGTCTTGTACCAAATTTTACAACTGACGACAAAAGGAGGTTTTGTGCCCTTTGGCACGATGGTTATCACAAAATGCGTTGTCATCCCACCATGATGGCTTGAACTGACCAGGGTCATATGGTTTAGGTTCTTCTAGTGTTATGACACCGTTTTGAAGGAGTTTCTTCAAGACAATTTTGATATTTTCACCCAAAGGGGTGTATGTGCATTTTTTGGAATTGTCGGGGTTGATGCAACTGCCTTTGATTAGATTGAGCAAGATTGCTTTGGATAGCATTGGCAGTTGGTGTTGGTGTAGTTATAGGTGCATTTTGATTTTGCACTCCTTTGATGGTGAGCACATGACCTTTGGCATTTATGGTTTTGGCATCGACTACACCATCATTGGTGATGTGTTTGTTCTTAACACAGTATTTTTTTTTGTCATTGGAGCTACTTGGGTTATTATTTGTGGTGGCATTGATGGTCTTGCCACCATATTTTAATTTGCCTTTGGCGAATGATGCTTTCTCAAGTTGAACACCCTTTTCAACAAGGTCAACAAAGGTGGTGCAACAATGGACTTGTAAGCCATACCTTAGTGGTCCCAGGAGAGTTTTTACAAACATGGTGACTTTCTCCTTGTCAGGTATTTCTACCGAACATCTACTTGCTAAGGTTCTCCATCTTTGAAAAAATGGGATAAAAGTCTCTCCTGCATACTCTTGGGTAAGTCTACATAAGGAGGCAATGTCGATATCTGTGTCAATGTTATAGGCATAGTTCTCAACAAACTTGTTTGCTAGTTCATCCCATGTTTTGATTCCTTTAGGCAATAGCGAGAACCATTCCAGTGCATGACCGGTGAGACTTCTCGAAAAAAGTCTCATGAGATATGTTTGCTCATATGCAATATCCATGCAACTAGTGGTGAATTCTCTTATATGTTCAATAGGGTTCGTTTTGCCTTTGTATTTAGGAAAATGAGGTACCACATATCCATGAGGAAAGGGTGGCATATACAAGGTTGTGTCGAACGGATATGGACACAAGTCATGTGACATGTAAGAATTTTTATTGGATTGTTGCAAGGTCTCCACTTGCGTTTGAAGAGCAGCGAGTCAGAGTGTGAGTGCTTCCACAATTGGGTTGTTGGTAGCATCACACATGTTGGTGATAGGATGGCTTGAGTGCCCACCTATTGTGATGAGATGTGTTGATTTGGAATTGGTTGTCGGTGAGCAAAATGAGTGTTCTGATTATGCGGTTGTTGGAAATGAGTGTTTTGATGAGGGATGTGTTGTTGTATATGGACTTGAGAGGCATAAGTGGGGATGTGAGATCTTGCCATGTTCAACTGAATTTGAGGACCTTGATGGTTTTGAGTTTGTTGATGTCCAAATGGAGTGAAGGATTGAGGGCCTTGTTGATTTTGAGCTTGTTGATTCCCAAATGGAGTGAAGGATTGAGGGCCTTGTTGATTTTGAGCTTGTTGATGCCCAAATGGAGTGAAGGATTGAGTGCCTTGATTGCCTTGCCCAAATAGGAGATTGTGGCCATGAGGAATGTTGGTGTTTTGGGTCACATGAATGTTGGTATTAACCTGGGAAGAAGTAGGTTGGATTCCTTGGATGACAACTCTTCGTTTATTTCTCCCAAAAGGGTTGGATGAGTTGGTTGCCATAGCATTTGAAGAACCTAATAACAGGTTTGTTGATGTACTCATGGAACTAGATGAAGTTCCAAAGAGGTTTGAGGCGGTTGCACCCATTGTTTGTGAAGGGATGGTGGATGTTTGCTGGGGGATGGATTGTGATGTGGTGTTGGGTTGGGAAGATGATCCCCCAATAGATGTTGTGTTGGTTGTGGTGGTAATATGACCAAGGGAGGTAGCATTGATGGTGTTCATGACATTTTGTGAAGAAGCTCCCATGGAAGGATTGTGTGATGGGGGATTGGGAGATGTTGCTCTAAGAGTGTTAAGATCAAATACCTTTGGTAACTTAGCCCCTTGGTCAAGGAGCATAGCTAGGAATCTAGAAGAGTCATTTAAGACTACTTCTTCCACAAAAGCAGCAACTTTTGGGTGTTGGGTAGTGGCTAATATGTCTTCTTCAAAGACTTCCCCATTTGAGTCTATGCAGATGAATTGTTCAAAAAGGTCTTGTGGAGTGGGTGGGATGTTCATCTCACTAAAAGGATTGATGTTGGAATTTCCCATGTTATAAGAAGTATTGTTCATATAATTAGGGAAGGAATCCATACCAGTTGTGAAACCAAGAAAGTTGGTGTCTTTTCCAAAGGAATCCATGAGTCTTTTCTTTTTTTGTAATCTAGTTTCAACCATAAAAGTTTTGCTCAACTTTGGGATGATGAGGGAAAATGCTCTAAATATGACACTATGTTTTTGGGTTTTTTAGAATTTAAGGAATGTTTATGAGATGCAAATGAGACCTAAAGAAGACCAAAGGTTTGTGAATGCAAATGGTGTGACTCTAAAATGGAGATGCTAAATGGTATGCAACTAAAAGGAGCCTAAGATGCACTCACTATTGAGAAATCTAAGGAGATGACTACTTGAGCAAACAAATTTTTGACAAGATTCAAGTTTGGAATACCAATGGACCATAAAAGGACTAAAAGAGGACAAAGTGAAGTTTCCACACTAGACTATTGAGTGGGAAATAATTCACAAAAGATGTGACTAAATGACAAGAGGTAATTGGGTCCAATGATAACCTACTAATGAATGCAAAGTTTTGATAATGGATGGTAAGAGTTTACTCCTAAAAATTTGTAAAAATAAGTGTCTAAGGAGATGGTAGAGTTACCAATGCAACTAATGGAATGAAAAATGGAATCCTATTGCGATCCTAAAATGGGACATATAATGCAATGTTTAAGGGAAGTTGAGCAAATCAGTGTTTGGTTTAAACAGTAACAGTGAAGGAAGACTTGATGTAATTTTGGAAAAGACAAGTTTTTGGTTTCGATTTTGACAGTGAGAAAGGTGGTTATGAGGTTTTGGCGAATGTGTCACAACTAATGCGGTATGACAGAGCGAATGCAGCTCAGAGTATCGAATGCGGTTTGATACTTGGAAAATGTGGCTCAATATAGCGAATGCAGTGCAAGATGATTCATATGCGGCTCATCAGAGCGAATGTGGCTCATAATGTTTCAAATGTGACTCAACATAGCGATTGTGGCTCAAAGTACAACAATTGCGGTTTGACAGAGTGTTTGCGTCGCAGGAGGCAACTTTTTTAAAAAAAATAGTTTGTAGATCTAACCAGTTTTGACTCAATTTTTTGATGTTTAGTTTGTTGAAGCTTGTTGAATTTTTTTGAAAATATTTTCGCAAACACTTGGTGTTGAAAAGATAAAAAACAATCACTTTGAAGACATTAACAAAAAAAATCCTAAGGCTGCAAAGACAGTATTCTTTTGGATCCCACTAACCGCATATCTGTAGCGAATGAATTCAGAAGCTTGGCCCCACGGGCTCCCCCTTACAGTGCACTCACTTCTCAGGGCAACCAAGCTTCCAATCTCCATGAAACTCCCATGGCAGATTGATCATTTCTACTGTGAACTGCGCAGGTGTGGGTGCCTTGGCAACGACCATTGCTGCACCAAAGAATAGAAGGTTTTTGGCTTTCTATAATAAAGGATTTAATTCAAACATTCGTTCAAGTGGTCATACATGGGGCCAAGATTAAGCTCCGTTATGGAGGCACTTCAGCCTGAAGAGGTTAAGCTCAACAGGGTTTTGGGGAGTACTACTTGGTCCGTATGACATATCTGCACTCGTAATCCTAGGTTTTCCCTTAGGATTCACATTTATATACCGGTCGGAAGTAGCTCGGCTAAAGAGCTTCGTTGCTGGTTTGAGTCACTTTGGGGTGAGTACTTTTTCCCACCAAAGTAGGCCCAATTTTCTAAAGTTCAACAAAAGCGACCAAAAATATTCATAGTTCGATCGATCTTTGTTTAAAAACAAAGAGAGAGCACATGAATATTTCAAATCACACTCACATGGTGTTCTTTTTAAACCAAAATTGAAATGTGAACAAACAGAGAATGCACAAGGTTCATTTTATCCATTTGTAGTGTTTGTCAGACAAGAGGGTTCATTTTAACCGTTTGTAGTATTTTCTAATCTAGAAGTTAATTTTAAACCCAATGAAAAACAAAATTTGTTGTTCTTTTTAACTAATATGCATTTGCATGTGTGTTCTTTTTAACCAATGCGTGTAAAATGCAAGTTTGTTGGAAAGAAATAACAAAGAAAAACTAATTAAATATAGTTGGACACATGCTGCAACAAACAAATCAGTAACACAATAAACTCTAATCTAGGAAAAATAAAAGACAACAAAAGAAAAAATCAAAAACCAAAAAGAGCTGCCAAGAAAAATGTTTACCAGTTGCCTGCGTCGTAGCAGAGCGGATGTGTTGCAGTAGAGTGGTTGCAGCTCGGTATGTCAAATGCATCTCTGTGGTTGGCGTAGGCGTTGCATCATAGTAGTTGCGTCATTGTGGCTGGAAAATGTGGTGCAACAGAGCAGTTGTGTCACATGCAAAGGCAAATGCGGCACAACAGGGCAGTTGTGTCGCATGAGAAGTCAAATGCATCATTCTATACCTGTTCTTGCAAATGGTTTAAAAAAAAACATACGAAACCTACAAAAAATGTACTAAACCTACAAAAAACGTGTCAAAATGGGTCAGGTTCACCAATGTAATGATGGATATTTTCTTGCAAGGTATAACTAGGTTAGTAACACATGCATATTAATAAAATCCTCAAACAGTCAAATGCAAAGGAGAAATAATGAGAAAAGGAATGAAACTAGAACAATCTCGCCCATTTCTTTCCTCCATGGGCGATTTGCATTGCACCTCCTTGGCGTGTTGTGATGAAGAGTGCCCTCAGATTGTGTGTGAGCAAAACTCTAAAATGTCTAGCCCTAAACAAAGCTTTGAAGGATTTTCTATAAGCTAAATGCAAATAGAAGTTAATTCTAGTATGCAAATAATTAAGAAGCCTAAAGATGATAACCAAAATGAGAGATAATATTATCAGATAATAATAAGAGATATCAAAAATTAGATCAAGATTGTCATTTTATAGAAAATGCAATCTTGAACGGACAGATGAGATGAGAGATTGGAAAAATGCCCTAGAATCAATGGTTAAGATTCAAAGTGACAACTCTCAATTAGGTTTAGGGTAAAAATCCCCAAATGTGTGGACAAGATTTAATTTAAGAAATTAAATCAATGGTGGAGAATAAACGTGACATTGAGATGAAATTAGTAAAAATCAAGAGATAAGGAGATGAGATTTTAGAAAATCAGTAATTTTAGCAATTACTTGATTTGTAGTAGAATATTTCCATTTTGAATTAAATTAATTCAAAATATGGATTTTGTGAGATAATGAGTAATTGATTTTTGAAATTAATTACTAAAAGAAGAATTAGTTAACTATGTGAGACATTTTTAAATAAATTGTTTTATTTTAAAATAAAGAAGTGTCACATACAACAATTAAATAATTAAGAATAATTATTTAATTTAGAAGAAGTAGTCAATTAATTAAATAAATTAGCAAATCTATTTAATTAAAAGAGGATTTAGGGGTTAGTGACATATTGAATAAATATATTAAAATATATTTATTTAATAATCAAGAGGATATTAATGATAAAGATTAATTAAATAAATGAGACTTTATTTAATTATGAGACAACTTTGATAATTAGTGACACATTAAATAAATAAGATTTATTTATTTAATAATCATGAAAAACATAAGATAATGAATTAATTAAATAATTACGAATTATTTAATTAATAGTTGAAGGTGGGTTAGAAACATAATTAAAATGTCATAATTATGCTAGGATGAAAGGTGGTAAAATATTGCTTACAGGCTTTGGTCATTTTTATGTGTCTACACATCCATCAAAGCATAAATAATAGAGGAATTTTGTCAGATGTTGTAGTTTCAACTGCCCTAGTAGACATGTATGCAAAATGTGGAAGCATAGACAAGGCATGTGAACTGTTTGACATAATGCCTAAAAGAGATGCCATCTCATGGAATATGATGATTGTGGGATATGCACAAAATGGATTTGTTGAAAAGTCTTTAGAAAATTTCAAGCAAATGTAATTAGCAGGTGTGAAGCCAAATTCCACAACCTATGTTGGCATCCTCCCTGCCTATGCCAAAATTGGAGCTTTGGAGCAGGGTATGAACATCCATTTGAGCATAATAGATGGGGAATTATTTTCAGATATTATGGTTGGAAATGCTCTGTTAGACATGCATGGAAAATGTGGAAATGTATACAAGGAACGTGAACTCTTTGATGGAATGCCTCAAAGAGATGTCATCTCATTGAATATAATAATTGCAAGATATTGCACAAAATGGATTTTGCAAGGATACTCTCAAAATATTTGAAATAATGAAGAACTCTAAAATATATCCTAACATTGTAAGCTTTGTTTGTATTCTCTGTGCATGCAACCATGGAGGTTTAGTGGATGAGGGTTGTACACACTTCAATCACATGAGTAAGCAATGTTGCATTACACCTATAGTTGATCAACAATATTGCAGATTCCAAGTAGACAAACCTTCATTCTTTACCATCTAGTAGCCTAGAAAAGGCTATTTAGTAGTAGTGCATGGCCATTCTTCCCCTTTATTCCCTAGTAATCATGTAAGGGAAGGTCATAGGTAATGAGTTAAGAATTAAGATGGATCTTTCTCCATCATAAATGAAATACAGAGATCCAAATACATAGATTTTTTAAGAAGTTAAAATTAAATGAAGATGGATTTGAACATGGATTTTTTGTAAAAATGAAGCAAACAATTGGTTTGACATGTTTAGATAACCTTCCTGTAAACTCTCTACCATCTAATCAAATAACTATTGTTGAAAGGAAATTTCATTAAGAATCAATTATATGAAAATGTCGATTTTACAAACATATTCAAGATAAGGAAAGATGGTTACAAAATAAAGGGTAATCCAAGTAATGAAATTAATAGCATTCTGGAGAAATTGGCTTAGCAAATGAAGGCAGCAGGGCATAAAGAATCATTTATCTGCCACCATAGTGAAAATTTAGCAATTGCATTTGGTTTGTTAATAATATGCCTCACAATATTGTGCATGAGATATGATATAGAAACCAAGACAGAGAGAAACAACTCTATTATTCCTATAGTGGAGTCATGAGAAAAACTAATGTCATACTCATCATCCTCAACACTTTACATAACTATTGTCTAAAGCAGTGTGAAAGTTTCACAAGCCTTAGTGAACAGATAAAACAAGTTGCAAAAACATAATTCTCATCCCAACCATAAAGAATTTTCTTCTAGTTCTGAAAGATCAACCAATGGGCTTCAATGACCACTCATCCAATTTAAGCAGTCATAATTTTAATTGTTAATTACCAAAAATTGTAAGCAGATAAAGATACCAATGTGGAAAATCTTCTTACAGAAAACCTAGAAGTAAAAGTCAAGCAACCACCAATCAACACATACTTAGCCCTTTTGTTTAAGTGTGATCTTTCACCCAAACTCAATGCAATGCCCTGGGTTTTACTTCTTATCCTAATATAACCACTCATCTTTCCATCATATTGTTTCTCAACACTAACATTCACAAGGGCATCCTCACCAAATACACTCTTTGCATACACATTTGTAGCCAAAACTCCACAGTCTCCATCCAGTGCAGATCTATATCAAAAATAATGGTTAATTATAGTCTTGTCTGTAACATTGTGTTTCTCCAGTGGTAAACAAATCATTCAACAATATTTAATGCAATGCAGACCAAGCCAAATTACTCTAAAAATATGAAAGAAGTTAAGAAAATTGAAATACTTACAGGGGTGTGAGGCACTTCATATTTTTTGGTCACACAATATGGTTTAGGAACTCCTTCTCATCATGAATAATTGTGTTCACAGCCACCTAATAGAAAAAGTACAAGCTCAATACTCATTGGGAGTATACATGTCATTGTTTAGATTAATCTATTGATTAAATTTGGTACAATATAAATTTGAAAGAAAATTACTGGCAACTTTAAATTTATTTTCCCACCCAAGAGAATAATCTGATTTACCTTGTTTTCCCACTCAAACTCAGCCCACATATTCCTAGAAGCAACATCAGGGCAAGTGTCTAGGGAGATGTAGTCCATAATGTCAATGTGTATGTCATTCAGAACAACAACATTGCGGTCTAGTACACTTGTAGTCTCATAAAAATGTTACTGAATATAACACCAGTTTGGGTTGAAAACACTTTTATGTTTGCTTTTATCTACTTGCTTGACTTTGGAGCTAGAGTATAATTTTCTGGTCGTTTAACCAATTTGAGATCACCCCTAGTAGCTAATTCTAAACAAAGGTTTTGAAGTGTTTCCTTTGTGCGGTTGATTACTGTAACATCCAGGACAATATCATACTGATGAACTGTAATATATGCTTCTGCATATACATGATCACTAAAGCCTTTAAGTTGTAAAACCTAATTCAATTTATTTGTACTATCACCATCTTTGATAAATTCTCTAGTGGCACATTTTAAATCATTTTCCACTTCATCTTCTAATTCGAGCTGACTCATACCCTATCACAAAACAAAATTCAGCTTATTTGCAAGTTTCATTGACTTCAAAATAGTTTGACATTAGAATATACAAAATTTTTTATCTTTTGGGGCAGATGCACAAATGAATACAAATGATAGGATATTAGATTATGCTTATGAAAAGTGATAATGTGGGGTCACTAGTGATGGGAATTCATTCAAAATATGTTTTAGGAATAATTTACCATGCTACAAAGGTAATGAAGTGTACCTCCAAGAATTTAACCACGAATTGTGGTGTGTTGGAGTAATATTCATTATGTGGATGTCCTAGAAGACTTAATAGTCACAAGAATATTCCATTGAATCTAGTCAAGGTCAACAGGAGAGTTTCTGGAAACTAGATGTCAAGTGTCAAACATGTAGCAAGTTGACACAAGCATATTATTGGAAATGAATAATATAAAATGACACAATCTATTGTTGTTTAGTCTTTAAGAGTTACAACTAATTAATTATATTCAGCTTTAGCTAACTCAATATGGCAACATAGTTTGTGTTAAGAACAAAAACTCCAAGATAGATTGACACAAATCCAACATGGAGTCATAGGCAACTATTTAATAAATACATAGTATATTAAGTGTATAGAATATACAATTGCAGTTGATTCCTTTGCACTCTTTCTTACTTGCAATTGTGCTCATATCAAAGGTCGTACTTAACAAGTTCCCTAGAAATCTCCTTCACTCAAACAGATGAAACCTTGTTTGATTTCCATAGCATTTAGCACTTACTCCATTTTATATTCAAAAGTGAACTAGGAATTGGAGGGCAGAAAAAATATATATTTAGTGCATAGAAAATATAAAGTCATTCAAAATAGAAAGTCATTCATTCTCAAGAAAACCCTGAGAGATCAAAATCTAACTTGCAAACCATTCAACTGTGGATTCAAATACAATAATTTACAAGCACATTACGCTTACAAGTGAATGATGAAAACACAATGTTGGATTCTCAAACCCTGAACTTTCTCATTAAATCTGAAAAAGAAATCCACTACACTAGCTCAAAATTGGAACTAATGAATCACTCACACCCCAACCTTTCTTTTATAGATGAAGAAGGCTAGGAACTGAAACTATGGCTACCTTCCATGAGTCAAATTGCCTAAAATATGCACTTTACTTGAAAACTTAACTGTAGATAAAGATGACGCCTAGTTAAATCTGAAAAAGCTAACTGCTAAATATAAAATAGCAAAAAGAAAATAAACAAAATCAAAACTTATAATTCCAAATCTAGAACAACATGCAATCCTCTAGTGGCCTATCATACATAACCGAAAAATCTAAAAAGCATTCTACTTCTAGAAGAGGATGAGGCTAGCATATGCAATGATGCATACTTGTATGTGCCCTCTTCATGTTGATCTCTCAATCACACATAAGAGAGAGGCTTTTGTGTTGCTGCTAAAGTGTAGCTCTACAAAGAATAACATGGACTAAGTGAATAGGTAAAAACTCTTAATAATCCCCCTTGCAAGGATGAGATTCTTCACTAAGCCAAGATAATATCACAACATCTTGAACTTCTCTTTTGTTAGGGGCATCATCATCATGTTAACCATTTGTGAACATGAAGAAATATAATCCTGATCACCACTCCCTTCTATACTTTGAAATTTCTTTAGAATCTTCAAGTTATGAATAACCAGGTTGACAAAAAATAATATAAGCATTATATTAATTTCCAGGACTCATACCAATATTATTGAAAGCAAAGAATAATGTTCAAACATATCTTCAAACAATGACAATGGGTTATTGACTCCCCCTGCAAAGGATACCTCCATGAAAAAATTCTCCTTCATGCATACCAATTTACATCAAGTTAACTATCATTGCATGGAGTTGGATTGAAGGGCATAAAATGGTACATGATTTTTTGTGTAGGAGATAGATCACATCCACAAACATGGGAGAGCTATGCAAAATTGGAAAAATTGGCTTGGCAAATGAAGGCAACAGGGTATTTCCAGATTCAATACTTTTACTTAATACTATGGAATAGAAGAAAAAAGAATCATTTATCTACCACCATAGTGAGAAGTTAGCAATTGCATTTGGTTTGTTAAACATGGCCCCTGGTACAACTATTAGAGTTGTTAAGAACCTTTGAGTATGTCCTGATTTTCAAACTGCATCTAAATTCATCTCCAAGATTATTGCAAGAGAAATTATTTTGAGAGATGTGAATCATTTCCATCATTTTAAATAGGGAAAATTTTCTTGTGGAGAATATTGGTGATGCTAAATGAAACAATCTGAAAAATAGGCCTACACTATAATAATGTGCACTACATCAGATATCCAGTAATAACGAAGGGACATCCATCAAAGAATAACAACGGGGATTTATAGAATATTTCTTAGTTCTTCTGCCAACTAGATTCATCATGGACCATGATCTTCATGGTCATCATGTTGACCTCCATACGTGAAGAGTGAAAAGGGGGCTAGTGCAAATATTCTACAAGCTATTGCTAGATCTGGAGTCTTAGCTAGATATGATTAGTTGTAGTTAATTCCTTTAAGAAGATACTGCTAATAGTTAATTACTTTCAAAAGATACTACTAATATCATATTCTATTTCCCACTCAAGCACCCAAATTTTCCTTCAAGGATTACATTAAGAAGCTTTTCAACTTCAAGGAAAAAATTATGAGAAGGTTGTTTTTAAAATGGAAGACTATCAAGCTTCTGATGGTCCATTATGTGCTCAAACATTATTACATACTTCTCAGCTAGGGAAAAGTGCCAGTGGATGATATGTACTGATGTAGATAAGTTTTTATTCTCTCATCCTTGGTTAAATAAGCTAGGTGTAACTAAGGAGGACACAGTCCTAAGAAAGTGGGGACAATGCTAAAGACTTGGCAGAAATATGAGCATCGATAAGAGCTAAAGAAACCTTGAATAGTGACGAAGAAATGTTTTCAGTAAGTCCGAGAAGGGATAAAAGGTATTTGAGAGGCTTGAGAAACCTCATAATAGGCTGACAAAGTATAAGAGAAGAGTGAGTCTAGTGGTCTGTTGCAGCAAAAGGGAAGTATGATGGTTGAATGGGATAACAGTTATGAAACAATCTCTTTTACATAAATATAGGATAATTAAGTAAATGCAAACACTTGCAAGAGAAATTTTTCTAAGAGATGTGAACCATTTCCATCATTTTAAAGAGGGTCAATGTTCTTGTGGAGAATATTGGTAGTGCTAAATGAAACAATCTGAAAATAGGCTTGCACTATAATAATGTGCACTACATCAAATATCTAGTAATAATGAAGGGACATCCATTAAAGCATAACAACAAGGACTTTTTTGGCATATGTTGTAGTTACAAGTGCCCTGCTAGATATAGATGAAAATGTGGAAGCATAGACAAGGCAAGCGAACTGTTTCCAAAAATGATGTTTGCGACGAAGTCTATTCTTAAATACAACTTATTTTAATGAAACCTTTCAATGGAAGTTCCTCTTCAAAGTAGTGTATGTGTGTCAATGAAAGAGTAACTACTTTACAGGACTATTTCTCTTAACATAACATCAATGGTAAGAACTATATTTGTACCCCTCAATCGATAAAAGCTTTTGGTTTACAAAATGTAAGAGTGAATATTAAACATTTCCAAACTGCTATGCCACAGGAACACATAACACTTAAGTATCTAAAGTTGATCTTTATAGAACATCATGGACAAGCTTAAATGCATGGGGCAACATATCAGAATCAATTAATAAGCCAATAAAACTCTTAAATAAAAATTTCTTTAGTTTTCTAAGTCCCTACTTGTGGACGCAATGGGCAGAGTGTAATGGGCAGTGTGTGTGTGTCTCAGGCTCCCCTAGATCATGGGATTCTCCAATAGAAGACTCGACTTCAAGCACACCACCACTGGTGGATTTTCTGCCACATTAAATCCCACGCAGCCTGCTATTGATCGATGCCATTGTGGAGGGAAAAGGAAAACTCGTGTTGAATGAGGGAAAACAAATGGAGGGAAATTTTTGGTTTTTTCTTATTTTCTTTTTAGTACTCTTCTTGTCTCTATTGAATGTTATTATTATGTTATATTTTTTTGCTTTGATTCTTTGATGTATTTTTGATAATACATTGTATTTTAGGCTTGTACATTTAATACAAGTTTATTATCAAATATATATAATATTTCATATGCATTTTTTGTGTGTATTTCATTTTTTCTATTTTCTTATTTATTACTTTGAATTTTTTAGTTTCTCTTCATTAACCATTTAGGTTGTTTTCTGGATTAATAGAATTGAATTTTTTTTCAATTCTTGGTTTTTTCTTATTTTCTTTTTAGTAGTCTTCTTGATTTTTTTGCTTTGATTCTTTAATGTTTAATTTCTTTTATTTGACATTATTTGAGCAATATTTTGTGCTTGTCCTCATTTTATTTCCTTCTTTTCTTTTAAATTGATTGAATTTTATCAAGTTTATTGCTTGTTGTCTCTTGTGTGCTTTTTATGAATTTTTCTCTTGTCAAGTTATTGCCCTCTTGTGCCTTGTTTCGCGTGAAACTCCTTTTCACTCCTCCCCCTCTCATACCTTTTTATGCTTGTCTTGGTCTACATCTTTTCATTCTATCCTTGTGCTCTAATTTTCATCCTAATGATGGATCACAGAGTGTGATCCGAAATGTTGATGCAAAAAATTAACACACAATCGACTCCAAAAATCTTTTACAATTATTAATAAAAAAATTATTTTAGAAAAAAGTATATTTTTTATTGTCTTAATTTAAGAGAATTAGAAAATTAATTTAAGACATTTGAATTTGTATTTTTAATTTTTTATTATATATATATATATATATGAAAGATTATCCACACACAATTGATTTCATAGATTATAAAATAATTAACAATATAAAGCCTGAAAGAGAAAAATTTTGCATACCAAAAGCGATCATAATTGTTATTTCTATTTCGCATTAATTCTATGGATTATAGGGATAACTTTAAGAAACCCCCCCCTCAAGGAAGGTGTAAAATCCTGGTGAATCTTATGCACATTATTAAAAAAAAAGAAAAATCCTGGTGAATCTTAATGAATAATTGGTAAAAAAAAATTAACCACAGTGGCGAATCCTAGTGAATAATCACTCAAACGATTAATTACAATGGCAAATCTCTCCTTTAAAAATTTGCATAGTTGGTTGGCGCAGTTCCCCCATTTTTTTATTTTTTTATTTTAATATTGAAGTAGGAGCTCGGCGGGGTCAAGGGGCAACGCCCCTTGTGGGGGTCGATTCCCTATCAAAAATGCATTGGAGCACACATGGATTAAGCATTTTTTTAAATTCTCACTTAAAAAAAGATTATATGAAAAGTGAAATTATTACCATTGATTAGCTTTTTAATCGAATGGCTGCAAGTTAATTATGTGACTTTATATGCACGTGCCTTTTAAAAAGGTTGTTGAGGCCCAGAATTTGTTTTGGGCCACATGATCAAATCTAATCATGTGGCCCAAAACAAATTTCGGGCCTCAACAACCTTTTTAAAAGGCACGTGCATATAAAGTCACGGAATTAACTTCCAGCCATTTGATTAAAAAGCTAATTGATGGCACTAAATAAAAAAACTATTCAAGGCTAAATATCCCTAAAATGAAATGGTAAATTATTATTAGTGGTGATATTTCCCAAAAATTAATTGTAGGAATATAAAATTACTAGCGAATATAGTTAATATTTGTAATTACAATATAAACTACTGGCGAATCAGGTCCAATGACGCATCGTTTAAAAAATAATGCATTGGCAAATTAATCGAGACAAATCATTTTTTTGTAAAAGCATGGCGATTTAGCATCCTTTCTAGCTTGTATTATTCGCCATTTTTGGAGGTCCCAATTTCAAATATTCGCCAATTGGCGAAGATTCACCACTAAAGTTTTCCCTGATGGATTATGATCAAATTCGAAAGAAAAAAGTATAGAGGAGTAATAGTCATTAATTTAGCCATATATGTAGTCATTTATTTATTCATTTTTATTTGTCTGATATTAGTCATTTAGTTGTGATTTTACCCAATTAACAAATTAGTCACTTATAATGACCAAATTAGTCATTTATTTTCAAAATACTACTAGTGTTAGTCACGTGACTAAATTTTTTAGTCATGTAGTCATTTATTTGCCAAATTCTACTAGTGTTTGTTGTTCTCAAATATTGAAGTAATAATATTTCTTGGCCTCTCTTTTTGGTGGATTTTTTTCCTACAAGGGTTTCTCCATGTAAACTTGTATTTATTGTGGTTTTTTCATTTTATTTTTTGCATTTACATTCTAAATACAATTTAATTTTCAGATCTACATGGTATAAAATCAAATTTCATTTTATTGGTTTTAATCTCATAATTCCAACAATTGGTATCAAAGTTTGATCAAATTTGATTCCTAAAGGGTTTAAGATTATTGTGTCACACTAGAAGTTTGGTATTTTGTTATTTTGTATATTTTAGTGTAGAAGTCATGGCTTCCTCATCAAGGTTAGATATTTAGAAGTTCAATGACACCAATTATGAATTATGGAAGTTGAAAACAAAATATATCTTGGGGGAGAGAGATCAATGAATTATCACCACTTCAGATACAAATCCAATCAATACAATACAATAATATTGAAACGAGATGGATAAAAAGGCACGAGGTACAATTTGTTTATGCCTCTTTGATTTAGTTCTCTTAAATATAAAGGGAGAATCATTATAATATAAGCTATGGAAAATAATTGGTGATATATATCAATCAAAGAGGATGGTAAATAAGATTTACTTGAAAATAAATTATCTTCATTAAAGATTAAAAATAATTTTGTTGTGGAGAACTTGAATAATTTCAATATGATTATGATTCATTTAGCATCTGTAGATGTTTTTGATAAGGTAAGAAGCATTTAGAGGGTGTTGTACCCTTAACACATAGAGCCACAAGGGCCAAAAAGTTCAAGTCCAAAAAACATAGAAACTAAGCCAAAAAAACCACAGACCGCGGATCAACAACAGATAGTCAAAACACAGACAAAACAACAAATAACTGGCATTATCCCAGTTATTTTATAGGAGATCAACAACATCATCCCCAACCCATTCTTGGTCATCATCAGCATTCTTCCCGTCCAATTCATCTTTTATAACCACAGATAGAGTGTTGGTAACAAAGTGGACCAGCTTAACAATAAAACAGGTCAAGCCACATAATCTCTTGTCCAACTTATCCATTTTATCCTGCAACACACGGTGCTCCTCCCATCATCAATAGCCTTCACAGTATTAGCACGCTCCATGTCCAGTGAGTGTGAGGACTGGGAAGTCGAGTTCTCTTTCTGCACTTTACTATTATCAGGAATGGCGTGGGCCCTCCAGCATACTCCTCCTCATCCCCAAACACCTCTTCACCATTGTAATCTTTGTTGTCAGACCACTCCTCCTCTAAGTCCAAATCCACCTATCTTTTTTTGTTGTTCTTAGCCAATCTACTAGACCTTCTGATGATGGTCTATCCACTAGTCACAACCATCACCTCAACCACTGTGTCACCCTTAGAATCCTTACCCACCACATTTTTACCTCTACTGTCCTTTCATTGGAGGCTCCATCAACCCCTTTGCATCATCTTTTCCTTTCTTCTTCGGGATGGGTTTGCTAGCAGTCTTGGCAAGGGTTGACTTGAGGTCATAGAGACTAGCCGCATCACTAGTCTGGGCATTTCTCGTATTCCCCTTGAGCTTTTTAGCAGCAGGCTTAGGCTTGTGAGTATCAACAACAACTGAATGGGTTTGTTGAATGGGACCTTTGGACTTGGTCGAGGAAATATTTGTCACAACAATAGGTTCGATTTCCTCCACATGGACAACAGATATGGGTTGAAGAAAAGTTTATTTTATTAATTTGTTCTTTACCTGAGTCTTGGGAGATAGTTAGTTTTGACCTCTAAGATATCCCAAAGATGGATGCTCTTGAGCACAAATTTTATTAGAGATGAGAAGGTCAACTATGGGTAGATCTAAGGATGATATTAGTGTTAGGAAAGATCAAAAGAGAGAGGAAATCAAGGAGGCAAGGGATCTAAGGAGAAATATAAGTCTCGAGGTCCATCTAGTACTCCAAAAAATAATAGAGTTAAATGTTGAAATTGTGGGAAAATATGACATGTCAAGAAGGACTAAAAAATTAAAATAAGTAGTGAGATTTTGGCACTGATAAATCTTTTGAATAAGGTGATGAAGCTTTTGTTATTTCTTGTAATTCTATATCTAATAAAAATAGTTAGGGTGTTCATATCACATGAATCTACACATGGAGTTGTTCACATCCAATGAAAAATATGATGGAGGAAATGCACATCACATGCTTGATAATTGGTAAAGGTAAGGTAAAATGGTTTTTTTAGTGACATGAGAGAATTAAGTCTCTACATAATGTTTTGCATATTCTTGGTTTGGCAAAGAATTTGATTTCAATTTCAAAGCTTAATGACTCAAGAATAAAAGTGACATTCAATAATATTGGTTGTAGATTAGTAAGAGGGATTTTGTGATAGAACGAGGGTCAAGCAAAGGGACTCTATTTAAGTTGATTGGATCTACTTAATGTAAATTATCCTATGTAATTAGAAACATTGAGCAATCATGTATATTGTAGCATTGAATATTTAGTGAAAATGGTCTTAAAACCATGATTAATAAGAAATTAGGACTATCTATTTTGACGAGTCTTTGGAATATTGTGGAAATCGTGTGTTTGAAAAATAACACATACATTCATTTCCTTCAAGAAATTATAAAACTAAGAATAAATTGGATTTAATTTACACATTTGTGTTTGGTCATATGGGTGTTGATTCTATTGGAAAATCTTGGTATTTTGTCTCTTCTATTGATGATGAATCAATATAAAGTTGGATTTATTTCTTGCACTACAAATTTGAAGTGTTCTTTAGATTTAAGGGATTTAAGGCTTTATCAAAAAAATGATCAAATTATAAAATAAAAGTATTGAGATTAGATAATGAAGGAGAATATTTCTCTAAGGAATTTAGATATTTTTGTAATCATTTAGGAATAGTAAGCCAAAAGACTAATCCATATACTCCTCAACAAAATGAAGTTTCTTAAAGGATTAATTGAACTCTACTGGATAGATCTAGGAGTATGTTAAGAAAGGAACAACTTGACAAATTCTTATGGGAAGATGTAAGTACTACTTGCTATTTGATAAATATATCTCCTTCTAAAGCTCTTGAAATAACACTTTATGAAGTGTGGACATGTAAAAAACCTTTTATGTCACATTTAAGGGTTTTTGGTTGTGATTCTTATGTTCATGTACCTAATAAGTAGTCTAAATTAGATTTCAAGTCTCATAAGTGTATTTTTATTGGATATGGTGAGAATGTGAAAGGTTACAAACTTCATCCAGTAACCAAAAAGGTTTTATTCTCTAAATATTTTATTTTAAAGTAATTTAGAGCTATCTCAAAACCTAAATAACCAAAGAAGAAAGGGAATGAAATTGTGCATTTTAAAATTGAGCTTGAAGATGCACTAGTGAAAGAAAATAATGATGGATTGGAGGAAGGTTAAATTTCAAGTGATAATTCACAACAATATAATCTATAAGAGGTTGAGGAAGTTGAAGAACAAGATGAATTTCATGATACTCCTCCAAGAAGATCCACACTTGACAAAAAAATCCACTTGAGAGGTATAACCTACCTGATTTTTGTTGTTTTTTTCTTTGATAAGTGTTGAAAATGAACCAAATTCCTAAATATACATTTGAATTAGATGAGAATGAGTTCTAGAAGAAATACATGTGCAAGAAGATATATTTTCTTTAGACTCATGTAACACTTAGTAGCTTATGCATTTTCCAAAAGATAGAAAGGCCATTGGATGCAAATGGGTCTTCAATAATTTTTTGGAGCAGATAGGTCATTGGAAAGATAAATGACCAAATTAGTGGCTAAGGGTTACTCCTAGAAAGAGGGAGTTTATTTTGGTGAGATATCCTCTCCAATTTCTAATATTTCTTGTATTGGATTTTCTTATCCATCACTTTTGCTTATAATTGGGAAATTGAGAAAATGGATGTTAATACAACTTTTCTACATGGTAATAATATTTCTTGGTATCTGTTGTTGATGGAGATTTTTCTCGTAAGGGTTTCTCCACATAAATCTATTTTTATTCATACTATTTTTTGTATTTGATATTCTACAAAATTAATAATTTTATTTGGATTGTTTTGTATCTATATACAACCTAATTTTTAGATTTACATGGTATAAAATAATATTTCATTGTAGTGGATTTCATCTCATAATTCCAACAAAAATAGTAAAAAACTATAAAAAAATGCTAGCGATGATGGAAAATTAGGCTAATGAGTTGAGGAACCAATAAAACTAGAAAAAAATGAAAAATGAAAGGCATGAAATGATATAAATTATGAAGTTAGAACTAAGCTCTACAAGTCATTTGAATCACAATATGTAGACACCATGGTATGTTGAAGACATCAATGTAGGAATGAATGTGCCACACTATGATAGTGGTCAACATAACACAAATAGAACCACAAAATAGAGGTTAAATTGCACTAAGATGGCCAAGTGAGTCTAAAAACAAATTAGATATTACAGGTCTGCAAATAAAATAAAAATATAGAAAGTGAAATCCCCTAAATTGATATAAATGATTGATTTTGATGTCAAGAATGTAGGTATTGATGTGTAGAATGGATAAAACATAGGAAAACATAGAAATTAATGTAATAAATGGACACACAAAACTAGAACAACAACCAAGAAGCATAATATATCTATAAAATATAGCGCTAATTTGTACCCAACATGCTAGGAAAATCACAAAATAGGTAATGTATAAAAATTCTCCAAAAATATCCCAAAAGCATTAAAAATTATTAGAAAACCACAAAAACAGGTGAGGACTACCAAGTCCTCATATTTCTAAAATATCAATGGACATGCACATTGAGGATTGATGTGTCAAATCATGTTATGTAGCCACCAAAATAAGAGATGGATTTGTCAAACCGACAACCTATAAGTCAGATCATTTTGAAAGAGAATATTTGTTTATGGACATTGGTCCCACTAAGCATGCCGAAATATGATCAAGAAAACATGGAGTTCACAAATAAAAGATTTAAACAAAAAAATTAAACCTTTATCTCATACTTAATTGTCACGTTCAATTGAGAATAAGAGGTAATACACCCAAGATGAAAGACTCAAAACAAGTCTCTCAAAGGCTTCTTGTTCACACTAAGAGTGTGGATATGTTTGAGATTTTTTATGGGAGAAAGACAAAAAAATTGATGCTTACACTAGTAGCATAACTTTGCATTCATGAAATATATGAAAATAGCTCACATGAAGGGTTATTTGTAGATATGAATGAGTATTGATCAATACATAATATTGATTTTGGAGATCAAGGGTGAAGATTGTTTGAGAAGTTTAGAGCCATGAGAGACCTCCAAGTGGTACCTTGCAATTGGTGCACAAAAGGAGATCCATGATTAAAGAAAATTGGATGGTGGGGATCTTGGGAATGATAAATGGTAATGATAAAAATGACCTTTTTGGAAGACAAAATTCCTTTTTTAGATTTATGTGAAGAGTCAATATTTTCTTGATAAAATGAATGGATGAGATTGCATAAGAGGATATTTTGGAGAAGTGGGAAGAATAGGTCAATACACATGGAATTTTTTTGACATACACACATTCCAAGAAATTGGGAAAAAAATCATTGATTAATCATTGTTTGAATTGTGCAAATGATTAACTAGAATGTTAGAAGAAGGGTTGGATTAATTAATATTGATACACAAATTAGGGCAATTAATCAAATAAATATAATTAATTTCATTAATTTGGAAGTGATGATGTGAAGTGGAATAGTCGCAATGAATAAATTTATAAATTTTATTGATTTATTTTGCTAATACTTTTATTTCAATTTTCTCAAGTTATCCAAATTTTTATTGATTGTTATGTTTATCTAGGTGCTTTTGCCCCCACGTGATATAATTAAATTATTTTTTTAATAATCTTATGTAGGAGTTTATGGTGAACACCTCAACACTCCATGATCACCTGCAAGACAAAATAACTTCCACAAGAGAGAAATGACAAAAATATCATGCTATGATTATGGATGCAAGATTGTTAGATTGAATATGACATATTTTTTATTGTTATCTATTGTTACAATGTACATATGATGCCTTGCTTATATAGGCAAGGTGTGATGATGTACCGACATTAAATGACTATGTCATAATTAAATGACATGAACCAACATTAAATGACCTAGGACACAAGCATTAAATAAAAGCCAACTAGATAAGATAATTGGCATTTAATGCTTAACTAGAAATATTCCCTCCCAGGACCTAAATGGACTTAACATGTAAATAAGACCTAAATAGGTAAAACACCTATTTACACCAACATCTTATATTCATACATGTCCAAAGAAATTTTACATAATTTAAGATAACATATAATTTCAAATGTAAGAGAGATCCATGTTTTACATTTATGTATTCCTTATTTGGTTGTGAAAATGAATGTAGATACACAATAACAATTATCCTTCAATTGTAAACATAAAAAAATGATCAATGATAACACTTTGAAGCATTTGAGAAAAAAATACTTTTTAGGAATGCTTGCATTTATGATTTATTTATACGCACACATGATGCATATTTTATATTCATATTATGTTTCTAAATATATCTCAAACATGAAATTTTATATAAAGTAATATACTACATATTTATGTGTTTTATATATCAATTAATGTTACATCTAAACAATATATTTATAAATATTATTTTCCTTGCTATTATATCTTGTGTCTAATTTACATAGAAAAATTAAAAAAATATTACATTTGTTAAGAATTTTTAAATTTTAAATTTTTTTGTAGAACTTTTTGAAAGGTAAATGAAAAATATTTCCTAACCCTTTTTGTAATGTAAGTAGAAAAAAAATACCACTTTTTTTATGGATATATATTTTTGTTTGCTTGGTGAGGAGGGATTTTTAACTTGGCCCACTCCAGGTGAGGCCACAAATGGGGGAACTCATCCCTAACATGAATGCACTACATCAACATGAATCATCCAAACCCACAAGCACAAAAACCCAACAGGGGTAGAGATGGTAAGAGTCCACGAGCACACTTGCCCAACAAGGGTCTAGAGCACAATATAGAGCACTAAGTCACTCAGAATGAATGCCAACGACATCAATGCTGATGTTCAAATCCACAAACACATTGGATCAGCGAGGGCACAAGGCCCGCGATCATAATAGCCCAACAAATATTTGAACCTTGGTGACCACAACAACACTACTACTTAACCATCATATTATGTGATGAACTCTTTCTATAGATAATATTATTGCTAATAGTGAAGCACACAAATATTTTTCCTAAGAGTAAAGAAGTGTTCATCATTATAATTTTATTCAATCTATATAGTGAAAAAATATGTTATTTGGGGCCACAAGATAATTGGGCCTTCATTGACATTGTTGCAATGTCAATAAACTAATTCCATATCCATGTAAAATTGTAGGTAGATAATGAGCGATCTATTGAATTCATTTCAAAATATTTTCTATGGAGAGAAAGATAAAAATAAAAAATACACTCCCCAAATAGAGAGGAAAAAATAAAAAATGTCTATATGCAACATCAATGAGACTAGACACAATTTTTCTTAGCCCATTTTGTTCTTTGAAATTCACATGTTTTAGCTACTTTATAAAAATAAAATTGTTCCAACATCTTTCCCATTTATAAGAGAATGCATTAGTTTAGGTTTTTTGAGGATATGACCAGTGTGAGTAAATCTAGCAAGCTGAAGATATAGTGGTCAAATTTATCAAATCATAAAACACTATCCAACATGACCAACAAACTCAAGCCTCTAGCATTTTCAAGGGCTACCATTCCAAGTGCATCATAGAAGGAATGTGTAGAATTTGGCAATGGTAATTGTGGATTGAGTGTTATGGGAAATCTAGGGTAATAGGCCAAATTGTGCTTGGGACTACTCTTGGAAATAATACATGTGTAATCATTTGTGTAGAAGTGGAAACTAATCAAGCCTATTATGATTTTTCTACTCACTAGCATATTTTTACTTATGGTTCCTAAGTACCCACTATCCCTAAAAAACCTAACATACTTTAATTCCTCGTGCTTTTAACCTACTTTGGCACCTTTTCATTATGGTGTTAGGGTGCTTAATATCCTTAACTCCTTGACAACATTTTGATCTAACCTAATCTCTTCTATATAAAACCCTAATCTATTATTATATTCCCTATTGAATCATTTTCTTCATTCACCTAACCCCTTCCCATACCTTACCCTTACTAGCCACAAGTTTTAAACCTCAGGAGAATGATATTGTTAATTATGATGATCCACCCTTTCACCAAGTAGTGATCAACCTTTTCTAGTGGATCTATGCTACAATATGGAGTATTGAAGATTTGATTAATGCTTATACATTTGGATCCCATGACTTCCAAAGAGATTTCAACATGATTTACACTTGTAGCTGTGATCCCTTAAAATGTTCTACCCTATTCTAAGATGCAAAACTAACTAATAATGCATTAAAAGAAACAACACAAGAAATACACCTCAAGATTAGCCTAAGGAATATCTATGCAAAAAAAATAAGCAAAACAAGAAGATAAATTGTTATACCTTTGTGTTGTTGATTTCCTTGGCTGGCCCTTGATCTTTGAGAGTTTGTGTGTTCTTTGGATGGCTATGGAGGTGAATAGATGCAAGATGAAAATGTGATATAATGCAAGTGGCTAAATGACTTGGTTGATTGATGGAGAATGTTTGCAAATGACTAAGTGCTGGAAATAAAAAATTGGCAAGAGTTTTGGTAGCAAAATCTTATTTTTCTAAATGAGAGAAAGGAAGGGGTATTTATAGAACAATTTGAATTCTCTAGAGAATTCAATGGTTGAGATTAAACCAACAAGGCCAAGATGGAGGGCTATGGTGAGTTGAGGAATCACAAGCCCTCACATCTTGACATGTGGAATGTGAGATGGCTTAGGATAAGATGATGTGGAAGTGAGGTGGAAGAAAGGTACATGATGTGGAGGAATGACAAGTACCTTGGAAAAAAGGATGATGTGACCTCTCAATGATCACATGGGGAGGAGGAGAATCTTGGATGAATAAAAGTGAATTAAAAATTCACATGATTGGGGAATCTTGTGGATAAGACAAGGTTCCAAAAGGAGAGGTGGAAAATACCTTGGATAGAACAAGGTCCTTAAAAATGTAGGATTCACCCACATGTGATTTGATGTGACAAGTCAAAGGTTCTAGAACTTGCATGGGGAAGAGAAGAATCCTTGGAGGAATAAAAGTGAATTAAAAATTCACATGGAGAAGAGAGGAGCCTTGGGTGAATAAATGTGAATTAAAAATTCACATGGGAAAGGGAGTTAAGGCCAAGAAAGGCAAGTGAAAAGGTTGACAAAAAAAAGTATGCTAAATGTGGCTAATGGTCTTGATTAAGGTTGTGCAAACACAAGATTAGGATAATTAATGAGATATTAGAAGCAAGTGGGAGATTATGGAGGATGTGACACTGATCTTGATTAAGTGGTGCACATTCTAATTATGGATTAATTAATCTAATCCAGATTAAAAGATGAGTATGGAGAATGTGATAAGGAGAGAGAAAATGAGGAATTAAAAATTGATTTTAATCAAAAAAAGGTCAAATGACTAAATTATATAAATTATCATATATATTTAATTTAGAAAAGAAAAGGTGTAAGGTAAAGTATTTAATTATTCAATTACATACTTTTGGAACCTTAGGCAGAAAAAGAAATAATAATTAAATAAATTATTTAATCATTATTAATGAAATAGATGAATAGAGTAGACAATTTTGACCATGTGGAAGTGGTCAAATTTAGGTGTCTACAGTAGCCTTTATGGAGTAGGTTGATTTGAATATGCATAGAGGTGTTATATTAAAAGGAACATTTCTATGGATTCAAGTTGTCTTCATGCCCCCTCTAAACCTCAATGGCTTGATAGGTGGAAGTCACAAAGATTTTTGTTTGGTTCACACAAAGGGGAGTTTGACAAAGTTTTCCCCAACTAAACTTTCTTCTTGGTTTTGCATATTGCGAGACATTGTTTGCATTCATGGGGTTTGAGAGTGCCTTTGCACCTCAAAATCTCAATAATCTTTGGTAATAAGGATTTAGAGTTTATTTGCACCATAAGATTTCTACTCTACTTTGCATGGCAGTGCACACCAAAAATCCCAAAAACATAGTTTTGGAAGAGATAGTGGTGGGTAACAAAACATAGACATTTACTCAACCTACTCGAGCTATAAAAGAAAAGAGCCAAATTATCAACCACCTAGAGCATTTCCCTCTATGGGTTTATTAGCCAAAGGTTCTACACTCTCTATAGGTTTAACTATGAGAACAATTGTTACTCCGCTACCACCATACCCACTCTCCCATCAATATGCATGGCACATTTTTTTAATCTCCACAAGCCATGAAATCATATTACTAGTCTTTGCTAAAGTGGCACCCTACAAATAACTATCCCACCATGCCCATCACCACTCCTAGAATGGGTATCACTAAAACCACTGTCTACAATCCCATGAAGCTACTAGAATGTGAGCCACATGCAAATACTTATAGATAGTATTTTGCAATAGGGATTTTAACTTCATTTGGACTATTAGATTTCTACCCTAGTTTGTATGGCATTTTACATCAAAAGGCCAAATAATACAATCTTGGTGGGGATAGTGGGGAGTAATAAACTTGTAAACTTGAAGGAAAAGGTGTCAAGAAAGAGGGATTTTCAACCATATGCACACCTAATGCTAATGTGCTCAAGACACTTGAAACCCCAATAGAGTTGCTCATATCATAATTCTAAAATACTTCATAATCAACTAAAAAATCTCCAAAACTAAGTAATATCAATGTCAAATATACCAAGTTTTAATAGTGAAAATAATGTTGTAACAAAATGAATAGAGAAAAACTTGGTCCACTCTCAATATTGGTTGACATCATATGTCATGCTCATTTCTTAACGGTCATATTGACATGATGTCTTGTTTTTTGATGTAATGCAATATTCTTCGTACGATTTTTGAAAATAGCCAATAATTTGATAAGTGATATTCTTTTGTCACAAAAGTTGGACCACTTAGGAGAGATTGATAGGGGTGTGTAATGCCCTTATTTTTTACTGCTCTATTTTGATTTGAATAAAATTTTACCCCTCTTTTAATTGATAATTACAATGACAATACAAATGACTGAAGCTTGTGTTCTGCCACCTAATAATAGACTTGTATTCTTTATAACTTTGCTTTACTCAATACCAAAAAAATGCTTCCAGCCAGACTTGTACCTGTAGCACCTTTTATTATATTGATTTTGAATGTCTTTTTAGGTAGGATTTTGGATAAAGTTATATTTAAATGTTTTTCTTGGGAATGGAAAAGGACCATGTGAGCAAATTCTTGATGGTAACAAAATTGGTGAAGGGCCAGCCTTTGGAGGACAAATCAAGCACCACATCAATGTCAAATGCGAACTTACGTGATGAACAAGTTCAGCATATACTAACTAAGATTTTCTCTAATAATAGAGGAAGATTTTACCTCAGCCTATGATCGATCTCTTCTAATGAAGAGGAGTTAAAGTTTTGAAGAGTTGTGGGTCAACCTTTTCCAAAGTTCATGTGAATGCAAGTGTTGGATTGACTGAAATGAGATGAGCTGGGATTGGACAGGGGATTGTTATATCAAAATGGCTTTGGGGCATGAAATGGTCTGAGCATGATCAGTCCCACGTGAATAAGCACTACTTGAAAATTATATGATTCTCACGAGTACGAAGTTTGGCATAGGAATTACTACCTTTTATCACAGTTCTTTATGAATGTGTCATACTAGCTTCATATATGCTTGACACCTATGAAATTCCCTACAGAATAAAGATATCCTCTCAAATGATTTTTGTCCTTTGCCATATAAAGATTAATGATATGACAGGAGCTCCTTGAATGTCCAATCTGAATGGAATGGTTCTTCACAGCTATGGGTGGAAGTACCCACTTGTACTTACAATTTTAAAACCTCACGTCTTCCATGAGAGAAATTCAGTACTGATTTATGATTTCCGCTAATCTTTCGGAGAACAGGGGTTGGTCATGTCTACATATAGGAGGACTACCAACTTTGCTTTATGTTTTGATTTGGGAAGGAGTTCATATGGAGATGGAAAAAGAGATACGTTTAGGTGCTCACATGCAACAGCATGCATTACAAAGCATATGCTTGAAATCACAGTGGGTTTATGCAGTCTTTTGGAGGATCCTCCCACGAAACTTTCCTCCACCCAAGTGAGTACTGCCATTTCCTTACTTTGATGAATCATCACTATGAAGGTTACCAACCAGCAGGTAATGTACACGAGAACATAATGGTGCAATGCAAACCGAGCTCAAGGTATTGAGAACTTCCAATAATCACCGTCTCGCCGTCTAACCAATAGAAGTGATAGAGCATATGAATAAAATGGAGAGAAACCTATGACTTACATAGTGATAATATTCTGTATTTTTTGATTTTTTGAATTTATTTGTATATGTTGGATTAATCGTTATATTTTTGGGAATTGATCTTATGGATTGTCACTTTGGAATAGGTGAAGATGTAGATTTAGAAGTTCACTAATGTCTCTGGGTTTTGATATAATGACAGATCTATATTTGACATTAGAGTCTCAACTGACAATATTCTCCATTCTTTGAACTTTTTAATTTATTTGTATATGTTGAATTAATGATTACATTTTTAGGAATTGATCTTATGGATTAACTGTCACTTTGGGATAGGTGAAGATGAGGATTTAGAAGTTCACTAATGTCTCTGGGTTTTTGTGTAATGACAAATCTATATTTGGTATCAGAGTCTCAACTCAGGTTCAATTCTCCTGTTGTTGGAGGGAGTGTTGGACCCTTTGCTACACCTTTCGGAATTGATCTTGTAGACCAACTGTCACTCTGAAATAGAAAAAAATGTTGATTTGAAAATTCACTAACACCTAATGTAATGACAAATCTATCATATATATATATATATGCATTCAAACTAATTTTATTACCAGTATATACAGCCTTACAGTTTTATTTTAATATTAAACTACATCCTCACTCAGGCTTGAAACATAAGCCTTCTATATTGACATTATTCTGCATTCTTGAAACTTTTCTTCTTTCTAGTATGTACATTGCCTTAAACCAGTTTTATTACCAGTTTATAATGCCTTATTGTTTTATGTTGCTATTGAACTACGTCCTTTGTGTAACATAAAGCTTAGAACCAAAATTGAGACGTTCTCTTTTGAACAGATGGAATACAGAAAAGCAAACTTGTAACAGATCAAGGGAAAACTCAAGGAATTGGTGAGTCTCAGGTCCAAGGTTAATAAGTCTTTCTGTATCTAATCCACCTATGTAAATCCAATGACATTTTAGGATCTCGAACTTATGTTTCTACTTGATCAGGATGCTGGTGTGGGAAGATGGGTTTTGTAACTTCAATTGTGGTTTGCAGCCTGAGCTGTTCTTCAAGATGTCCCACGAGGTCTACAACTATGGAGAGGGGTGGGTATTTTCTACATTTTCTCCATCATCGAATAAGGAATACAAAATCTTCATAAATTTCATTTGATAAGGTTGTTTCTGAATTCAACTGTATTAGTTTTTAATCAATGTTGGATCATTGAATGTATTCAGAAATACGGAACACAGTTGAATCCGCAAATAATCTTATCTAATCTACCCCTTTGATTCTATTCTTTTATAAAATCAGAGGCAAAGCCTGTTAAACCTGTTGGTCCTCTTTAAAGAAGAGAAGGAAAACATCAAAATTTTAAATTTTCACATGGGAGAATCCATGACACTATTTCAAGAACTAGAAACAAATTTTACTGACAGGAATTTCTGTATCCAACCGTTTTTGCATTGTGGGTGCACAGTATAATGGGCAAAATCGCAGCCAACCAGAGTTATAAATGGATATTCAGGGGCCAACCCATCCATCCTGAAATCGACGTTCTAAGAAAATCTGCATATTCTGTAAGTTATATTTTGCTATAAAAAAATTCGTTCCTTCCATTCTGACCTTTTATGCTTAGTGACATTATTTACTACGATCTTGGTAGCATCCACGAACATGGGAGGCCCAGTTCCATTCAGGCATCCAGGTAGTTCATTAAAGTTGCAGTCCTAAGTATAATTGATATGGAAGTTGTCATAAACAAGTAGAGCTGACTCTTTGAATTGTTACAGACTATTGCTCTGGTTGCAGTAAGGGAAGGACTCCTCCAATTGGGTTCCACTCAAAAGGTGACAGCACATTGCCCAAGTGTATTTTTTATCATGTTATATTTTCTTCTGGATCTACTTTTCATAAATTCAATAATGCAGCATCCTCTTCTTCCCCCCTCCCCCCCTTGTTACTGTTTCAGCCGTCTAGCGGTTTTGTATTTGTTTTTATGATTTTATATTTCGGATTTTTGTCTCATGGGAATTCTAGGAATGTGATTTTTTCCATCCACTTTTTTTAATATGTATAATATTAATTTTAAAATATTAATCTAAACATTTATTCATACAAAAAATTCAATAAAAAATTCAATAATGATTTTGCAGGTTCCAGAAGATTTACATTATGTGATTCTCCTCCAAAAAGAGTTCTACAACTTACATGCCATTCCTGGAGTCCTCCAACCCCACCCATCTTCTCAAGCATTTCTGGAACAAAACACTTTTGCCAAAGCTCCATCAAAGGAATCAATGTGTACTACTCAAGGTGATATAAATAAAATGTTATGCCATGATTCAAATGCCCCAGAAAACTACAGGCCTCTACAGCATACCAACTTAGTACCAGGACCAAATCAGGGCTACAATTTCCAAGCTTGTAATGAAAGTCTGAACACAGCTTCTCATGACCAACAAGATCTATATTCTCTAGTCAATTGTGTTCCAGGTACAACGGTCCCTTCAATGTCAAGTCTACAAGCCCTACTATCAACACTTCCCTCGGTAACTCCCTCCTCTTCGGCTACCCCATTGTACATGCAACAGCCAGCAGAAGAGAATATGGATGTCATCTTACTAAATAAATACAGAAGTATCGAATGAAATCTTCAATGGCAAGTTGCTTTGAGTTCAATTATTGTAACTTAATGTTATAAAAGTTCTATTTGACAGAGACAACAATGTAAAAGTGAAATATAAAAGGTAGATTATTTGATTGGGCATTTAGAACGTTGCAACCTTACATTTTGGCATAAAAACTTGTATGCTTTCTGACTGCATAGGCTACATCTTCTCTTAACTTTATTATTGAACATAATTCTTGACCTGAGTTGAAATCTTGAATTAAAATCATAATTAAGTTGATGAGTTTCTCAGTTTAACTTCTTAGTCATTGAAGGCAAGTTTTCTCTGACTTAAAAAAACAGAAGCGGACAAAAGGGAGTACAGAAGTAGAATAAAGTCAAAGAAAGGGTACAAAAGGTTCAATGACATCTTGAGCCAACTTTATTAATACTAGTACTTACATTTAAAGGAAGTTCAAGGATTAGGTCGATAGAAAACCTAATATGTTAGAGAGTATGTGTTTGTGCATGATACCTTGTAAATTTTAGTTGCATGTGTTTGGATTAAACAATTAATAATAAGTGTTAAACAATGAAATGAAATAACTTAGACAAATCGAGATTTTTTCCTTAAAGAAATTAAGTATTATCTGATTATGAAATATTTGCATATAGATTTAAAACAAAAAGCAATGCAAATGAGAAAAGAAAGTTGCCATCAAATTGACAATAACACTGCAAATGGAAATAGATTATTCCCATCCAATTGTCCAATCAATATTTATCTAGTTTTTATGTGATAAGTGAGATTTTGGAGGCTTTTACCTAATATTTTGGAGGATTTTACTATTAAACGACAGCTGATTTACCATTAAATGGCAACTGAAATTTGTTTTTGACTACTCAATAGTGGTTTGCATGCGTGAGATTTGTTTCAAGCTCAAATCTCACATTATATGTAGCATGTTAGCTAAAAATCATAACTAGCACTTGCACCTAAAGGAGGTTCAAGAATTACACGGATATAAAACTATATGTAGGTTAATATGTTAGAGAGTATATGTTTGTGCATGGATGTGTTGCAAATTCTAGTTGCATGTGGCTTGATCAAACAATTAATAATAAGTGCTAAATAATGGAATGAAATAAACTTAGACAAATCTAGATTTTTTTCTTAAAGAAATTAAGTATTATCTAATTATAAAATATTTGCATACTAATTTAAATCATAAAGCAATACAAATGAAAAAAGAAAGTTGTCATCAAATTGACAAAAAACACTGCAAATGAAAATAGAATGTTTCAATCCAATTGTCAAATCAATATTTATCAGGGTTTTATGTGAAGTGAAATTTTGGAGGCTTTTTCCATTAAACAACATTTGGTTTACCATTAATTGGTAGTTGAAACTTGTTTTTCGATGACTCAATAGTAGTTCACAGGCATGAGACTTGTTTCAAGCTCAAATCTCACACTATATGTAGCCTATTAACTAATTACAACTAACACTTGTACCCAAAAGAGGTGGTTCAAGGATTACGTTGATAGAAAACTATACGTATGTTAATATGTTAGAGAGTATGTATTTGTGCACTGCAAATTCTAGTTGCATTTGGCTGGAGTAAACAATTAATAATAAGTGCTAAATAATGGAATGAAATAAATTTAGACAAATCTAGTTTTTGTTTCCTTAAAAAAATTAAATATTATTTGATTATGAAATATTTGTGTACAACTTTAAAACATAAAACAATGCAAATGAAAAAAGAAAGTTGTCATCAAATTGACAAAAAAACTCCAAATGGAAATAGAATTTTCCCATCCAATTGTCAAATCAATATTTATTTGGCTTTTATATGATAAGTCAAATTTTGGAGGCTTTTACTTGATATTTTGAATGTTTTTACCATTAAACAGAAGTTGGTTTACATTCCTTGTAAAATGGTGGATTGGGATGGAGGAAATTAAGTTTGAGGTCCCATTTGATTTTGCATGAGGTGAGGGACCAATGGTAAGGATGATGATGGTGTCATTTGGTATTACGATGGCAATGACACATTAGGACCAAGTGAAATTGATTGAAAGGGTTCCCTTGATCAATGGGTGTAGGGTTCCCTTGTTGTGTTTGAGGTGGGACAGGTATTACCTTGGTTGACAGGGTTTGTGACCAAGGCGTTTCTTTGATTTGGGTTGGTGATGGATGTGTTTTGTGGAATCGAAGGGTTTGGTGAACCAATGGGATGATGGGATGAAGATGTCTCTTGTGTAGAAGTTGTCAAAACCAACTTCAGAGTCCAAGAACACCTGCATGCAAAGGGATACCTGTCACAAGGAAGAGAATGGAGAAAAAAGCTAGAGAGGGTTTGAAGCTCTGAAATATGAGAGATTGTATTATCAGAACAATAGAATGAATAATATGCAATGGATCAATCCTTAAGAAAGGAGATCATGCAAAACCTAAAAGTAACTTAATTAACATAATTAAGTTAAAACCTTTACTCTAACACCCCCCCTTAAGATGAGCAAGAGTGCAACTACAAACATGTGCAGGAAACCAAAATTAACTGCAATACATGAAAGTAAACAAGGGTCTTGACAATTAGGCCTGATCAAGTACTCGAATACAACCAAATCTCTATAAAGCGGAGTAAAAGAGAAAACCACGTGGGAAAAAATCTTCTCCAAAAAGAGATGGAAAAAGCATGTTGAAAAAAACATGAAGGAAGGAAGGCCTCACTGAGACCCCCCAGGGACAACTTATTTCACCCTGATCATGGAGCGCAACTCAAGATAGTGCGACAATGCCAATAATTTAGTGAAGATGTCTACAACCTATTCCTCTATAGGAATGTACTCCAAGATGAGAGAACCATCCTGAACCAACTATCTGATGAAGTGCATGTGGATTTCAATGTGCTTAGTCCACTGATGCTCCACTGAGTTGCAGGAGATGTGAATAACACTCCGATTATCACACAAAGAGTAGTGGAACTATTAGGAGGAAAACCAAACTCAATCATCAATTGTTGAAGCCATAAAATCTCTTGACTAGCTAGCACAACTGCTCGGTACTCAACCTCTGTAGATGATAATGCAATAGCAGACTGCTTCTTGCAAGACCATGTGATAGGACCAAAACCAAGACAAAAAACAAAGCCAGAAGTAGACTTTCAATCATTGACATCACCAGCCCAATTTGAGTCAGTGAAGCCAACAATGTGAGGAGCTCCTGATGTATAGTGAATGCCATAAAAAGTGGTGCCCCAAATGTACCTCAAGATACATTTGGAAGCTTGCTAATGACTCTCATGGGGATCATGTGAGAATCAAGAGACAAGTCCAACCGCAAAGGAAAGGTCAGGACGAGAGTGTGTCAGGTACAACAAACTACCAACCAACTACCTGTATAAAGTGGGATCTACTGAAGGAGTAGTGCAAGTGGTAGACAAAACAACACCTGACTGAAAAGGTGTGGGGGCAAGCTTGCAATCAAGCACGCTAAATCGCTGGAGAATATCAAGAGAATACTTCTACTGAAGTATGCAAATCCCATTTGAAGACTGAATAACCTATAGGCCCAAAAAATAGTGCAGAAGACCAAGATCTGTCATCTCAAACTACTCCATCAAAGCTCGCTAAACACTTTGAATCATGGAGGATGAGCTACCTGTAATAAAGAGATCATCAACATATAGCACAAGTATCAAAAGATTACCCTCATGACGTTGAATGTACACTGTGTGATTGGAATGCCAGCATGTGAAGTGAGAAGCAAGCAGAAAGGAGTCCATCTTCTCATACCAAGCCCTAGGGGCTTGTTTGAGACCATACAATGACCGCCAAAGTTTGCAAACCAAAGAAGAGTCTTGCACAAAACCCTGAGGCTGCTCCATATAGATCTCCTCATGTAGATCCCCATGCAAGAAGGCACTCTTCACATCCATCTAAAACACTGTCCATCCTTGAGAAGCTGCAAGGGAGAGTACAAGGCGAATAGAGTTCATCTTAGTAACAAGAGCAAAGGTCTCAGAGTAATCAATACCCTCCACCTGAGAGAACCCCTTCACAATAAGACATGCCTTGTACTTATCAATCAAACCATCTGCATCATACTTGGTACAGTACACCCACTTGCACTGAACCAACTTTCTCCCTTTTAGAAGAGAACAAAGATCCCAAGTGTGATTCTTCATCAAAGAAGAATACTCCTCATCCATGGCCCTATCCCACTCAAGGTGACTTGTCACCTCTAAAAACTTCTAAGGATCATCCAAAATGGCATGACTCAAAAGACTAGTACCAGTGGTCTGAGCACGAGTACAATGAGTATTTAAAGGATCACCTGCCAAAGGTCTAGCTGCCTCAATAGTAACACAAGCCCACTTGGGAAAATGTTGAGTATCTGGTGGTGGTGGAGATGGTGGGTCATCATCTGTATCATCCTCAAAAGATATGTAATCCTCAAGAGGTGGAAAGGAAGTAGTAGGCAGTGAAGGTATCACTCATCAAATTGGACATCTCGTCGAAACAAGACCTCTCTAGAATCAGGATCAAACAACAAGTATGCCTTAACATCCTCACAGTAGCCAAAAAATATGAGTGGTTGGCTCTTCCTCTCCATGGCTTTCCTCTAAGCATCCAGAATAAATGCCCAAGCCTCACTACCAAAAACTCAGAATGTAGAAACATCAGGCTTGACATGAGTCCAAGCCTCCTCAGGAGTTATGTGTCACAAAGCTTTATGAGGCATCCGATTTTGAATGTAATTGGCACAATTGACTGCCTCATCCCAAAAGGAAGCATCCATAGCTTGAGACTGTATCATACAATTGGTCATCTGCTGTAAAGTTTTGTTCTTTCTCTCAGCAACACCGTTATGCTGAGGGGTGTATGGAACTGTAAATTGATGTTGTAAGCCATGCTCAGTGCAAAATTTTTTGAAAGCTTGATTAACATATTCCCTCCCATTATCAGTGTGTATCCTCCTGACAGAAAGTCCAGACTACTCCACAAATGTCTTAAATATCCAAAATGAATCAAAGACATCAGACTTGTACTTCAAAAAATACACCCATGTACGCCTGGAGAAGTCATCTATAAATGTGAGCACATATCTAGCACCAAAAAAAAGGAGTGGAAAAATACATAAGATCGCTGTGAACCAAATCTAAAGGTACCTTAGCACGAGAGGCTCTACCCGTAGGAAAAGGATCTCAGTGATGCTTTCCAAGAGCACATCCTTGACAAACACCATCAATATAGGATATCTGTGGAAGCCCAATCACAAGTGTCTATGTACTCATCTGTTGAAGATACCTGTAATTGACATGGCCAAAATGCTCATGCCAAAGCTTGCTCATTGTGTCTGCATGAGCGATAAGAGAGAAGCCTAAACTATCTGAACTCTCAAAGCCATCAAACCTATATAAGCAAGTCTCGGGATCTACACTCCCAATAGCAGAATCTAAATCAGGATAATGGAGATCTCGAATAACCATATCATGCAATGAGAACTCTACTATTTTACCAGTGCTAGAATGACAAATCTGATAAATGGAAAGGAGGTTTGTAGAAATGGTAGGAACCAAAAGAACATCTTGAAGACAACCACCATCCAAAGAAACAGTACCAGAACCTATAACTGAAAGCTGTGCTAAGTCACCAACTGCAATCTTTGAAGTATCACTGTGGGCAAGGGCAGTGACTATCTCTTGTGAGTGAGGCATATGGTGTGAAGCACCATAATCAACAATCCAAGTGGATCCTAAAGGTACAGATCATGCAAAAAGAGTATGTCCTTTCCCTGTAGAAGAGGAAGGAGGAGAAGGTAAGGTGATATGATGTTGTTGCATGGCTTCCTCTAAAGCCTCTAATCATTTCCAACACCTAGAAACTGGATGTCCTTCCTTCCCACAAAAACTGCAAGGATCACCTGAATACTTCTTAGTCTTGGAGGAAGACTCACCAGACTTTGAAGATTTTCTTGTTTTGGATTGTACTTCGATTTTGAATCTGACTTTGGAGGTGGCTTGGAGGAAGTCTCACTGCCAACTAAATCTATCTTGGGCTTTGATTTCTGCTTCTTCTTTCCTTTTAATGTCAGAGCAACCAATGCATGGTTCTTTGATACTGTGAGAGAATCCAATTGTGTGAGCTTGGCTTGCTCTCGAGTCAACCGATCACAAAATACCTCAAAAGTAAGCATGGTAAATCGATTGCCCAAAGCATCCATAGTGGAATGGAAGGTAGGTGAGAATATCTGAAAGTTCCCATGAAGCTTTCACAAAATTAGGTAAATACACTTTGTATCAGTCTTAGCCTTACCACAACCCTATAGAAGAGATCTTTGTTGTTTGAATTTTATCAAAAAATCTTCAATAGAGGGGAAAGAATCAGGTACAAGTGAAGTAAACTCTACCTCAATTTGTAGTGCACGAAACTGATTGATGGTACCAAATAAATCATTGAACTTGGTTCACATTTCAAGAGGACTGTTACACCCATCAAGATGAAACAACAAGTTGTCTGAAACATGTAAGGAAATCAAACCCATAGCCTCATCCATCTTATTTCTATGTTGCATAACCTCAAATGGCCATGTCAAAACTGGCTGAACCGTATCTAAACAGGACCACAACCCCTTGGATCTGAGAAGATGTGTCATGAATGCCTTCCATGTATGGTAGTTATGAGGTGTGAGAAGTTCAACAAAAGAAGAGTTTTTGGCCATGTTTTGGAGAGGTTTAATGAATTTTTAATGTGAAGAGTTTCTGGTTTTTTGAATTAAATGATAGAAAACAAGAAAAAACTCCCCCCACAATGCAAGAAACCAAACCCCAGTAGTGATTTTTTAGCGAAAAACAAGAAAAAGAAAAAAAAAGTTTTAGATTGAATCTTGTGTACCTGGTAATTTTTCTGAAAAAAAAACATTAGATCTGAATAGAGTGTGAGAAGAGCTTTCCGAAGCCTATTTGTTTTCGAAAAACAGAGCAAAAATGAGAAAGTTATGCCCCCCGGAGTGCAAAAATCAACATGTGTCTTTGACTGCGAAGAAACGCATGCAAACTGCAAAATTATGAAAAAAATCCTCCACCGGGCTCAGAACTTGCTTTCCGACGCCTATTTTCATTTGAAAATCTAAGCAAAAATTCCCAAGTTATAGCCGATTTATTGAAGAGAGGTCAAAATAGCACTTGCAAGGGGCTATAAGCCCTCAAGGGCTAGAGTCTTCGGCCCTTGGTCACGTGGACGACCAGGGGGCTGGCGGCTGGGTGTTGGGTGCTTGGCCCCTGGTCCTTCATACGACTGGCGCTAGTGCTAAGGGGCCTTGTGATTGGGCAGTGGTCATTGATGTGACCTGGGGCTGAGGAGATAAGCCCCCAGGGGGTTGCACGAATCACTGATGGCGGGCTGGTGGCTCTGCCCGGCCCGATGGCGCTTGAGTGGCCGCTCGGGTTTTAAACTGGAGGTACAAGCTTTTTTTTTTAAAACCTTAAAAAATCAATTTTTTAAATACTTTTTTTAAAAATTTATTCTCAAAAAGCGTGCCCTGAGGCCGTATGGCCTTGGGGCCAATTTTTTTTGCTTCCCTAGTCAACTATGGCCAAATTGGACAAGCTCTATATGAAAATAGGGGTTTTCAGGTGCTACAAATCCAACGATGAGGTCCGTTTGAGCCCAAAGTGAACCCAAAAAACAAAGTAGGTCGGATCCACAAAAAATCACTCTGAAAACCTGTGAAAGCCCGATCAAACCCTCTTAGCTCCAAATTCTTCAAACAAGAACATGCATGCAACAGGTCCACGCTCTGATACCATGTAGAAGTTGTCAAAACCAACTTCAGAGTCCAAGAACACCTGCATGCAAAGGGATACCTGTCACAAGGAAGAGAATGGAGAAAAAAGCTAGAGAGGGTTTGAAGCTCTGAAATATGAGAGATTGTATTATCAGAACAATAAAATGAATAATATACATTCGATCAATCTTTAAAAAAGGAGATCATGCAAAACCTAAAAGTAACCCTAATAGGAAGACATTTAATAATTATTAAATGTCACATTATGCAAACTAAAGTGAAATCTTAAGAGAGGAATAAAGGTAACTTAATTAACATAATTAAGTTAGAACCTTTACTCTAACATCTTGTCGCATTAAGGGTTGATTTTGTGTAAGGTGTTGACTTTTCCTTGTTGATCTATTTGAGGCACTTGGTTCACATTACCTTGTGTAAATTTGGGCACACTTTGGGTACTCGTGATGATGGATGAAGACGGTTGTGCTCAAAATGTCAAGGTTGTCATGGTGTTTTGAAATGTAAGTGGTACGTGTGGATGTAAAAGATTTTGTGGAATGGTGGTTTTTAAGGGAATGGTCATGTTGTGAATGCCCAAAATTATATTTGTTCCTAGACATGAAGTGAGACCAAGGTTGGTTCCTAGTCTAGTTGTAAGACTAGATGTTAAGGGTTGACTTGGCACAAGGGGTGGAGTTAATTTATTTGTAGATTGGGTTAATCCTTGTGTCAAATTTTGTGCAAGAAAATTTGGAGCCACATTTTCTAAGGGTTGACGTTTTTGTTTATACTCAATGAGTTCTTCCTTAGTAAGCCCAAATGGGTTGTTTGTAACATCTTCTATCTCATATGGTCCCAATGGATTTGGCATTTGTTGTGAAGGGGTAGAGTGGATCCTTGGATCAAATTCTTGTGGGTTAGTATCACTTGGGGTGGATGTGACTTTGGTTTCTTCCATGATTCTCTTATGTTGTGATCTTGTTGTAACCATAAATTGTGGATCGCCTATGGTAGAGTTATGTTGAGATTTGTAAAGTTGAAACTCTCTAGTTGACTCAAATTTTGGTAGGAGGGACTCTCTAAGTTATTTTGTACCATTGATGTGAATGGGAGATGAAAAGGGGTAATGATGGGGAGAATGGTCTTTCTAAACTTTTGGAACAACACTTCTAGACAAAAGAGATTTGATGTTTTGATGAAAGGTGATAATGAACTTGTAAATCTTTAAGGTAGACTTGTGACCTTCAAGATAAATTAGTCCATAAATGTGATAACTAGCTTAACTAAATGCATGGAAAAGGATCCATTTAACACACAACATAGCTAAGTTAGGGATTGATTTTATGATTTGTCTAAGTCTAGAGAGTGTTTGGTGTGTCCAAAAGGTTTATAAAGTTTGGTGAAGTGAAATGTGAAATATGATAAAGGGTGGATGAAATGCTTGACCCAAATTGTTAACCTAGAAGAGGAACCTTTGTTTTGCAAGACCAAGGTAGTGAGAAAAATGCTATACCTCTAAAGTGATAATACCCTAAGAACTCAAATATTTTGGTAAGATAGAACTCAATGATTGTGGGAATATAATCTAGTGATTTTGGATAAAGGAACTCAATGATTTGGACAATAGAATTTGGACTTAATATTTTGCAATGTTTTCCTTGTCTCAAATTGCTTGTTTTGGGGAGTTAAAGTTTGAACATACATCAATGTGGGGTGTTCATTTGATTTAATCTTGAATTAATGAAGTTATTTTTACCACATACAATGTCTTGCTTAAGTTTCAAACTAAATGTCTATGTCAAAAACATAATTCGTTTCACAAAGTCCATTATGTGAGAATCATGAAGTTAGGGCCATAGTTATCTACGTTAACTTTGGGAAGTATGGATTTAGATATAAGCCAAAGTATTTAGAAGTCTCTAAGGATAGAATTCTTAGGATAAGTATTAATATCAAGGCTTTTCAAAGGATATCCATGCTTCAATCAAAGGGTTTGAAATTTTGAGAAACTTGTTGATGTGTGTTTGAAATGTTTTGGAACCAAGAAAGTATTAAATTGACTCACAAGTAATTACAACCCTAGCTCAAGTGGGTGTGTATTTCTTAGTAGGCTTGCCATAATCCCTCCAAGAGATTATTAATTTGTGAAGATGGAATGGACAAATAGGCTATGTCAAGGAAATGTACAGTCTTAACACGCCAAGCAAAAGAGTCCCTTCCCTATTTGCTTTATTGCCTCAACAAAAAACTAAACATGGTAAGTAACTTCTTGGAATGGTGCTATTCCAATGCACTACCTTACAAAAAGGTTTTGGAGGTAAAATTGGTGAGCTTTCTACAACACGATTCTTAATTAGTGCTTTTGAGATAAACTAGTGTCTATACATGCGATGATTCACTCAATTAAGAGACCTCCCAGCCCTTAGAAAGATCCAAGTGTTTTTACGTATCACACGAATACTAAGGGAGATATTCATCGGTATAAATTATCCAAACCAGCTAATTAATGACTTTTGTCACACTAATTATTTATATAGTAAATCGAAATGAAAGTATTGCTTGGGTCATTCCCTATCACAAGTTGGGAGGCAGGCCCATTAAAGGTAACACATGTTGTGAAGCCTAAAATTATTTTTGTCACCCAATATTGCCAAAAGGCGCAAGGGGAGAGGATATGTGCTTCCAAGAAGAAAAGTATACTTGTGTGTTTCTCTTCACCCAAGATCGCACGAAGTGCAAGGGGATCACATACACACAACTACACTCAAGCAAAGAAAACACACATTCATTTTATTCTTGAAAAGCATAATGAGTTCATTTTAAGCACTAAAATAGAAGTGTTTGATTGCCTTGTGCAATTTTAACTTGCTATAGCAAAATGAGGATGTGTGGGTTCAATTTTAACCAACTTTGGAAGCTAATTCATTACATTCTTTCACTAAGTTTTGAGAAACGCTTAGAAAATTAGATTATATAAACAACTTGAGATAATGACAACTTTCTCAAATCTTGATTAGTTTCGAAATTGTAAAGTGTTTTGGAAATCTAAACGTGAGATTTTCAAAACCCAGCAACCTTTTTGCAAAATTAATCATGTAGAATTTATTAGAGATGAAAGAAAATCACGCATTTAAGAGATTAAATCCAAAATTAAAAAAAAAACACACACAATTATAACAACTTGAGATAACGACAACTTTCTCAAATCTTTATCAATTTTGAAATCGTAAAGTGTTTTGGAAAGCTAAACATGAGATCTTCAAAACCTAGCAACCTTTCTGGAAGATTAATCATATAGAAATTATTAGAGATGAAAGAAAATCATGCATTTAAGAGATTAAACCTGTAATTTAAAAAAAACACAATTATAACAGCAACTTGAGATAACAACTTTCTCAAATCTTGATCAATTTTAAAATCTTAATTGTTTTGGAAAGCTAAATATGAGATCTTCAAAACCCAACAACCTTTTTGCAAAATTAATCATGTAGAATTTATTAGAGATGAAAGAAAATCACGCATTTAAGAGATTAAACCCAATTGTTTTTAAAAAAACAACATAATTAAAATTTTGAAATCTTTTTTTCAATTTTTGATGAAATTGAGTGTTGTAAAAAGCTATGAAAAATGTAAGACTGAGATCTAAAAAACCCAGAAAGCCATTTTGCAAGATTTAATTCACCCAATTTTCTATGATTAAAAATATGTGACTGGTTTCAAGTAAATTTTGGGTGTAACCTACAAAATTCCTTCAAAAAAAATACTCAAAACATTAAATTTTTCCCTCCTTCTAGCGCCAAAATGTGACCAATGTCATGGTATAGGTTAATTACACCTGATCCACACATATTCAAGGCATATTTAATCCACTAAGCATCAATCCCAATAAAATATTAAATATCAATAAAAATGAAGAAGCCATTAAAACTAACATGCTAAAACATGAAAAATTAACAAACATCTATTCTAAGACATTGAAACTTATCCTATTGGGAGAGTGGTGTCACATTGATGTGGAATATGACCCTTTCCCAATCCTTTGGATAACAAGTTTGTTTCAATCAATTTTATTGAAGAAAATTGATGAGAGATGTGTGTGAAACATGATAAAAGCTATTTTAACATGATAAATGCTATGATGTTTGATGTGAGTGTATGCAAACCTATGCTAAGTGTGTGAAAGATTCAAGGATGCAAGTTCTAGATTCAAAATATACTAAATGGATGCAACTAAGTTACTATGAAAGCCATTAATGGATGCTCTAAGCTAATAATGCATGTAAATTAATCTAAAATTCTTTTAAACATAAAACATAGATGAAAATGAGAGTGATTTTCAATAGCATAAGTTTTCTTTGAAAAGGTGGATCCCTATTCAATAGATGCAAAGTCTATTTATAGAATATGCAAAAAGAAATTGATGGTCAAGATTGAAGGAATCAATCAATGGTCAGGATGGAAAGAAGATGGAGGCATGGATCATGGATTCCCATGTCGAGGGTTGAAAATGCAAGTTGATATTTAATCAAGGGCTCAAAATCATGCAAAGAAGCACACTTTCAAAACTTGCTAAAAAAGTTTGTTGAAAGTTTGTTACAAAGAAGAACATTCCTTTTTACAAATGAGTGAATAAGGAAAGAATATTCCATGAGAATATTCCCTTTTGGAGGAATGTGCAAAGGATGAATATTCTCAAGGAGTATTCCCTTGCAAAGGGGAGAGTTAGAATTAATTAGTAATTTGATAATTAAAACAAAGTTTCAACATTAGAGGAATTTAGGATACCCATTAAATAATTTATTTATTTAATGAAAGGGGTGAGATTAAGGTATTTAATTAAATAATTAGAATAACTAGGATTTATTTAATTAAATAAGATGACATAGGGGATAAATTAAATAATATGATTTATTCAATTTAACAAGATGGAATGTTAGTGTGAGGGGGGATGAATCAACCCAATTAGGTCAATTAGGTTAATAGGTCAAAATGAGACATTTAATTAAATAGCTAGACTAATTTAATAAAACAAGCGAAAAGAGGGTGGATTTTAGGACGAAACGATGTTAATATATCAAATTCGGGTGTGTGATATCATTTAGGACATTTTTAAGTGTCTACACATTGGATTAAATATTTAAAGTGGAGTTGCACATGGGAAATTATTTATTGGGAAAATGTAGTAACAAGAATTAAATGTGGGGGTTAATGGTTTTGTAAGCTCATGGTTTTATGTAATACCACTTGGTGGTTTTGTATGAGCTTGTTCATATAAAAGAAAAAACATGGGTAGTGTTTAAGGTTGGCTTGTTGGCTTGGCTATTTAGCTAAGGGGTTGAGATCATCTCTTGTTGGAATTTTTGAGGATGAAGCATGGCATGAGATGTTTGGTTACATGCTTGTTCACATGGAGTTCTTGTAGAGAGCTTGATGTTTAAAAGGTGTTCATGGAGAACTCTGAAGATATATTTTAATATTTATTTCTAAATAATAAATGAGTGATGGATGCTTTTGGAGGTTATAGTTTTATCAAGGTATATCTTGTGTCATCTTTGATGGTATGTTGTCTATTCTTTTGTATATGGATTTTGAATACTTTTTTGCATAGATTTCTCAATTTGGGTTATGTAGAAATTATCTTGGGTGGGTGCATATTTCATTTCATCGAGTTTACCCTATCCTAGCCAATTCAATAAATAATAATAATTAATTAATCAATCCATCCTTCACCTTATCCCTCACCCTTAAATAAATTTATATTTATTTAATTAAGTCTACCCTTATCCCCCAAGTCTTCCAAGTAAAAAAATAATTAATACCTACTTAATTAATTGATTTAGGCTAATTAATCTTTATTAACCTTTCCTCAAATATTTAAATTCACACGATCCTTTATCCTTATCCATTAAATGCATCTATATGGATCAAAATATAAACTTTACATTGCTTGGAAAGTTCCCCTACCCCCCATGTGCCCACATTTGTTAACATGCAAAGGCCACTTCATATCCTTCCTACCTCTTACATCCCATAAAGTAGCCACCCTATGCCTTACACATGGTGTTCTCATACATGTGTGAGAAAACCCGACTCTTACACATTTGTTCTTCTTGTGACACTTGCCACAAAGGCTAAGCCTTTGATCCATGCCTCCATCTTCATCAAATCATAGCCCTCTTTTAACCAATGTATTGTGACCCTCGATTTCCCTCTTGGAAAATCTATAAATTGAAGGCCTCTAATCCTATTTGATCATCATATGTCATCCTAACTACATGATGTCTCATTTTCTAATTATACTCTTATGCTATCATCATGCTATCCATTTTATCTCACATCATTCAACCCTACTATCATGTTGTTGGTTTACTAAAAAATCACATTTGACCATTAACACATCAAAAGGAGAAAATCAAGTGGAGAATTGGGTGTAACTCTTATTTTAGCTCAATTGAAGGAGAAAGAAGAGAAACAAGATAATACCATTATCTCTTTGAATCTTAATGTCTTCAATCCTTATTTATTTTCATATTGTCACAAATATAAGGTCACTTCTAGCTACTTCAATTCATTGTTTTTCAAATCACAAATTAGTGGTGTTCATAACATTACATTTGTGACCTTATATCACAATGGTAATAAAGGAAGGTTAAGCAACTCTATTACTATGGAGGATACACTTCAGTTGCAATGAGGGTATTTTTTCCAATACATACTCATTTATCTAACATTTGTTTGGTTTTAGTTGCTAGATAGCATAGTTCACCAGGGTGAGTGCACCAATCTGTGACACAATTTTGATGCCAAATTGGAGAAAAATGAAAAAATGTCAAAATAGGTCATTTGGCACTCACCAAAGTCGGCATGCATCAAATAGAAAATCCCTTTTAAAACCAAAAAATGCATTCTATCTTCACTTTTATGTTCACCCACGGCTTGGCTTGGAGGTTTTCGGCTCTGCAACTCGTGCTTGCCAAATCTCTTCCATTTTTTGCACTCTTAGCTTGCAATTCGATGTCGCCAACACATCAAAAAGGTCAAAGATTGCGAAGAGGTATGTATTTTTATTGTTTCTATTTCAAATTTGATTTAGAATGTAGATTGAAATGTGTGTTTTTAATAAAACTTTGTTCTAATTTTCAGGGAATGAATCCCCACCTCCAAACATTGAGAATTCACAATCACCCCCTCATGAAGAGCCTCCTATACAAGAACAACCTGAAAACCCTCAATCAATTCATAGGAATCCTCAAGGAACACAATAAAATATCCTAAATAAAATTGAAAACAATAAAAGAGACATTGAATAATTAATTGGAAGATTAATCGAGCATGTCAAAACCCATCCTTATAGGAGAGGGATTGTCGAATCATTGAAGTCAATTGTATCTCATGTAGGAGAAATGAGCGAGAAAATAAATTTTTGGTCAAATAAGAGGCATGAGATGAGATAATTTTACTAGTGGTTTGTCATATGCAAATGTGAAAAAACAAAAAATTAGCAAATCTGACTTGTGTGCCCTATTTACAGACCTGAGAACCAATGCACCTTTATCTCATGCATGCAAGAGGTTCCCCATCCATTGGTGCCATCATGAGTTAATTAAAAGTAAATTCTGGGAGTAGTGGTGGATGGTATTTGACCAACCTCCATGCAATAGCCATGAGGTACCACAATACTTTTTGAGGAAACTCTATTATGAGTTTGTCCTCAATAAGATGCCAAATTATTTTGACATCTTAGACTTTCAAGGTAGAGGTGGGGGCTCCACACATGATAGACCTATTGCACGACATAATCCACAGTTGGCACTGAGACCCTTGGCCAAACCCATGGTGGAGCATGTCATTGTTCCTTTAATTGTTAAGGATAGTGTAGAGGTGGACATGTTGGACTCGATTAGCTTGCTGACCTAGACCATTATATAGTGTGTGAGGCCTCTAGTAGAGCCTGAAGTGGAGGAAACATGTAGGCCCCGAGATCCACCCCACCATTGTGGCGCTTGTGGTGTTGTTTGCACATACGATTATTAGAGTGCTCAGGATGTAGCTACACAACCTACATCAATTACAGAGCCGATGGCTTTCACAGATGATTTGTTGAATAATACATTCAACATTGACACTCAGGTAAAATTCAACAAGCTCATTTAATTTGTCTATTAAATTATATTTTGAAATTTAAGAGTAACTAAATTATTAGAATATCGATATGATGAAATTTCAGGGTCAGAGTGTTCATGAGACATGCTCCATTCTTATAGACCCTTATTCATTCTCGACGTTGAGTCCACAGGTATGCAACTAGTATTAAATATATTATTAATGCATTTGAACAATTGAATGCTATATTTGAATGTTTTTCTCATAAAATTCTTTGGATTTCAAATAGTTTCCTGGTGGACCTTCAACCTCCACACCTCGCAATTCATGTTTTCAAACAACTTTCACTCAGGTAGCCTTTATTCATTAATGGTGTTGTAAAATAATGTTAGATAGTTTTCATAATTTTGCATATACAAATCTAAAAAATTGATGAGAAACACAAACATTGGTTGGTCTTGTGAGTTCCTAATTATATTTACCATTCAACATCCATCTCATTCTTCCATTCCTTTCATCACGCATTTTTTAACCATTTTATATCACACAGTAATCCTCACTTCATTCATGTGAACTTCATTGTGGCATTATCACTATGTTGACAACATGCCCTCATTAACATTAGTTCATCAACATATGCAATACGAATCTCAATGAGCACTGAAATTTGGTATATGCAAGAGTTTGGACTATCCCATTGGACTTAGTACTTTCTCCATTTTGTGATCTATAAGCACTATACTGTAGTCTCAACTGAGGCCAACCATTTACTCTTTCATTTATGACAGTTATAAAGGGACTACCTGAACTTCTTTATATTACTATTAGATATGTTGTTTCATTTGTAGTTGTTGACAATAGACAACCTTGGTGGTATTGAAGGCATGATGGACCATGGAGTTGCTGCAGCAATAGCAAGTTTTTGATCCATTGAAAGAGGTATGCAATAGATTAGTTGATTTGACATTATATTTGCTTTTTTATAGTCTATTATAGAAAAATTTCAAGATACTTTTATGTAGTAAAATTTCTATCTTGATGGTTGCTACAGGTGGTTGTCACTCCATATCATGGACATGGTAATGTTGTAAATGTGCATGATGACTATATGTATGCGGTAAGTGATTATATTTTGTTATATGTCATTTCATAATTCAATTTTTGTGTATTAACATCTTTAGTTTTTATTGTATCAGTTGAAGGTCCAGAGTGAAGAGATGAGGACTAATGAGCATGTTTGAAAGATAAGAGAATCAACAAGCACTCCATCCAATCGAATTTCGAAGGAAAAACAAGATTTATTTCCTTCCCCTAGAGGGAAATGACTATGTATTAGGGTTGTTTGTTGTATGCCTATGTAGCATTTTGGAACATATGTTTTGTACTATCAATATATACGTGACATTTTATGTCCATGTGGTTCTTTTGTACTAATCCTATATGGATTTTTTGGATATATTGTACATACTTTTATCAATATATATCATTGTAGAGCCGTACATACAACTTTTAAATTAAAGAAAATCTTATTTTTCTACTACCATTCTTGAATGATGTTATCATGCATATTGTGTAAATTATATGCTTGAATGTTTTAGGCATTGATTTTGTTTACAACTAATGCTTAATTAATTACTATCAATTGCTCAATAAGCTCCATCTAATGTGTATTGTGTAAATAAGCTCTATTCCTAGTGGTTTGTATCCTTTACAATGCTTCAATTACTCATGCCTCACTTATTCACATGTATGCTTCACTTATTCAGTGTATACTTCATGTATATTGCATGTATTCACGTGTATGCTTCACGCTTCCAATGTATAATTTATGTGTTCATGTGCATTCTTCATGATTCATGTGTATACTTCATGTATTTTCATGTATGGTCCATGCTTCTTGAGTTCTATTGGTGTCTAGTGGAAAGGACTTTAACATCAAAAGGTTTCAAATGAATTGTAACAGCTCCTTCCAATAAAAAATATCATAGCAAAATGTATTGCTTTTAATTCATGGTTGAGGCTAGCATCCAACAACTAATGGTTTTGATTCTAAAGCTTAGCAATCATTGCATTTGCATCTATAAAACAAGTGGATGTTTCAAACCTCATGGGCATATATATATGATGAAGAAGAAACCACAACTCATCCAAATTCACAAGTTTAGATTACAAAAGACTCAAAAATTGATTAACTCACAAATCAACAATAACTTGTTTCGATTTGAACCGACTACAATTGCACTCCACAATGAACTCAAATTTGAAAATAAATCATCATTGTTCAAATCTCCTGAAAATCAATATTTACAATTTTAGGCAACTTTCTTGCCTTCCAACACTTCATCTTCCTATATGTCGTCCATCCCTCTTTCCTGCTCTTGTGCTCATTTCACCTTAGTTTTAAACTAAATTCCTCCTATCCAAGCAACCTCCTATCCTCTGTTTTTTTTGTTTTTTTTGCTCAAGATTTATATTTACTCCAAATGTCTATATTTGCATTTATTTGTAAATCAAGTCTATTAAGCCCAACTTGTAGTGGCGTCGCTCCATTGTTGCTCTATTTCTCTTGGATTATATCTACCTTTTCTCAATGCAAATTTCTGCCATTTTCCATGGTGTGGGTTTCACTTGCTAATTCTCTTCACCACCGTCCCTCTTATTTTAAATCAATTCCATAAAAGTTACATACTTTATTCACCTCTCAAGTCACCTCCATCATATTCAATTTTGTCCCTCTTTGGTTTTTGTTGTTTTTACAAATAGGTAATCTAAACTTGCTCAAGCTTTTGCATTCTATGCCTTCCCTTATATTGCATAGTCTTTTGGTTGCTTCTGGCTTCCTTCACAAGCTCCAGTTTGCCTCTTATTTATTTTAAATGCATCAAAATGATTCTTCCATTTCTCCCACATGGGATAATCTTCTACCAGCCTCCTTTGCACAGGCTAAAACCCTCTCCTGGCCACGTAGAGTTGCATCTTTCTTACCTCTGCCACACCTCCTCCTTTTCTTGTTCAATGTATTTTATATCATGTGAATCTTCCATTTGGTGTGACCTTTGAGTTGCGATCATATTTTCTTTTCAACTGCTCTCTTGGAACCTTTCATTTTATCCTCATGGCTTTTAATATTCCTCTATGTTTTTAATTCTGCTTAAATTTTTGTTTTCACACATGGAGAGTGGAATCAAAATTTAAATATTTATATGGATTTCTTCCAAATAAACATTTAGAGGAATCAATAAAAAATATGCTTGGAGGTTTGAATAAATTGCAATAACATAAAAAATTCCACCAAAAATTGAAAACAAACCAAAATGGAAGAAAATCAAACAAACTTTTTTTTGGTTGATGTGGATCGTGTGTGAACTCGAATGCTCTTGCATCAATATACCTAAATATACGTGCATCAATAGTTGGATGATCTATCAGTTGAATGTATCTCAGAGTGATTAAGTGTGTTTGGGTGCGAAAGAGGACCATGCCTAGCCTAAACATACCTATGTAGACACATTGAAATAGTTTGTTTGGTCACACAAGTTGCAAAATCAACTACTTGTATTTGACAACTTTTTCCCCAAGTGAAAATTCACCACCATGAAAAATTCCTCCGAGATAGAAAAAATCGAGACAGGATATTGTAGGGGGCCCAACGCGATCACCTACGCTCAAACAAAAATTTTCTAAGTATCATGGTATCTGAGTAACAACATGTTGAAGTTTGCATCCATTTTGTGCTTTGAACTCTTAAGGGATTCAACCGTTTGATGTAGCTCAAAGTGATTCAACGTGTTTGGATGCGAAAAAGGATCGTGCATAGTGTAAATGTACTCACCTAGATGCGTCAAAACAGTTCGTTTGGTCACACGAGTTGCAGAACAAAAGTTGCACCACTTTGCAAATTTCAACTACTTGCATTTGACAACTTTTTTTCAAAGTGAAAATTCGCCACCACATGAAGACGCCTCTGAGATAGTGAAAATTGAGATAGGTTATTGTAGAGGGGCCCAACATGATCTTATAGGCTTATATGAGAAGTTTCTAAGTGTCACGGTATTCAAGTAACAACATGTTGAAGTTTGCAACCATTTTGCATTTTGGACTCTTAAGGGATTCTACCAGTTGAATGTAGCTTGGAGTGATTCAACATGTTTGGATATGGAAGAGGAACATTCCTAGTGTAAAATTACCCACCCGGACGCATCAAAATATTTTATTTGGTCACATGAATTGTAGAATGAAAGTTGCACCACTTTGCAACTTTTAACTACTTGCATTTGACAATTTTTTCCCTAAGCAAAAATTCACCACCATGAGAAAAACCTCCAAAATAGAAAAAACCAAGAGAGGTTATTGTAGAGGGACCCAACGTGAACCCATAGGATTAGACGAGAAGTTTGTAAGCATCATGATATCTGAGTAACAACTTGTTGAAGTTTGTAGCCATTTTTCACTTTGGACCTTTTAAGGGATTTGTTCGGTTGAATGTAGTTCAGAGTGATTCAACATGTTTGGGTGAAAGAGGACCATTCTTAATGTAAACATACCCACTCGAATGTGTCAGAATAGTTCATTTAGTCACACGAGTTGCAGAATGAAAGTTGTACCACTTTGCAACTTTCAACTACTTACATTTGACAACTTTTTCCTCAAGTGAAAAGGTGCCACCATGGAAAAAATCATCTGAGATAGTGAAAACCAAGAGAGGAGATTGTAGAGGGGCCCAATACAAACCATAGGCTCAGACGAGAATTTTTCTAAGCATCACTGTATTCAAGTAACAACATGCTAAAGTTTGGAGCCATTTTGCACTTTGGACTCTTAAGGGATTCTGTTAGTTCAATGTAGCTCAGAATGATTCAACATGTTTGGATGTGAAAGAGGACTATGCCTAGTGTAAGCATACCCATCCATGTGTCAGAATAGTTTATTTGGTCACACAAGTTGTAGAATGAAAGTTGCACCACTTTGCAACTTTCAACTACTTGCATTTGACAACTTTTTCCCCAAGCGAAAAGTCACCACCACGGGAAAATGCCTCTGAGATAGTGAAAACTGAGAGGTTATTGTAGAGGGGCCCAACACAAATGCATAGACTCAGACAAGAATTTTCTAAGCATCATGGTATCCGAGTAAAAACATGCTAAAGTTTGCAAACATTTTGCACTTTTGACTCTTTAGGGATTATGCCAGTTGAATGTAGCTTAGAGTGATTCAGCATGTTTGGGTGTGAAAGAGGACCATGCCTAGCATAAAAATACCCAATCAGATGCATCAAAACAATTCATTTGGTCACACAAGTTGTAGAACAAAAGCTGCACCACTTTGCAACTTTCAACTACTTGCATTTGACAACTTTTTCCCCAAGAGAAAATTCACCACCACGAAAAAATGCCTCTGAGATAGCAAAAATTGATAGAGGTTATTGTAGAGGGGTCCAATGCAAACCCATAGGCTCAAACGATAAGTTTATAAGTGTTACAGTATCTGAGTACAACATGTTGAAGTTTGCAACCATTTTGCGTTTTGGACTCTTAAGGGATTATGTTGGTCGAATGTAGCTCAGAGCGATTCAACGTGTTTGGGTGTGAAAGAAGATCATTCCTAGCGTAAATTTATCTACCTAAATGCGTTGGAATAGTTTGTTTAGTCACACGAGTTGCAAAACAAAAGTTGCACCAGTTTGCAACTTTCAACTACTTGCATTTGACAACCTTTTCCCCAAGCGAAAAGTCACCACCACAGAAAAACGCCTTTGAGATAGCGAAAACTGAGAGAAATTATTTTAAAGGGGCCCAAAACAAACCCATAGGATCAAACAAGAAGTTTCTAAGCGTCATGGTATCTGAGTAACAATATGTTGAAGTTTGCAACCATTTTGCACTTTGGACTCTTAAGGGATTCTACCGGTTGAATGTAGCTCATAGCAATTTAGTGTGTTTGGGTGTGAATGAGGAATATTCCTAGCATAAATGTACTCACTCAGATGCATCAGAACAGTTCATTTGGTCACACGAGTTGTAGAACGAAAGTTGCACCACTTTGCAACTTTCAACTACTTACATTTGACAACTTTTTTCCCAAGCGAAAAATCGTCACCATAGGAAAACACCTCTGAGATAGTGAAACTGAGAGAGGTTATTGTAGAGGTTCCCAATGCAAACTCATAGGCTCATATGACAAGTTTCTAAGTATCATGGTATCTGAGTAACGCCATGTTGAAGTTTACAACCATTTTGCACTTTAGACTCTTAAGGGATTCTGTCAATGGAATGTAGCTCGAAGCGATTCAACGTGTTTGGGTGTGAAAGAATACCATGCCTAACATAAACATACCCATCATATGCATCAAAAAAATTTGTTTGATCACATGAGTTGTAGAATGAAAGTTGCACCACTTTGCAATTTTCAACTACTTGCATTTGACAACTTTTTCTCCAAGTAAAAATTCGTCACCACAGGAAAACACCTCTGAGATAGCGAAAACCGAGAGAGGTTATTGTAGAGGGGTCCAACACAATCTCATAGGATTAGATGAGAAGTTCCTAAGTATCATGATATTTGAGTAACAACATGTTGACATTTGCAACCATTTTGCACTTTGAACTTTTAAGGGATTCTATTGGTTGAATGTAGCTCAGAGCAATACAATGTGTTTGGGTGCAAAAAAGGACTGTGCCTAGCGTAAAAGTACCCACCCAGATGCATTAGAATAATTTGTTTGGTCACATGAGCTATAGAATGAAAGTTTCACCACTTTGCAACTTTCAACTACTTGCATTTGACAACTTTTTCCGCAAGCAAAAAATCACCACCATAGGAAAACACCTCCGAGATAGAAAAAAATGAGAGAAGCTATTGTAGAGGATCCCAACGCAAACCCATAGACTCAGATAATAATTTTCTAAGCATCATGGTATCTGAGTAACAACATGTTGAAGTTTATAACCATTTTTCCCTTTGAACTCTTAAGGGATTTTGTCGGTTGAATGTAGCTCAGAGCGATTCAGCGTGTTTGGGTGTAAACGAGGATCATGCCTAGTAAAATATACCCACCTGAATGTGTCAGAATAGTTTGTTTGGTCACATGAGTTGCAGAATAAAAGTTGCACCACTTTGCAACTTTCAACTACTTGCATTTCACAACTATGTCCCCAAGCGAAAGGTCGTCACCATGAGAAAATTCCTCCCAGATAGCGAAAACCAAGAGAGGTTATTGTAGAGGGGCTCGATGTGAACCCATAGGATCAGATGAGAAGTTTCTAAGCATCATGACAACCGAGTAACAGTATGGTAAAATTTGCAACCATTTTGCACTTTGGACTCTTAAGAGATTCTATCGGTTGAATGTAGCTCAGAGCAATTCAGTGTGTTTGAGTGAAAAAAAGGACCATGCCTAGCGTAAACCTACCCACCTAGATGTGTCATAATAGTTTTTTTGGTCAAACGAGTTACAAAATGAAAGTTGCACCACTTTGCAACTTTCAACTACTTGCATTTGACAACTTTTTCTCCAAATGAAAATTCGCCACCACAGGAAAACACCTTCGAGATAACAAAAATCGAGAGAGGTTATTATAAAAGGGCCCAAAGTGATCCAATAGGCTTATATGAGAAGTTTGTAAGTGTCACAATATCTGAGTAACAACATGCTGAAGTTTGCAGCCATTTTGCACTATGGACTCTTAAGGGATTTTGTCAGTTGAATGTAGCTCAGAGCGATTCAACGTGTTTGGGTGTGAAAGACGACCATGCCTAATGTCAAAATACCCACCTGGATACATTAGAATATTTTGTTTGGTCACACGAGTTGCAGAACGAAATTTGCACCACTTTGCAACTTTCAACTACTTGCATTTGACAACTTTTTCCCCAAGATAAAAGTCGCCACCACGAGAAAACGCCTTTGAGATAGTGAAAACCGAGAGAGGTTATTATAGAGGGGCCCAACACGATCTCATTAACTACCTCATTGTCCATAGCATGGTAATGCATTTATAATATTGTGCTTTCTTTCTTGGAGACCACTATCATCCTCTTGTTCAAAGTGATCGTCCATAGTTTCTTGTAGATTGCCCTTCTCCCTTAAAATTTTTTTTCTTCTAATTTATTGCATTGGTAAACCTTGTTGTACCTTCTTTGTTCGAATTGTGATTGCCATAAGGCTACAAGGGTTCATTAGTTGGTATTATGTTCATTAATATCCTTTTACTTTAGGAATTTCATACCAAGTCTCTTGAATCACCATGATATCCTCTTCATGCTATTTTTCATCTTCACAAATCCTTCATCTATCAATGTTTGGTATGATTGTCATTTCATCCTATTTGGTCACTTTCATACTTTGTTGAAGTGATTGTCCCTTTGTTTTTGCAAGAAACCTTTGTATAGGATATCACTGTCATTCTTCATTTGGATTGTAACCATTTGAAATGGTTTTCCTTTCAAAACTTCCTCTTATTATGTATAAGAGTAAGCATTAATGATCTGCATTGGATTTGATTGTGACTAACATTCTCATTTCTTGTTATCTATTTCTCATCCATGGCATATAGTGTAATTTCTTGGATGTCTTGAAAGTTCAACTCAGTCATAAAGCTATGACTGTCTTCATTTCAATTTTGTAACATGTCTCCATCATAATTTCCTCCTTGTTGATGAAGTTCATGCCCTTGGTTTGTCTTTAAGAGAAAGTATTGCTTCCTTTAATGCTGCCCATGTGTGGTTTCACTCTACCATGATGTCACTGCCCTTAGTACTTTATTACAATCATAAAGACTATCATATCAACTTATTCATCATGAACATGACTTCCCTTTGCATGGATTTTCTATTAATAGGTCTGCAACCTTGTCTTTTATCTCAAGGACTATTGATTGCCCTTTCTTGGTCCCCACTTTTATAGATATGCACTTCTCATATTTTTCTTTATACTACAATCCTATTACTTTCAAAATGGATGTTAGATCTTTTTGGTGACTATGTATGGTACCATTTAAATTATCCACTTTGATTTGTCTTGATGGTGCAAGCATAACATCATGATATTTTCCTTCTTTTGTGGATTTTCCTCTATAGTGACTAATTTATTGTCCTCTTAGGTTTGTTAATCACTCAGTGCATTCTTTCTATGCTATGGACAAGAAAATTTTATCATGAACAAGGATGTAGTATGCAGACTTGTAGCATAATTTTTATGACAAATTATTGATGACTACCCTTGTTTGTTAGCATTGTGACTATCCCTTGCACATTTTCCTTGTGACTAGCTTACCAATTCAGTAGGGTTGAATCCAAGAACCTGCAACCCAATCCTAACCAATTATAAAATTTAGAAATACATTTTAATTTCTTGAAAAAATATTATTTTGAGTCCTAATTTAATGAAGGAAAATCTATAAATTGATGTTCTAGGACCCCCTTTGACATAATGGTGACAATCAACCTAGATTATGTTGAATCAAGAGTGAAGGAAATGAAAATTCTATATGTTATGATTTAAATTCTATGATTGTTATAACAAATTGAGGGAAATGTATTGTCTTGTGATACCTCACAATCATCACTACTAAAAATACTTTTTTGATCACACCTAAAGACCCTATTGTTATATAAGTTTGTAAATAAACTCTTTGAAACCTTAGATTGTGAGAAACATAAATTGAAGAAATAAGACTAAAACCCTATGTGTTTTAACAAACCACTATTATTCATTATTTTTAAATCCTTATGAAACCATTGAAAACCTTAGGTACCTAAGTATGATTTTTAATACTTTTTAGGGTGTTTCACTTGGCAAAATCTTGTGCTCTAAAATTTTTTGCCACTTTAACTTGTCATTTTTTTTTCTAATTAGAAAATAATATGTTTTGATGTCCTTCACCAAAATTCCTTCCCCAAGTCAAATTTCATTTTTTTTGGATCCTACCCCAAAAGAGCATGCCTTAAGGATCTTTACCATGGCTAACATGCACAAAATTGTATGCTTTGATTCTCTTCACCACTTTTTAAAACTTAAATAAATTTCAAGCCTAACAAAGCATGTTATGGGATTTGTCTTGCCATTGCATCCTATACTTAACCAATTTTATCATTTGGAAGTGGCTTTTCCAAACAAATGAGCACACTTTGTGGTCTTTGAGAGATCACTAGCTTGCCAATTCAGTAGGGTTGACAAGGTAGGGGCATCGTATGCCTCATACAAAAGGGGTCTCATAGTGATTTAAATCACTATGAGACCCCTTTTGTATGAGGCATACGATGCCCCTACCTTGTCAACCCTACCGAATTGGAAAGCTAGTGAGCTTGGCAAGCTAGTGAGCTCACTAAACCCTTAAACCCTCTACCATATACTCTATAACCTTAACCCTTAAACCCTCTACCATCTACCCTAAGCCCTTAAACCCTCTACCCTTAAATCGTAAACCCTAAACCATAAACTACAAACCCTTAAACCCTCTACCCTCTACCCTTAACCCTCTACCCTCTAGCCTTAACCCCCATATCTCTCTCTCAACATTACGCTATCTACCTTTAAACCATAAACCCTAAACCCTAAACCCTCTACCCTTAACCCTTAATCCCTAAACCCTCTACCCTCTACTCTCTACCCTCTACCCTCTACCCTTTACCCTCAACCCTTAAACCCTAAAACCCTCAACCCTCAATCCTCTACCCTTAACCCTTAATCCCTCAAACCCCCCTCTCTCTCATCCCTACACCCTCTACCCTTAAATCGTAAACCATAATCCCTAAACCCTAAACCCTCTACCCTCTACCCTCTACCCTAAAACTCTAAAACCCTAAAACCCTAAAACCCTCAACCATCAACACTCTACCCTCTACCCTTAATCCCTAAACCCTAAACCCTCTACCCTCTACCCTCAACCCTCAACCCTCAACCCTCAACCCTCAACCCTTAAACCCTAAAACCCTCAAACCTTAACACTCTACCCTCTACCCTTAAACCCTAAACCCTCAAACCCTCTACCCTTAAACTATAAATCCTAAACCCTAAACCCTCTACCCTCTACCCTCTACCTTTAAACCCAATACCCTATACCCTCAACCCTTAAACCCTTTTAAACCCAACTAAACTCTCTACCCTAATCCCTTAACCCTCAACCCTTAAAATTTAAACCCTCTACCATCAACCATCAACCCTCCAACCTCAGCCCTCAGCCCTCAACCCTTAAACCCTAAACCCTATACCCTTAACCCTTAAACCCTCTACCATCTACGCTAAACCCTTAAACCCTCTACCCTTAAACCATAAACCCTAAAACCTTAACCCTTAACCCTTAACCCTCTACCCTCTACCCCCAACCCCTCTCTCTCAACCCTACACCCTTTGCCCTTAAACCATAAATTGTAATCCCCAAACCCTAAAACCTCTACCCTCTACCCTCAACCCTCGACCATTAAACCCTAAAGCCCTCAACCCTCAATCCTCATCCCTTAACCCTTAAACCCTCTACCCTTAAATTATAAACCCTAAACCCTAAACCCTAAACCCTTAAACCCTAAAACCCTAAAACCTTAAACTATCTACTCTCTACCCTTAAACCCAATACCCTCTACCCTCAACCCTTAAACCCTTTTAAACCCAACTAAACTCTCTACCCTAATCTCTCAGCCTCAATCCTTAATCCCTCAACCCTTAAACCCTAAACCCTCTACCCTCTACCCTCTACCCTCTACCCTCTACCCTCTACCCTCAACCCTCAACCCTTAACCGTAAACCGTAAACCCTGTACCCTTAACCCTTAACCCTTAAACCCTCTACCATCTACCCTAAACCCTTAAACCCTCTACCCTTAAACTGTAAACCCTAAACCCTAAACCCTTAGACCCTCTACCCTCTACCCTTAACCCTCTACCCTCAACCCCCCTTTCTCTCAACCCTACACCCTCTACTATTAAACCATAAACTGTAATCCCTAAACCCTAAACCCTCTACCCTTAACCCTTAACCCTTAATCCCTAAACCCTCTACCCTTAATCCCTAAACCCTCTACCCTCTACCCTCAACCCTTAAACCTTAAAACCCTCAACCCTCAACCATCTACCCTTAACCATTAAACCCTAAACCCTTAAACCCTCTACCCTTTAACTATAAACCCTAAACCCTAAACCCTTAAATTTTCTACCCTCTACCCTTAAACCCAATACCCTCTACCCTCAACTCTTAAACCTTTTTAAACCCAACTAAACTCTCTACCCTAATCCCTCAACCCTTAATCCCTCAACCCTTAAGCCCTCAACCCTCTACCCTCTACCCTCTACCCTCAACCTTCAACCCTTAAACCGTAAACCATAAACCCTCTACCCTGAACCCTTAAACCCTCTACCATATACCCTAAACCCTTAAACCCTCTAACCTCTACCCTTAACCCTCTAACCTAAACCCCCCTCTCTCTCAACCCTACATCCTCTACCCTTAAACCGTAAAATGTAAACCCTAAACCCTCTACCCTAAACCCTTAATCCCTAAACCCTAAACCCTCTACCCTCTACCCTAAAACCCTAAAACCCTAAACCGTCAATCCTCTACCCTTAACCCTTAAACCCTCTACCCTTAAACTATAAACCCTAAACCCTAAACCCTATACCCTATACCCTATACCCTATACCCTATACCCTAAACCCTTAAACTATCTATCCTCAACCCTATACCCTCAATTATCAACCCTCTAACCTAAACATTGGATTGTCAACCCTCATTTATCTCTATCCCTCCCTCATCTTCTCTTCTTCTCTCTATCTCACTTCTCCCTCCATCTTTCCCTCCATCCATTCCTCCCTCTCTACCCTAATCCATCAACTCTATACCCTCAACCATTAAACCCTTAAACACTCAACCCTAAACCCTAAACCATCAACCCTTAAACCCTCTACCCTCTAACCTCAACCCAATACCCTCTACCCTCAAACCTAATCCCTCAACCCTTAAACACTTAACACTGAACACTCAACCTCTTTCTCTCTCTCAATCCCTCTCACTCTCTCTTAAGTCTCTTCCTACTACCCAAGAGAGGGGGAGAGAGAGAGAGAGGGAGAGAGATATAGAGGGAGTGGGAGATAAAGGGATGGGAGAGAGATAAAGGGATGGGAGAGAGATAGAGGGAGTGGGAGAGACATAGGGAGATATAGAGGGACTGAGAGAGAGGGAGTGGGAGAGAGATAGAGGGATTCAATGAGAGAGAGCGAGAGAGAGACCTAACAGAGGGAGAGGGGGTAGGGGGGAGATACTTGAGAGAGAGAGAGAGGGGGGGAGGGAGAGCGGGTGGAATGGAGATGCCTAAGAGAGAGGGAGAGAGAGAGAGGGAGGGCGTGGGAAGGAGATACCTAAGAGAGGGAGAGACATAGAGAGATAGAGGGAGTGAGAGAGAGAGAGAGGTAGTGGGAGAGAGAGAGGGGGGAGACGGGGTGGGAGGGAGAAACCTAAGAGAGAGGGAGAGGGAGACACCTAAGAGAGAGGGAGAGGGAGACAAAGTGGGAAAGAGGGGGTGGGAGAGAGACCTAAGAGAGTAGGAGAGAGAGGGAGTGGGAGATAGAGGGATGGGAGAAATACAAGGAGTGAGAGAGAGGGGGTGGAAGGGAGAGGGAGTGTGAGAGAGATAGAGAGAGGGGGGATGGGGGGAGATACCTAAGAGAGAGGGAGAGAGAGAGGAGGGGGAGGGGGAGAGGGATATACTTGAGAGGGAGAGAGATAGAGGAGGTGAGAGAGAGGAATGGGAGAGAGATGGAGGGAGTGAGAGAGAGAGAGATAGAGAGATACTTGAGAGAGGGAGAGCGGGTAAGAGGGAGAGATTTGAGAGGGAGGGAGAGGGAGGGAGAGGGGGTCGGAGGGAGAGACTTGAGAGAGAGGGAGAGGGAGAGAGAGTGGGAGAGAGATAGAGGGCATGAGAGAGAGAGAAGGAGAGGTGGTGGGAGGGAGATACTTGGGAGAGAGGGAGGAGAGGGAGAGAAATAGAGGGAGTGAGAGAGGGAGGGAGTGGGAGAGAGATAGAGGGAGTGACTGTGACAAGGAGAGGGGGTAGGCGGGGGAGACTTGACAAAGAGAGAGAGGGAGAGGAGGTAGGAGGGAGATACTTGAGAGAGAGAGGGAGAGGGGATGGGAGAGACCTGAGAGAGAGGGAGAGAGACAGAGTGGGAGAGAGATGGAGGGAGTGAGAGAGAGAGGGAGAGGGGATGGGAGGGAGAGACTAGAGAGAAAGAGAGAGGGCGGTAGGAGGGAGAGTATTGAGAGAGAGAGGGAGAGGGGTGGGAGGGAGAGACTTGAGAGAGAGGGGGAGAGAGTAGGAGAGATAGAGGGAGTGAGAGAGAGAGGGAGAGAGGGAGTTGGAGAGAGAGGGAGTTTGTGTGTGTGAGAGAGAGGGGGAGGAAAATATCTGAGAGAGAGGGAGAGAGGGAGAGAGATAGAGTGAGAGAGAGAGAGGGAATGGGAGAGAGATAGAGCGAGTGAGTAAGAGACCTAAGAGAGGGAGAGGGGGTGGGAGGGAGAGAATTGAGAGAGAGAGAGACAGATAGAGAAAGATAACAACCTAAGAGAGGGAGATGGAGTGAGAGAGACAAAAATACTAGAGGGGGAGAGAGAGGAGAGTGAGAAAGGGGGTTGGAGTGAGATAGATTTATTTAGGTACCTAGGTGGGAGGGAATGAGACCTGAGAGAGGGGATTGGAGTGAGAGAGAGTAGTATAGGTAGTGTGGGAGGAAGTGAGACCTGAGAGAGAGAGAGACTTCAAATGGATAGAGAGTTATCCAGTTAGGGTAACAAGGTAGAGAGTGTATGAAAGGTAAAACCTCAATTATCCATCTACAATCATAAACTGTGCACTCTAAGTATTATCAAAGTGGTTGACAAAGAGAGGGGAAAGTAAGACTTTGTTCAAAGTAGGTCATTTGGTGAGCGCCAAATTTGGCGCTCGCTATATGACCTACTTTGGGCATGTTAATTGATAGGATTTTCTAAATTTCCTCATATTTTCATATGTGCTCAGCGTCACGTTTGCATGTCTTTCAATGCAAGTTTATAAAAAATCGCGATGGTGTTAAGCTCTCTCTTAGCTATCTAATTATATAACTATTTTTTCATTTTGATTCAGTTAAGGTTTTGATCCATGGCTTCTATTGTAAATGCCTCCATTTTTGGTCAAAAACCACCATGTGCTAGTTTTATGATAGATTTTTACTCGTTCATCAAAACGTGAAACAAATTACATTTTTTTAAACTAGACTCCATTCTACACATGATTGAAAAAATCAATTTTCGATTAATTTTCAAAAAAAATAGGGGGGAGCACACTCAAATTTTATCTTTTTAGAATGTGTCCACTTTCAATATATATTCATTAAAAAATTATCTGAAAGAACGAGAATAAACTACATGGTGTTAGCTAATTTCCCACTATTGGGATTTTTGAAATTCTAAAAAAACGTTAGTCAAAAAGGGGGGAGCCCTCAGGTGCTATGTTGTTTTTTTGATAAAAACATGACATGTTTTGGCCCCCCCCTTTTTGAGACCCTTAATCTTCATTAATTTCAAAAAGAACTAGTAGCTTAGAAACTAGACTCAAAGCACTTCAACTCCTTTCTACATCTTGAAATTTTGAGCATAACTATCTTCATTTTCTCGTGCAAATCATATTTTGCTGATTTTAGAAAAAAAGTGGCATCTTAAGAGCCAAAATTGTGTCACAGATCCATGCACTTACCCATCATATACATTTTGAGAACCATTAAAAAAAAGAGTTGATTACAACATCTTTTATTATTATCTATTCAAGCTAGACATCATATGTGCAAAGGGTAATATGTAGAGTTCATGAGTAATATTGTTATGAGTGGATAGATTGAACAAAGAGAGATGAACATTAACAAGCATTGCAAGTGAAGATAAGAATATGGAGACATATATTGAAGTGGTCATCATGTGAAAAGTGTCTCATGATGTGAGAATAGGTGTGCTCACACATTTGTGAGCCCTACATGTATAAGAGGTAGTGTGGCTACACTGTGTGAGCAAGGAGTAGGATGAGTAGACATGCTCGCACATTTGGGAGCATGAGGGCAGTAGGGATACTTGTCAAGTGATGCCAACTTTAGATTTTAATCCATGTAAATGGATTTAATGGCTAAGATTAAATGGAAAATGATTGAGGATGGTGTGGATTTAAATATTGGAAGATTTTTTAATGAATATTAATTAGTATAAATCAATTTTAAGTAAGTAGGTATTAATTAATTGATTTAGTTCGATGATTTGGAGGATAAGATTAAACTTAATTGAATAAAATATAAATACATTTAATTAAAGGTGAGGGATAGAGGTAAATGATGAATTAGTTAATTAAATAAATAATGATTATATATTTAATTAAATGGCTAGGATGGGGTGAAGTCAAATGTGATTGGGTATAGATAATTTTAGGTGTTTACAACAAACATTAGAGGGTATAGATTTTATAGGTGAACTAAATTTAGTGTAGATATATTATAAATAACCACAAAGAGGTGAATATATTAAGGAATTCACATGACTCACTCATTTGGGTGAATAAACTTGAAGGATATTGCTTGTAGTTGTTTTCCCAACTTCCAAATGCCCCTACAAGCTCGCCTCCACTTTATTCACCCTCTCCCATGTGTTTTTTCCTTTTTTTTTTTTTTAAATTATGCCCAAAACACATTTTACGGAGGACATAGATCCTTTTTCCTTTCCATACATTATCCCTACCCTATAATTTTGGATGGCCAAAGAGGTGAAACTCCATACCCTTCTAATTGTGCGGCCATTCCATAGCATAATCATGACATTCTAATTTATTTTGGGTTGTCTCTTAGTTTTAAGAGGGATAGTTGGCTCCATTAATTCCTTGTTCATCCCATTTGTTGGGTCCTTAGCAAAAATTCCACAATCTTATTTATTATATTTTCTCTATTTTCATATTTTTATTTTGTATAGATTATTTTCTCTTTTAATTTTAGTTTATTTCTAATGTTTTTTCTAATACTAATGTTTAGAAATATGAATAATTTGTGTTTTTCAACAATCCTCTCATTAAAAATGATTTTTTATTTTTGAACCTTTAAAATCAATTAAGACAAAGGTGTCCCTTGTTGAAATATATTTATTGACACTCAATTGATAGAGTTGGAGAATCTATTGGTCTACTATTCATAACTCATAGATTGTTTGTAAGGGACCTGAGAGGTTGAATCAACCATCATTATAGACAAAAGTGATCTACTAAGGGTTGAAAAAACTGGCATTTAATGCAAAAATTCCTAGTTAGGTGATCTATCTAGGGTGACTCAATTGCAAGTCAATGCTAAAAGGCTTAGTGACTATTCTCAAGATAATTTACTAGGTCCATTTTTGTTGCAACCCTTCACCTACAAAACCACTATAATTTTTTATGCATAGGTCAACATAATATTGGTAGTACTTTTTAGTCCAAAAATATAATATTCATGTATAGATAAAACAATGTCATGGATTAAAATAAACCAATTACTTTATAAATTTTAATTACTTAACACTTGTAATAATTAATTATTAAAGCATTAAGTCTACAACCTTAATCATTAGGTCCATATAATATTCAAAATATCAAGTATGATTAAAATCTCAATTTTTGATCTCTTGCCTTAGACCAAATTACACGAGGACATCAAGTGATTAGCACAAAAAATAAGTATAAGGTTTGTGGTGATGTGATAGTATGTTTATGAGTGCCCCTTTATTTTAGAATACATGTTTATTTAGGATACTTATGCACCTCAAATAAGTGACAAAATATAATAGTGAAATTTTCATACACATGCCCATTCTCATTTAGTTTTAGACCTATTTTAGAGGATTCCTTAACAATTACATAGCATGCCAAAGATAATATACACATGAAAATTTCTAATAATATATTTTTTATGTCTAGTAATTACTTTACCTGCATGTTTATGAGTGTCTATTTGATTTAAAATACAAATTCATTTAGGATTCACATGTACCTCAAAGTAGGGACAATATATTATAATAGTGGAAGTTATACACCAATGCCAATTCTTATTATTTTGGGCCTATTTTGAGATGATTTCTTAATACAATTACATACTATGACAAGGAGGATGAACACATGAAGATGTCCATTTAAGTACATTACATAGATATCCAATTAAATCCATTACGTAGATTCCAATATATTTTTATGTCTAATATTTACTTTACATGCACGTTTATGGGTAAACATTTACTTTGAAAGACAAGTTCAATTAGGATATGTATGCATATTAAAGTGGAGAGGAAATGTAATAATAAAATTCACATACCCATGTCATTTCTCATTTAGTTTTGGGCTTATTATGAAGGGATATCTTAATACAATTAAGTAGCAATATTTAACACTCTTTTATTATGTTTGCTTCCTTACCTAATATTTATCCACCCTCATTTCACATATTATCATGCATTTGACCTCATTAATTTATTCACTAATGGTTACACATTTACACCACTAGTAATCCTAATATTTATACATCTAATCCTTGCGAGTGATCTCACAAACACAATTTGACTCATTACTCAAATTTTTTAAATTAGAATTTTCAACTCCCACCCTTTCTTTATAGTAATTTGAGGATGGCTTGTTTACATCAAAATTTACACCTAGATTATTTACACTTTTACTACTTACCAACCCACATTTACAAAAATCATAAAACCAACCATTAAACCATTACAATTCAACAATGTCCCAAGGATCATCAAAGGAGTTATATAATATTGGATCAAACAAGATACAAGTACACATTTTTATTATACCAACTTTTGAAGTTCATATAATCAACCATTTTAGGGCTTATTTCAAAAATTTTTAAAATACTATATAATTTTTTTCCATATCAAATTTGGAATTTCAGATTTGTTCCAAAAAAAAAATTAAACAATGGTAATTAGCCGATAGGCTTCTATTGTGGACTTTCCAGTCCACATTTTCCCTGTAAACCTGTCTCACACATGTCATTAAACTGCAAGTGGTTAATGGTTTTCAGTCACAAAATTTATTTCGGTAGGAAAGGCAATCTTCCAACAAATCAGGTAGCTATAAAATTCTATCAAATTTATTTGTGTATGCAGTGTCATAAATGCCTCATAACTACGGTGTCAGTGATATCTCAATCTAATTTTCATTAATTGTGAACAGTTGTGAACAGATTGAAGCAATCATTGTATGGAGACTGGTTTTGATTCGTCTCATCTTTAATAAATTTTTGATTCTAGTTTTGGTTCATCTCATTGTCGTATTTTTCTTCCAAACTTTGCCCAAATTTTCCCTTCCTTTGGAGATAGTATGTTCTTGTTCACTGGTCTTTTAGCTGAAATCCTGAAAGTCGTTGAATGTTATTACCCAACTGCAAATTCAGCTAGTTTGCGGCCAGAGAGTGAAGCATTCGTTTACAAGGCAGGATTGCAAAGTTCATATGTACAATTTTCTTTTTTGCAATGGATATACATTTTTCTTTGAGGATTTTGCAATGTATATGAATGTGGGTCTGGGGCAAACTGTGATATGAGTGTACTTGTCGATTTGAGTTGCAATTGCAAAATTTAGAAGAGATTTTATTATATGGCTTTTTTCTTGGATTGTGATTCTAATTGGGGTTGGTGTATTAACAGTTAAGCAAGGATGGTGATGTGGGTATTTGGGTATGCATCTTTGTTGTGGAAGCCAGGCTTTGAGTACAATGAAAAAATTGTTGGCTTCATCAAGGGATACTGAATATTTTTTAATCTAGGTGAATATAGCTTCATAGAATGATGCCATGATATCTAGATATAATATGCTAAAGGAATGATGCTTTGCATTAATATCATCTATCTATTAATATGTTTTATGTATTTAATGTTGTCTGTTTCTGGTCTTTGCAGCTTGCATTGATCACTGTGGGACTTCTGTTTTCCCAGCTCAAACTTGCACACTGGAAGCCCAGGAAGGAGCAATTTGTGTAAGTATTGTATTTTCATTGTGTCTGGGAGGTGTATGTTATTGAAGTTTTTATTGCAAATAAATAGTAATATAGATTAGACAATCGATGTGTCGTATTAAAAATATAAATCGATTTTGAATTCAAGGGCAATCTATGTATAAGGATAAATTTTATTTTCTTGATCACCAACCATGGAAGTCCTTAACTATTTACATTGGAAAGAATAAACATTTGGCACTGTGTCGGGTGTAAGTTAGGGTAACAGTCTTTGAATTTTGTTTTTAAGGTGGAACAAACAATACTGACTGAATTTTCATTGATTTTGTCAGTGGGGAACATCCTACTGGAGGTCCTAAGGAGGAAAGAGTTGCTTTAGAGGTAAATATTCAAATAAGCGCTATAGTTTTCCAATTTGTCATAGTACATTAGAATTAAGGGAGTGATTTTTTAATGTCATTTAGTATTTGGAAAGAAGGGAGTGCTAATATGACATTTAGGCCTATGTAAATTTCTATCAAGTAAGACTATGTTTCGTCTTATAAAAAAATCTTAGCCTGACATTGCAAAATCAAACTTGGAGGAGTTCAAGAGTTGCAATGAGCAGAAAAATGACACGATGAAATGAAAGATAAAGAAGCACGCAAAGGGGAAAACAATGGCAGTTGCTCCTCCAAATAGAGGGTGGAAGAATGTGTTATGCATGTCCATACCCCTTCACCACCATCGTTGTGGAATTCTCATTGTTCGGCTTTGCACGTTCATAGCCCATTAATGCCAATGATGAGCCCAGCTATGTCTACACTGCCATGTAAGTACACACCATCTCTTTCATTCCTTCTTCGAAGCTTGTTCCATCAAGCACAACTTCTTTTAACTATAGGGGGGCACACAACCTCTTTTAACTATAGGGGGGCTGAAATTTGAAAATGTGTGTAAAACACCTCTTCTCCAAGTCTAAATAATGGTCACAAAATAGTTGTATTTTAAGTACTCATTTTATATTATATCGTCTTTAACCAGACTTAATCCTCAACTATAGAAGAATATATTATCTATTGATCACTCCACCACAAACTTCAGAAACATCTATGGGAAATTTTTAAATAGTGCAAACTTTGGAAAGGAATCCATGAAGGAAAAGTGAACATGCTTGATATAACTTCTTCTCCTTCAATATTTTCATGTTCATCTAGCTTTTCCAACATACTTAGGTCAAGTTCAAGCCACATCAAAATAGTTGATGGACCCTCACAATCATTTAAATTATCTAAAAAATATTTGAATTGAAGAGCGACGTGTTGGTAAAAAATGGAATCGAGACACCTGAAACTACGACCACTGATCTCAGCAAGTATGCTCTCCAATATCTTTTCTTCTTGTAATTGAGGATGAAGCTAAAATTTCGTCATCCTTCGATCAGAAAAACTACAATCAAGAATTATAAACACATGTTTTAATACTATAAAGAGGACCACAAATTTATGAGAAATAAATTTGATAATGAAGATGCTACAAACGCCATAGTCAACCATGATTGCCTAATTTGTGTTGAGAATGATTATTTTTGTTTTGGTGTACAGATCTTAGATCATGAACATAACGAGATGATGAGACCTTTCAAACTCTGTTGTTGAATCATATTGCAGTCTAGATGACCAGCAAAGAGACCACCATATAAAGTGAGTTGATGACCTGTTTCATGCTAGAAATGGCATTGCAAGATAGAGCTGGGACATTCCTTATTAAATGAATTGTAAATGTGTGGCATACACCAAATCTATATCATAAATTATAGAAAAAAAACAAAATAGGCATTTTCTAAAATTTTAAAATAATAACTAGTCCCTTTAAATTAATCTTGTAAAAGATAATAGCTAGTGTCTTCACTCTTTTCTTTTAAGTGGGGGTGATTGTAAAATGACAATTACATCTTTATTAAAAAAGGACACTAACACATCATACTTATGTAAATTAATTTCCTAAGAACAAATGGGTTTTAATCAGATCTTGTAATTCTCTTAATAAATAGATAATTATATATAAAAAAAAACTAATATAATCAAGAACAATTTTAATTCACATATGCAACTTTGTTGGGTACACACCAAAAACCTTAAATTTGATTATTATATTGGAATGAGTAGACATTTTATCTGAAAGATCAATTGGTTCTATTTGGGTAAAACTGTTAGTCTGGTCCAAAACATTAGATTTGATCCACAATGAACAAACAAATCATAACAAAAATTCAAGTGCTATTTGATGGGACTTTTCAATTTCAAAAGGGGGAAGGCTAGGGTTTCAAGGTTTTATATTACCCATGTTAATATAAATTATCAAATTTGGAAACCCTTACATTATATTTTAACAGTGACTTGCTACCAAAGGTAACTAGTCACTTAAGTAATCCAGTTGAGCCATTTCCTCCATGCTCTTACCGGCCCCTTTCACCCAAATTGTCTATCTCTTTTTGCTACCTAAGCTTAAGCATTTATACCATTGAGGGTTGTACCGGCCGGTCCCACCTGAATATTCTACATGTTCGTACATGTTGTTTAGCTAACCGTCCGATCATGGGTTTTGATCCGGACCATTTCTCGCAAACCTCGTAGGTTTTCCTGTTGATGTCAAAAAGTAGTGTGAAGTTTGCGAGATGCCGCCATCTGACATATACGAGGGTGGCGGGATCTTTTCTCGAGGCGCCAACAATGACAAGTGGTTGTCTTTTCACCGGCAAAGGGATTTAATTACAAAGTTAATAATAATTGTCCCTCGCAGACCTCGCACGAGCATGGTAAATGTCTCTAAAGTACCACGAGGTCTACGAATGGGCGACACATGGCTTGTTTCTTGAAGCGACAGGGCTAAGTGGGACCCACTGTCCAGTTGCGACCTTCTATTTTCATGGGTAATGATTGGCTATGGTTTTTCGAGGCGTTGATGTGGATTTTCAACGCTCGATTGACTCAATCTGAGTCGTCCGAATTTCCAGGTCCATTTTACATCAACGATGTAGTTTCAAAGAAATTACTGATCATCTGTGTGACGAGCTGTCACACTCCGAAACTTATTTTATTAATGGCTTGAGATTTTCAGAGGATCCTCTCCTGATTTTCTCTAGCGTGCGAACAATGCCCTCCTGATAGAAACAATTATGGTGGCTACATTAGCCACCTATGGCTCAAATGCTTGTTTTGCATTCAAGCAATTAATATCCCTCGCACCAATTCACTCTATAAATGCTTGCTAAGTTACCCAGTGTTATCATTGCATTTTTGAGTTGTTTTGTTTGCAGTTGGTGGTTATTCTCCTATATTCTGTGAAGTTGTTGCTTTAATGGATAAATCTATAGGGCGCAGGAGTGCCAAGGTAGGAGCCAGGAAGTCGCTAGTTGAGAAGGAGCAACATGCTCCCAGAACACCCGAGGTTGCTACTAAAAGTGTTGGAAAAAGGCCAGAGTGTTGCACATCCCCTATTCTAATTTCATCAGATTCTGATGGTAATGGGTCTGAAACTGACGTGGATTACCAGTGTTACCTAGCAGCCTTGACTGAGCTCATGGGAGTGAACGAGGAGGCCCTTGCAGTCGAACCAATAACTGCAGTGGCACTGTGCCAAGTTGTTGGGTGTTGCACTGATGTGGCTCGAGGAAAAAAGGTGGTTCCTCTTTTAACTCAGGCAAGAACTCGGAGCGGTTGCTTGTACCGAGGCCGTGTGTCTACTTAATGGTTGTTGGTGTTGGGTCTGCTGAACGGTATTTTTCTTGGTGTTTCATCTTGTTGATGTGGATGTGCACATGCAAAGCATGCTTTTTGTTTTTTTTTCTCTGACTAGTTACTGTGTAACCATTTTTTTATTCCTTGGATCATGCACTTTGCTATCCAATGATGAGGAATGTGAATTCGAATTTCATTCTAAATGAAATTCAATTTTGAAATTAACAATGTAGCCTATTGCTTTGTTGCTCTTCTACCCTATAAAGGAGATTTCACGGCTCATTGTTAGGGTCGGATTTTGGATCTTGAAAGTTTTGAAAATATGTACAGTTAGTTATTTTTACTGTAGTTCTCTTATAGGTTTTGGTTAATGTCTTTTTTGGTTAGTTTTCTATGAAGCAAGCAAGCCTTGCTAATGTAATTACGGATATTCAAGCAATAAATGATAATCATTTTGAAACAATTGCTCTCCTAATTATGTGTCATAAGTTGTGAATGAGTTTATCAATGATATCTTCATTCACTTTCAATGGTATATTTGAATATGTTCTTGATTTCCCTGCTTTAGCTCAATGAGTTAATGAAATTGCTTGAAAATGAGTTACAAATTTATGATTATACATTCAGGATTTCTAAGGAGTGTTGTTTTAAAAATTAAAATTAGCATGATGTAAAGAATTATGGTGATATGTCTACAATATCTGGATTACGCTTTGTATGACTCCTACCCAATGGATGAGGCACTGGGTATTTTCTTCAAGATTACTACAGGACTGTAATTCTAAACATGGTGGTCTAAGAACTGAACACAACAAAATATTAAACCACATCTCTCTACGAGAGGAAAATCTTACATTGAAAATTTCAATCCTGTTGCTCTAAGATACTTGTTATTATTCTTTGGTGTGCTAATACCGAGAATAATTACTATCTCATTGCGTGTGTAGGGATTGCAATCTATAAGAGGAAGTGTTCTTACTAGTCATAGAACATTCTTATGAACACATTTAGGTTTACCCACCTTGGTCTCACAGAGCCAAAAGTGTAGAGAAGTCAGTCTTTGACTGGATCTCGTTAGTTGGCCACTAGCCTTTATGGTTTTTTATAATGGAGGTTGGCTACCTCTTAGATAATTGCAAATACTATGTGGGAAAAAACACCAACAGAATGGCGACTCTACAGGGGAGTTCTGAATCACCAGTTGTAGATGGTTATAGAGTCATATCAAAGATTTGTTGTTCTGAATTTACATATTGAATGTTTTCAACCTTAGACGGAAGAGGTTTTTGAAATGAACCCTAAGATCCTATGATCTATGGTATCCTGTTGGCAAGGGATTCAGGAGTTCTAGAGTCATTAGTTGAATGGTGGTTTTATTGGGGAGAAATTTAAAAAAAAAGAAAAGAGGAACCATAGGGATTGAAGAATGCTATCCATAATTATTTGTTAAGTGAAGTTGAATGTTAAATTTGAATGGTAATAGATTGTGGTTTTGAAGGAGATTGGTAGCGGCATGGTGTGACTCTGTTGTGGGTAAAAACCCAAAATCTAACAAGCTTTGAAAAGGAGTTTCATATTTCTTTTAATACAGTCCTCTGTTGAAGAGGTGGCAAATCTGTCTGAAGAACCAGTTGATGAATGAAGGAACAATCCCAAATCTATGATATTTACAGTCAGGGAGAAGAATTTAATACATGTTGCCAAAAATTACTAGGTATTTCAACAAAACTAAATAGTTCACTATTTCTAATTGTGATGGGTGTTTATAATTAGGGATACAGATGGTTCCAAACTAGATGTCTAGCTTCAAGAAAGGAACAATGATTAGTTTTTCCATACTTTTAATGATGCAATATATAAAATGCCTTATGAAATAATGTTTATGTTGCATCATATCTCTGAAAGCAAGGAATACTATTTTCAGTCACTAATGGAATCATGGTTGAGATGGTAAATGATATGTCTGATAAATAAATACTATTGATGAAATTTTAAATGGGTATAAGTGATTTCCCATATGTAAAGACAAACATAAATATGCAAAGAGAACAAGTTGCATTATGCCCTTCGGGGTGTTTTGTAACTCAAAGGTATATGCCTTTTATTTTTAGTAATATCAATGGTTACCCTAATCCAATTCCTAAGAAGATTAGGAAGTATTTGCCTAAATATACAGGGCAAATGCAGAATCAACCTCTAAGCATTTACAACATTTTGTAGATGTAATGGGGGATTATGAAATCATTCATGAGGATGTTGTCATGAAGCTTTTTGTGCAATCCTTGAAGGGTGATGCTAGGGATTGGTTTTCCTATTTACCTACCTATTCTATTAACTCATGGAATCAGTTGGTGATAGTTTTTATGGAATAATTTGGTGAACGAGTCAATCCCAACATATTAAGAAAAGGTTTTATGGGAATTCACATAAAAGAAGAGGAGCTAATCCCATATTTTAATCTCAGTTTTTGAAGAGCTTTAAGGGAAATCCCTAAAGAAATAAGACCGAGTGAGGTTGAATGCTTAGTTGTATATCTTGGTTCTTTTGACAAAAGGATGGGTTACCTACCAAGAGATAAAGAACCTACAAGTTTGCACCAAGCATATCAAATGGCTATGGAAATTGAAAACAATATGAAATAATCAATGATGAAGGAGTATCTGGCAACAAGTATTGATTACCCTAGCCTAACTAGTACTAGTAAAATGTCAGAGTTGGCTGCTCAGAGCACTGATTATGATAAGGGTGTTTTGAAAACTGTTGTATCTTCACCATTGCAGTGTGATGATAATGAGATCCAAGTTGAGAGCCAGTCTAGTTTGAATGATGATGATCAAACTTCTCTTGTACCAGAATTGTATGACATGAAGAGGCAAGAGAAAGAATCGCCATATGATTTTTTCTTGAGATTTTTAGGTGCTTTAATAAAAATTCCTAGAAGTCATAGACCTAATGACTATGAATGCATTGATTTATTTTGTGAACTTTACGAACCAAGGCTAAGTGCTCTGCCAGAAGAATTAAACCTTGTTAATTTGGCCCAAGTCATTAAGTGGATAAAGATTGCAGAATCAGCCAAGAATGTACCTACACAAAATGAAGACAATGTTTTCCCTTTTGAATAAAGTTGGATAATTGCAGAGGAATTTGGGGGGAAAAATGATGCAAGATTGTGTGAGACACCCATTGTGTTTCCTAATCCTGATTTTAATGCTCGTGTCACTGAGATTTTGTTACAGGCCAGTGATTGTGATTTCAGAGGTAGTGATTGTAGTACTGAGGATGGAACTAAGCTTTTCTTTTTACCAGAGTTTATGGAAATGTAGAACCTCATGTTCTTAGTTGTTTCCAAATGAAGGAACAATTTTCAAATGATAAATATCTAGAGTATACTCCAGGTATACTGGTAATGGAACAAGCCTATTGTATAAATGTTGAGGAATTTTAGGACAACGAAGTATGTGATCAAAAGAATAATACTGAAGATAACCAACATATTGATGAAAATATTGGTACTATTGTTTTCCCTGACTGCTTATGTGAAGTTGAGATGGACATATTGTTACCTTCAGACATTGATATTGCCAGTGAAAATTTTTCAACTTGTGCTAAAATTTTCACTTATAAATCAACACATACAACAGGTAGCGTTGAGTACAAGGAGGCCAGTGCATATTGCTCTTTCTCTTTTGAACAGTTTAAAATTGATGTATTTGACTCTGTCTTTGAGGGTTTTCATTTGAGAATAAATGAAGAAATACAGGGGAAGGTATATATTGAGAGGCCTGAAATGAATGTGTTTACACATTCCTTGGAGAATGATGTAGCTAGTACTGCAGACATTTGTAATGCAAGGATGTATTCCAAATTGACAGACTTCGAGTGTTGGCAACCAAACTCATGTGGGAAATTCTAGGGTGGGGATTCCCCGAGTTATGTATCATCTGTGTTGAGCAATAGAAGTATGGATAACATGCACAGTTTTATATGAAATTTTTCAATTTGATGTGCAAATTGATGATGATGCCAGAATGTGTAATGTTGCAGACCAGATAAGTTATGAATGTTTCCATTTCTCAACTCAAATAGGCCAGCATTCTATGAGTTGTATGGAGGGGCAAAGTAAGGTGAAATGTTATCATGGTCATATGTTGCTTTTAAAGTTTTGGAACAGGACATTGACTGAATTGGTGTAGGGGAGTATAAATAAACATTATGATACTTCCAAGCATATTGATTATCCTATTATTTTTGAAGTATCAAAGTGTAAATGCTGTAGACTTTGTTTACTCCAGGTGACAAAGAATTTTGTTTTTGACAGGGGCAAGTTTTGATTTTTCTTGTTAGGTGGCCTGGGGCCACCAAGTTTGTATGCACAAGTCCAATTGACAAAGCATGGTGAAGTATCTATCAAGGAACTTGTGTAATTTAGCAATCTGGTCTGCGAAATCAGAGATTCAGGATTCTTGCTATGCCCACAGGGGCATACATCCCCAGTCGGAGCCACTGATAGGACTTTTCAATTTCAAAAGGGGGAAGGCTAGGGTTTCAAGGTTTTATATTACCCATGTTAATATAAATTATCAACTTTGGAAACCCTTACGTTATATTTCAATGGTGACTTGCTACCAAGGGTAACCGGTCACTTAAGTAATCTGGTTGAGCCCTTTCCTCTATGCTCTTACTGGCCCCTTTCACCTAGCTTGTCGGTCTCTTTTTGCTACCTAGGCTTAAGCATTTATACCACCGAGGGTTGTACCGGTCAGTCCCACTTGAATATTCTACATGTTTGTACATGTTGTTTGGCTAACCGTCCGATCATGGGTTTTGATCTGGACCGTTTCTTGCAAACCTAGTAGGTTTTCCTGCTGATGTCATAAAGTAGTGCAAGGTCTGCGAGATGTCGCCATCTGGCATATACGGGGGGGGGGGGTGGGCGGGGTCTTTTCCCGAGGCGCCAGCGATGACAACTGGTTGTCTTTTCACTGGCGAAGGGATTTAATTACGGGGTTAATAATAATTGTCCCTTGCAGACCTCGTACGAGCACGGTAAATTTCTCTAAAGTACCGTGAGGTCTACAAACAGGTGACACATGGCCTATTTATTGAAGCGACGGGGCTAAGTGGGACCCACTATCCGATTGCGACCTTCTGTTTTCATGGGTAAAATTGGATGTGGTTTTTCGAGGTGCTGATGTGGATTTTCAACGTTCGATTGACTCATCTGACTCGTCCAACTTGCCTGGTTCATTTTACATCAATGACACAGTTTCAAATAAATTATTGATCATCTGTGTGACGAGCTTTCACACTCTGAAACTTATTTTATTAATGGCGTGTGAACGATGCCCTCTTGATAGAAACAAGTATGGTGGCTACATCAGCCACTTATGGCTCAAATGCTTATTTTGCATTCAAGCAATTAATATCCCTTGCACCAATTCACTCTATAAATGCTTGCTAAGTTACCCACTGTTATCATTGCATTTTTGAGTTGTTTTGTTTTCAGGTGGTGGTTATTCTCCTGTATTCTGTGAAGTTGTCGCTTCAATGGATAAATCTATAGGGCACAGGAGTGCCAAGGTAGGAGCCAGGAAGTCACTAGTTGAGAAGGAGCAACCTACTCCCAGAACACCCGAGGTTGCTACTAAAAGTGTTGGCAAAAGGCTAGAGCGTTGCACATCACTTGTTCTGATTTCAACAGATTCTGATGGTAACGGGTCTGAAACTGACTTGGATTACCGGTGTTACCTAGCAGACTTGAGTGAGCTCATGGGAGTGAACGAGGAGGCCCTTGCAGTCAAACCAATAATTGCAGTGGCACCGTGCCAAGTTGTTGGGTGTTGCGCTAATGTGGCTGGAGGAAAGAAGGTGGTTCCGCTTTTAATTGAGGCAAGAACTCAGAGCGGTCACTTGTACCAGGGCCGTGTGTCTACTTAGTGGTCGTTGGTGTTGGGTCTGTTGAATGATTTTTTTCTTGGTGTTTCATCTTGTTGATGTGGATGTGCGCATGCCTGACACACTTTTTGTTTTTTTTTCTCCAACTGGTTACTGTGTAACCATTTTTTTGATTCCTCAAATCATGCACTTTGCTATCCAATGATGAGGAATGTGAATTCGAATTTCATTCTAAATGAAATTCAATTTTGAAACTAACAATGTAGCCTATTGCTTTGTTGCTCTCCTACCCTATAAAGGATATTTCACGACTCATTGTTAGGGTTGGATTTTGGATCCTAAAATTTTTGAATATATGTAGAGTTAGTTCTTTTTATTGTATTTCTCTTATAGGTTTTGGTTAATGTCTTTTTTGTTCAGTTTTCTATGAAGCAAGCAAGCCTTTGTAATGTAATTACGGATATTCAAGCAATAAATGATAATCATTTTGAAACAATTGCTCTCCTAATTGTGTGTCATAAGTTGTGAATGAGTCTATCAATGATATCTTCATTCACTTTCAATGGTATATTTGAACGTGTTCTTCATTTCCCTGCTTTAGCTCAATGAGTTAATGAAATTTCTTGAAAATGAGTTACAGATTTATGATTATACATTCAGGATTGCTAAGGAGTGTTGTTTTAAAAATTAAAATTAGCATGATGTAAAGCATTATGGTGATATGTCTACAATATTTGGATTATGCTTTGTATGACTCCTGCCCAATGGATGAGGCACTGGCTATTTTCTTCAAGATTACTACAGGACTGCAATTCTAAACATGGTGGTCTAAGAATTGAACACAACAAAATATTAAACCCTATCTCTCTACGAGAGGCAAATCTTACATTGAAAATTTCAATCCCGTTGCTCTAAGATACTTGTTATTATTCTTTGGTTTGCCAATACCGAGATTAATTACTATCTCATTGCGTGTGTAGGGATTGTAATTTGTAAGAGGAAGTGTTCTTACCAGTCATAGAACATTCTTATGAACACATTTAGGTTTACCCACCTTGGTCTCACAGAGCCAAAACTGTAGGAGATTTCAGTCTTTGACTGGATCTCGTTAGTTGGCCACTAGCCTTTGTGGTTTTTTATAATGGAGGTTCGCTACCTCTTAGAGAATTGCAAATCCTATGTCGGAAAAAACACCAACACTATTGATTAGTGAAGACCTACAATTGTCTCTTTTGAATTTTTTGTGGCTAAGAGATATTTAATATGTTGTTTTTCCTTTGGATTGAAAGTCTTGCAAGTATCTTATTCTAATATGTATGTATATTGTTCTTTTCCATAGTGTATCCATCGTTTTAATAGCTAGTTGGTGATATATTTTTATAAAACATGGAAACCATCAAGTTTTGGATGGATGCCACCAAAAATGATAATTTTGAGGTATGGGTGCTTCATTGCATTTTATTTTTTATGTAATGGTCTAGTTGAGTTGGATTATCAAAGAAGATTGATTGGATGATAATTTTTTACCTTAATTCATGTTTGCATAATTTTTGTTGAGATATTTTATTTTGACTAATTATTCATGTTCAAAAGACTAGGGATCCCTAATGTTTGAAATGTGGGAATTGAATGCAATTGTTTAGGCCTTCTTTTTTATCAAGGGTGTAGATTATAAATAACTTTTATGTCTCAATAGGGTATGTTTGTTTTGGTTTTATTTTTAGATTTTAATTTTTTGAGAAAATTAAACTTTGGTTCATATTTGTATAAGTTTTGTTTAGATGTATAAGACCCCTAATGTTTGAAATGTGGGTATTGAGTGTTTATATTTGATCTCCCCCTTCACAATATTTTTTCATTAATGGATGTGTTCCTAGCCACATCAATTATTTCTCTCCCATTTTCGTTAATCACCACCCAAATTGTAGATAAACACACCAGGCTCCTAATGTTCATTGATCAATCCATCAATGAGATTCAGGGTAGAATACTTATGGAATTAGGACATTTTCATTGCAATCACAAACCATAACTATTTTTTTTTAACATGTAACTGTGCTTTTTATCTTCAATTTCCAAAGTGGATCTTTAATTAAATTTTATCTTTAATTTCCTATTGGTGTATCCCTTGAACCTCTTATAGGTGCAAGTGCTAGTTATATTAAGGTGATAAGAAAAGATTGAAGTGAATGAAATAACAAAAAATCACATTTAATTTTTTAAAATAGAATTCAAGTTTATTCTAAAAAACCTTAAATTAATTGTATTTAACACTATATAGCCTATTAAAACAACTAAATTTCCATTACAACAATGAATTAATTAATGGTATTAATGCTATATAACCCAATAGAAAAATTAATTTCCATTTTAACAATGAATGGTTGATTTTTAGATGATCCTAATCATAGTGAGGTCTAAAAATTAGCTATTGAATGTCTAGTTAGTAGATGGTCCTAATCATAATAAGGTCTAAACTTTGGAAGTTTTCTCCTAGAAGGACAAGTTGAAGATAAAATTGAAGTTTTACTTTTAGGCACCCACATTAGTTTCGAAAATACTAATGAGTAGTTATTATATAAGTTCTTAAACATACAATTCAAATTTGGTTCTCTCAAGGTTAGGTCCATGGGACATGGTGTTAGTAATTTATTTATTCACATAAAAAAATTAGATATAAATAAAGAGAATCAATATATCAAACCATATAATTAAGAAGGCTTAATTAACATATAGTCTTAACCATGAAGAAGTGTAAATATTCTAAATATATTGGTGGTTGGTTGGATGCCTTTAGGGTTACATATAATCTCTCTAAACCAATAAAAAATCTCATCCTGCTTGCATGAATAGGGAAAAAATGAAGTTGAGTTTCTCTTGGGGTGCTTAATACACCTAGCCACAAATAATGTACCACATTCCAAATAATTTTACTTGAAATAGTTTTCATAACACTTCTTAAAAGGTTGGAAATTTGGTAACAAGAGACTTGATATACAAGCTACACACTTAAATGGCACAAAGGTGGCTTTATCTCCCCCACTTTTGACTTTTCAATAGGTCTTGTTTTATGTCTATGCATAAGTGCAAATATAAACAATACAAAGGATCAACAACATTATTTTGGATTGGAAGAAACCATCTAAGCAACATCTTCTTTTATTTCACTACAACAAATCCCTGTGATTTGCTCCATTTTTTGCTTCCACCTAATGTTTTAATGTATTTTTTGCCAATTTTTTGAAAACTTTGGCACTATTTATCGGGATGGCACTATTTTTGGCATTTATTTGTGTCGATCAAGATTAGTCAACGTTAATTTAGGTGCTACTTCATGTCAGAATTATCAACGTATTGGGCACCAATATTGGCTTCGAGTGTGGCGTCGTTGTTAGCGCCACCTTTGGCTCCGAGTTTAGCTTCGAGTTTAGCACCACTTTTATCTCCTGACTTTAACTTCGATTTTAGCTTTGGGTTTAGCGTTGGTTTAGACACCCCTATGTTGAAGAGACTTATTTATATGTGTCATCGACGATGTAAAACAGCGAAATGTCAACAAGATACGGGCATATCGAAGAGAGAATCACTTACGTCACATCAACAAGGTATATCTACAAGTTCTTGATGAAACACAACTCTTGGATATAACGAAGTAATGTCGATGAGACATTGAGATATTGGTAAGACAAATAAGATTGTCTCATTGACACTCTTCAAGTAATGATCAAAAGCATACACTGCTAGACCGCCGACAGGGTGAGCAACATATGCGGTAGAGCGGTATACACCGCAACCCAACTGCAAGAAGCCTTGAGCAAGGCGGTAGTGCGGTAAACAACTGAAGAGAAGGGAAAAACACTGCCATACTGCAGCAATAATCACAAGTCTCCCCGACATGGCAGAGTTATACCGATATATAAAGAAATATCGTTGAAGAAAAATATTGATGAGACAGTGGCATATCGGCAAGAGATATTAACTTGTCTCATCGACACCGACAACCAACATCAGAGGAACATAAGATCTAATGTCGATGAGACATTGAGATATTGGTAAGACAAAGAAGATTGTCTCATCGACACTCTTTAGGTAATGATCTAAAGAATACGTATTGCTATACCGTCGAGAAGGTGAGCAACATATGTGGTAGAGCGGTATACACTGCAACCCCGTAGTAAGAATCCTTGAGCAAGGCGGTAGTGCGATAAACAACAGAAGGGAAGGGAAAACACCACCATACTGCAGAGGATATAATAAGAGACGATGGTAGTATGGTAATCATGGCAGCAAATCATGTTAATCATAATCCATTTGAAAAAATCATTTAAGGAATCAAGAATATAGCCCGCCAAAATACTCTAAAACTCTATTAAACATACTCTAAAAATTTCCTCAAAATCTTATTTTCAAGCATAGCCCACCAAAATGGAGTTTTCATTTTAATAAACATACAATAAAACCTTTGTTGAAACCTTATTTTCTGAAGTAGCGCACCAAAATCGAGAAGTCTTTCAGTAAAATTGACAAAGAATGGTAAGGAGATGTGCGTGACAGGAGGCATAGGATTCATTGTTGTTGATATTCCAGCTCTGATCAACAAGGGTTAGAATGTTTGCGCTACTGTTTGTAATCCAGGTATTTAATTGACATATGTTTGCATAATCTCAAATTCCTTCAGATGCATTTGAAGTATCAATGTATCCTATATAGGGTTTAGAATGACTTCTTTTAATTTTAAAAAATAAATAAGATGCTTTTGAAGTATCGATGTGTCTTATATAGGGTTTAGAATAATTTCTTTTAATTTAAAAAAATAAATAAATGATGTATTTTCCTGTGATTAGATAATGTGGAGATCTCCTAAATCTGCCCTAGCACACTATCCTCTTTCACACTGTGTTCATTACTCCAACTGCTAGGGTTTTGCATTTGACATCTTTAATATCTTCATGATAGTGGCTTTTAAATAGATCTCAGTCTTTTCTTTAATCTTTATCATGGTAACCCTTGAGTTCCATAATCCACCTTCAATCTCTTCTAAGAACGTTGTCTTAAGCTAGACTGCATAGTATGCATATAAAGCAAGTCCTTCATACTTGCCATTGTTCCAAACCACCACTCACCGCCTTGCTTAAAATGTTGCCTCCATAAGCACATAGCATGTTTTAAAATCATGGTTTCCAGTCATTGACCATTAAGGTCACTACTTTCATCAAGATACAATGAGATTTTTGTCTTCAAACTTAAGGCATTATGCAAGATAACATTGTGGATTGTTTGTTGTGTACAATTTGATTTTCTTGCACATTTACTATTTTGCTAACTGCCTTTAAGATTGGATATTGCACCATCAATTGTAATCTCAAAAAACTCACTCATTGTCACTTGAAGATTCCTTTCATGAGCATCCTTGTATAAAACCAAACTATGCCCTATAGACTGCCTACTTACTTACTAATATAGGGGACTCGTTGTTAATGATATTTTGAGTTTTATTTAGAAGGGGTTAATATGTGGCATTTTTATGTGCAGGAAGAATAGATTGTGATGCAACGTTTGGGTATGGATGGTTCAAGCAAAAGTGGATTGCTATCAGTTTCATAACTAGGTTGGATTGTACCTTGAGCCGGTGTGAAACACTTCCGAGTGTTTTCGCTCTGAAGTAAAACTTGTGTGTAGGAATTTCCAAATATCTGACAGAGGAAGCTCCTACATTCTAAAGATAAAATCATAAATCTGCTTATCCAATTTTTGATCCAACCTTACATCTTTAATATCTAATAGAGAAAGTTTGTACATTCTAAAGATAAAATCTTAAATTTTATTGGTCCAATTTGAAATCCAATTTCAGGTCGTGAAGCTCCGACAAAGAAAGCTCCTACATTCTAAAGATAAATTCATAAATCTATTTGGTCCAAGTTGAGGTCCAATTTTAAGGATTTGTCTTTTTAATTATACTTTCTGACATTTGTCTTGATACAAATTATTACTTTAGAATTATGGTATTTCTTTTCTTCCAATGTTTTCAACCCTCATTTCAGGGAAGAGCTCTGAAGATGGTTCCTTCATATGGAGACTACACTTTTCCGCTATAGGTTTCATCTAGAAACACTAGAAGCTTAGGTACTATCATACTCAGGTACAATAGAGTTTGAGGTTACTTTGTTCTCCTTGATACAAAATGTTTGTCCTTCAATCCCTCTTAAGCAACATTCACTATTATGGACTTCATCATTGTACCTTTCATGCATTTGATTTAATTTGTTATGTCGAAACATGTTGTCTCTATTTTTGCAAGTGATGACTATTGTGTAAGCTTTTAATCTACATAATTGTCCCTCACATTCAATTATTGTGATTGTTATGATGCTTGGGGCTGCTTAATTTTAACCAGACTGTTAATGAAATCTATCTTGGAATCCTTGATGATCCATTTTGTCAGAATCATGGCTATGTTGATAGTGGATTGTTCTTATTAATAAGGATAAATATTTATCAATAAGGAGATTACCCCTTACCAACATACTCCACTATCCTTGCAAATATTGATCTTTAATGCTTCATGGATGGTTTACTTGTGATTATCCTTCTCAAATCAAACAATAGGGCAGCAGGTTGGGCTCAGCCCTTCTGGGAGCCACATTTCACCCCACATGTTGTAACTAGATAAACAAAACAACAACCTAATTTTATCTATACCTACATAATGAGAAAACATGTTATATAAAACTGCGCATATGATAGCTATGTTTGATAACTTTCTTGTTTTCCTAGACATCTATGGTATGCAAGTTATTTGAATGCACATGATGATCAAATTATATGTTTATAGATGTATGCACATATTTTGACTTGTGATCCTTCATTGCTCTAACAACACTCTTCTCACTCAAATGCAGGGAACTTAGTAGCAAAAAGGAAGACATCAACTTGGAGGCTTAGACAAGTGGGAAGATTGAAGATGATGCAGAACAAAGCAACCAAGATTCGTCATTTCTCTTTATGTGCATTTTTCTCTTTGGTATCTATAAATGTATAGTTTTTCGATTATATGCATTCAAATAGTCAGTTCCACGGCTTGTGTGGAACAACATAACTTTACATTATCAATAAAGACTACATTTTTTAAAGGATTGTGCAATATTTCCTATATTATATGTATCTACATAAGTGCAATCTAGTAATGTAATCTTTTGATTTTGTTTATGCACATGAATGTAATGTAATAGAAATAAAAATGTACCTTACTCTTCATTTGAAAATCATAAAAGCTCTACCTGATTGAGCTATTAACTTTTGTGTCTTCACGAACATATGTTGATACAAAATGAATGGAAGAAGCATCCAAGTAATCCTATTTTTTTCTACCAACAATTCATACCAAAGATTGAACAATTTAAGGATATTGCAATAGGTGATTTGTATCGACACAAATAATATTACTGAAGCATTTCAAATTTTAGGCCATAACAATCATCCTTTTTTAAACATGGATTGTGTTGTAGCCAAAATTCTATCCTAGTTATTTTTGCATACTTCCATTTTCACTCATCTCTTACATCCACCATATGCATAGAATTCTTGTCATAATAACTTAAATTTAATAAAATCCCTCACATGAGCTTCCAAATAAAACCCTTGATCACAACATCAAAGTGTATTCCTCCTTCGAAATACTCCTATGATTGCTCATAGCATATTTCCAAGACAATGCCATGTCGATGAGAGTCCCTCCAAAGTCTCCCCGACATTAGCACAAAGCACAGATCAGAAATGTAGATGAGACACCCCTATGTCGAAGAGACTTATTTATATATCTCATCAACGATGTAAACAATGCAATGTCAACAAGATACGGGCATATCAAGGAGAGAATCACTTATGTCACATCGACAAGGTATATCTACAAGTGCTTGGTGAAACACAACTCTTGGATATAACAAAGTAATTGTCAATGATACAATGGCATATTGGAAAGAGACATTAACTTGTCTCATCAATACCGGAAACCAACATCGGAGGAACATAAGATCTAATGTTGAAGAGACATTGAGATATTGATAAGACGGATAAGATTGTCTCATTGACACTCTTCAAGTAATGATCAAAAGCATACACCGCTATACCACCAGGAAGGTGAGCAACATATGCAGTAGACTGGTATACACTGCAACCTCGCAACAAGAAGCCTTGAGCAAGGTGGTAGTGCGGTAAACAATAGAAGGGAAGGGAAAAACACCGCCATACTGACATATCAAAGAAACAACAGGCATTTTAATTAAAAGTCTCTTTGAAAGTTGTGAAATGATGATTAGTCTGATTGATGCGACTAACAAAAATATCGATGAGACTACCGCTATTAATGAAGAACTTGATCATAAAGGTCCTAAAATTTCATAAATACGACCTCAAAGAAGTTGAAATCACTGTGAATTGTAATTGAAGGATTTGGAGAACCAACTTGGACGGCGGTAGGAAGCTGGAAATTTGCAGCATTTATCCAAGTGGTCTAGACTCGGCTCAAAGTATTTTCTCAGTAAGTAGATTAAAGAATTGCATGAGTAGGGTTGAGATGGAAAAAACCCTAGGCAAACAAAAAGAAAAAAGACATAAAACTGAAGCTAGGCAATTGAATCAAGACTTAATCGATCAGTGTCCTGGGTCTAGTCCAAAATCTAGAAGAATAACACAACTTAACCCATCGTGTGTGACATTAGAAGATAAATAGAAAAATATGGGAGATGTATGGACTCTGTGTAGGGGTTACAACCTCTTTATTTATCATTATAGGAAGAAATTCTGGCATAGCCTAGTGTCAAATCCGTGGAATTTGAATTTCGGTAAAATTGTAGCACCCAACGTCTTTGTGAACATAGAGTTAATCAAGGTGCTCACAAAGAATTACAATCTGAAGATGAGAGCAATTCATTTGCATGATGGGTCACAGTTCATGGTCATAAAGCCAAATTATATTTCCATGTTTTTTCAGCTAGACACTTCCCTGAAAACAAAATTATGAATCAGAGACTTGTTGGAGGAATACCGCACCATGGACACAAGTTAAAAGAGGTGGAAATTGCATCTACATAGGGTTAAAGGTGCAGGTAACCAAACTATGAGGTTCTCTAGTGAAGATAAGCCCCCATTCTCTATGGCTTTGTTTGAAGAATACTTTCAATACACTTATTACTCAGTTGGTCAAGTACTGGGAATTGATGTTCCTGAGAACATGGCAATTGCTCACATGGTTTTAGCCATAGACATCCAAATCCATAATGCCCGACCCTATGATTATGCAGAGTATTTATCAGAGGTCATCAATAATACCCTCAAGATCATCAAGAATGATAGTGAAGCCATTAATTTCAAGCACTATTCTCTTTTCATGCACACATGATATTATATGAAGGGTAGGTGATGGGGATATGGGGTGACGAATTAAGAATAAAAGACTTAGATAATGATGGAAATTCAAGGCCTATACAAATGTGGACATCTGTGTGGGACAACAGGTGTGGGAGGTCCCACTACTTATATTTTGACGAATATTTTGTGAAAACACTATACATGATGCTAGGCCACAAATGTGACTAAAACCTCTCCCCAGAGATCTTAAGATTTCTCCAACCAAAAGATATGGGTCATGAAGCAAGGATAAATCACAATTGGGGGGACTTGTACATGTTTGGGGATTGTACTATTATCAGGGTTTATGGATTTGAAGTTGCACCTTATTTGTTGCCTAAGACCGTTCCATACATAGTTGCTTATTTAGAGATCATAAGGCAATTGGCATTTTCAGCTTTCATGCATTTAAAGAGCTATGGGAGGCAGACTTTCATGCCTTCCACTTTATGCTTTGGTGATTTCACTATTATCTCCGATTCAAGCTATGACTTGGTTAGTGGTAAACTGGATTATTATGGCTTGCTGGTTGGCAACAAAAGGGAAAAGTTTGATCCTAAACATTTCATTTGTGATGCCAAAAAATTTCAGAAATTGAAAGGGTATGAGCATAGTTTCCTTTTAGAAGATGTCATCAAAAATTGTGAAGAAAAAGAAAACATGATGAGAATGAATGCCTACATTAGGGTTATGATGGTTGAGGCTTGGAAGGTGAGTAATAACCTAGGCTACATAGGGGCTTTCCCTGAGGTACATGATCCCATAGAAAGAATTGAACAATTAATCCTCCATGAAGAAGAACTGATAAGAGATGTGCCACTTGTGGCATTTGAAAGAGGAAGGGGCATCTATCCTAGGAGGCAAGTAGAAAAAATAACACCACTGGATCACTTATCACCTTAGCCTACTCCTGAAGTGATGTTTTTAGTTGTTTCCCCATCCATGAAAGAAGATAGCGTTGAGGAGGAAGAAGAAGTCTCATAGTTTAATGCTCCTGTTATACCCCAATTTGAGATGTCATTGGAAAGAAGTGTGATCACCTTTGAAGCCTATGATGAGTTATCAGATGATGTGAGGCATCGTGCAAGTCAGGAATTTTTTGCAAATGATACTTTTGTGCAGACCCCTGAATTTAACTCCTTTATATATGAGTATAAAGAAAGACTAATAAGAGAAACATTAAAGGACATTGACCTTGAGAAAGAGGCTTATGCCTTGAAAGAGTTGCAAGATGAAGTTGAAAGGGAAATTAGAAACATGACTGCTGAGAGAGGAAGAACATTATTGTAAGAAGCTAGAGTTATGCTCCTTCCTAGGTGGGATATTAGTTCAACCATTATGTTTGACAACTTTTTGAAGAGAAAGAATAAAACTTTGCAAATAATGGATGAAGCAGGTGACAAGGTGTAAGGCCCCACCTTGCATGCGATTCGTAAAGTTCTAATCTATTGGTAAGATTATTATAGATGATAAATAGTGTGATTATTTGATAATATTCTTGCTATTCATTTTGACATTTTACTTATGCTACATTGAATGTAAGACCCTATTTCATAACCCGCGTTTAAATCAAACAAGTAGTTAGATGATAATTATGATGAAATGAATGATAAAAATATTTTTAGGATTCATGGGCATTAACCTTGATTTAATTATGGTAGATGCACATGTGAATTTTTGTATATAACTTGAAAGAGTTGGGGTTATTTGGCATATTAAATTTTGGTAAATGGTTCATCATTAACGTTATAGGAGTTTAATATGAATTGGGTATGTGCAGGATAATCGTGGAAAAAACAGGCCCTTAAGTGGCAATAAATTCACAAAAATCAGAGTTAGGCAACTTGACGTAAATATTTGAATAAGTTATCTATATTATTTCAAAAATATGTAAGAATATAATCTGTAGCAAATTAAATGTAGTTTCTAAACTACTAGGTTTATTTAAAAAAATTAAAAAATCTATTTGGTGAAAATTTGAAATTTCAATGCAGTTGTACTTAAATTTCAGGGAAAAAATAAGAAGTAGGTGTCTGTCTAACCACCCTAACCACAATAAAATGATAAAAAAAATTTACAATATTTTAGATATAAGTAGAGGACTCATGTCCCGATGTGATGCATATTTTTTTATAATTTTTTTCCAAGTAAATAATTAATTATGATTTTCTTATTACAACTTTTAAAAAATATAAAAACTCATATGTCTGACCACCTTAACTTGGTTAAAACTTCATGAAATTAAATTATTATTTTTTTAATCCTATAGTATGTGAAGCATATAATGTGACGCATGTTTCAGATTCAAAAAATGTGATATTGTTTGAAAACTATAGATGTTTTTCAATCAGCCTATCAATTAGGACTTTAGTCGTAATTCAAATAGAAAATGAATAATAATTATTTATTAAATTCAAAGTAAAGCATAATTTATATGGTGGAAAGCTGAGAATCTCCTTTAAAAACCCTTTTCATTTCATCAATTTTGGGTCAAAAAAAGGTCGTCAGCCACATGGGTTATCATATCACTAACATATCGCCACTTTTTGGCCCATCATAATCCTGTAGATACCCAATTACTAAGGTGGTAAACAAAATGATGGAGTGACTATTTCATTGACTATAATCTTGTATTGGAGTAAGTGTGTATTTCCTTTGATTATAATGAAAATTGAATCGTTAGGTTCATTTGATGTATTAATGAGTAAATAGTTCATGAGTGAAAATTATGTGAATTTGAGTAACTAATAATATGAAGAGATATATGATCTAATCATGTTGGCATTGGTAATGTGCAGGAATCGAATATGCAGATAGGAGGATGGATAAATATTGGAATCAAATAAAATACATCTTTGGGAAGTTCTAAGTGTAGCCCTATTTGACTTAGAAGGGTTTGAGGTTTTATTATTGATTGAGTGATTAGGTTTGAGTAGAATCCAATTGTAGGACATGTGATGTGAGTTTGGTTGGGGTTGGAACCCTTGGTTAGGATCAAAATTCGTATGGATTCTTGTGTAGTTTTTAAAAAGGGACTATTGAGTCAATTTCCTTGGTTTTTGAACAAGAATAGACCCCTAGGACCTATATCTTTGGGTTTGGAACCTTTTTGACATGTGAACTTGTCCTTGGAGAGTGAAAAGACCCCTCAAAAGTCCACATTCATGAATTTGACGAATTCAAAAAGTGTTGGGGCTTGGGAAGAGTGACTTGTCACTCTCAAACTCTTACTCCCCAAAAGTTCTTGGAATTGGCACAAGACTCACACATGTGTGAGAACTTGTGGGAAAGAGTGAAGGTTTGGAGGATTCCTATATACCTCAAAAAGATGGAAGATTTGGTCATTGCCCACTTCTCCTCTTGGAGAACATTAGAGGAGATCATAGCAAGAATGAGCGAAAAAGAGTTCACCTCCTTGGAAAGATAGGGATCAAGATGGCTTGGCTTGGCTTGGAGAAGAAGGTTAGATGAAAGATTTCAACCCCTTCATCAAAAAAAAAAGAAGATAAGTTTTCCCTTCTATTTTTTCCCCTTTGTTTATTTTATGTAATAAAGTGGATGTTGCATGGATCATGGTTGAAACTGAGATTAGAGAACTTAGATACATTAAAATTTGGCACTATTTTATTCTAATACCTTTGTAAAGACTTGAAAGATACTCCATTCATCATCTTGGAGCCATGAGAATTCCTTGCTCGGGGGTATGGCTAGAGCCCACGAGGCTCCATGACACCATTACGATAGGGTGGAGAGCAAGTCCTTATGTATTGGTTTGTCAATTATTTTATTGGGTATTCTATTGTAAAGAAGAATGCAAAATATTTTGTTTTTAGACTTGTATTGAAAAGGAAGGTTGAGATAAAAAGGGCCTTTTGACTGAGCACTTAAGGAATTAGTGTGTAAATTTGATTATATCTAGTGTTCCACGGGGATGCGTCCCCCCCAAATTTTGGTCGTCCCCCCGTCCCGAACGTTTCAGGGACTTGGAGACGACAGAGAGATGTCCATCCATCATCCCGCAACTGCCACCGGGATGTGAGAAACATTGGGGAGACGTTTGGGCGTCTCTGAGACGTCTCGGGGACGCCTAGGCGTCCCCCACGCTAGGACGTCATGTAAAGTGTTTTTTTTTAAATTCTTTCATTTTTGTTGGTTTGTGTGCCTAGGGTCGAACCCTAAAGCCTTTTGGGACCCATCTCAAGGCCTCTAAATGAACTAAAACACTCTAATTGCTCATTTTTTTACTCACATATGCATTTGATGTTTTGGAGCAGCTAGGTGAAGAAGAGGAAAACCAGTAAGAAAAGTGAGTGAAAGAGTGAGTTTGAGGTGATGCAAGTGCAAGAGGGTGAGAAGGAGAAAGAAGAAGAAGAGGAGGAGCATTCTACACCAATTTTGAAGGATTTTTCAAACACAAGGTAGGGTTTTATGACTATTTTTTGAAGTTTTTAACTGTTTTTTCAAAAAAAATATATTTTGTTTTCCAAGTTTTTAGATTCATTTTGAAAATGTAGTTTGATGTTTGAAATGGGCATTGAAATGAAAATCAAAACATGAATATGCATTTGCAGCCATGTCTATGAAATTATGATTAAAAAATTAATCATAATTTCATATACATGGCTGCAAATGCATATTCATATTTTGAATTTTGATTTCAAAGCTCATTGTTTTTTTTTTTCATCTTTCCATCAAGATTCATCATGAAGTTTTAAAATTTTATTATTTTAGTTTCAAATTTGTTAAACTAGGCTGAAACTAGGCACTTATAGAATTTATTTTTTTACTGCAGTGTCACAATGAGCTCTCATGACATCAACATGAGTGAGGATGAGGTCCATTCACATAGTGATACCGATCCTGAATATGCACTTGAGGCTGAGGGGGGTGACCATGGGGCTGAGCATGAAGTCCAAACTAGTTCCATGGCAAGTGAAGCAAGTACTTTTGAGTGCCCTTCTGCAGAATTGGCAAAGTATGCTAAGGGTCCTTTTGATCCCAAATCCCCTCTCAAACAATTTGCAACAAAAGATCTAAGCAGGCAAGCCCAAGGGGCAACATCCGGTGGCACAAGGAGGTGGAAGTGCAATTTTTGTGGTATTGGGTGGTATGGGAGCATCACTAGAGTGAATGCACACCTTCTTTTCATTAGAGGAAAAGGTGTGGGGATATGTGAGTTTTTGGTAAAACCAGAAAATATGAAATTGAAAGTTGAAATAAATAAGTTATGGGGTGTTCCTGATGATACTCTAGCTGCACCTGTGCCTACTACTTTGCAGCATAGGACACATGTTCAGCATAGCCAGCCACAGAGATCCAGCCATACTTTGCAGACGAGAGTAGGAGGGACACCAGGTTCTTCTTCTAGTGCCTATGCAGGAGAGGGGAGGGGGAAACGAAGATTGCAAAGTCAAACTCAAAGTAACCCCATAGCAGATTTGTTTAATGTGCAACTCAAGGATGACATAGATGATGCCATTGGCAAGTTCTTCTTTGCCAATGGCATCCCGTTTCATGTTGCCTGATCTCCTTATTATAAGGAGATGATATCAATGGTGGCAAAGGGACGACCATCATATGTGCCACCAGGTGAGACATAATTGAGGACTACGATCTTGGATAAGAAATATTCCAAGATCAATTTGTTGATGGAGAAGATGAAGGAGTGTTGGGTTAAGACAGGATGCAACATAGTCATGGATGGGTGGACAGACATTAGCCATCGTCCACTCATTAACATCATGGTTACATGTACTGAGGGCCCATATTTTCTTAAGGCAGTTGATTGTTAAGGGCATCACAAAGATGCTGATTTTCAGTTTGAGGTTCTCAGTGATGCTATTGAGGAGGTTGGGCCACAAAATATGGTCCAAGTTGTGACAGATGCTGCACATGTGTGCAAAGCTGCAGGGAGACTTGTTGAGGCTACTTATAGGCATATTTGGTGGACCCCATGTTGTGTGCATGCCATGAACAATGCACTCAAGGACATGGGAAAAATTGATTGGACTAGAGCAATGGTTAATGATGCGAGAGATGTGCAGATGTTTATCTGCAACCACCACACATCACATGCACTCTTCAGGACCTTCGCTAAGAAGGAGTTCTTGAAACCTACTAATACGAGATATGCTTCCTATTTCATTCTCTTGGACAGAATGATTGAGTTGCAAGAGGCACTGCAACTCATGGTCATGACATCAGATTGGAGTAGGTGGGTCGAGTCTAAAACAGAGCAGGGGAAGAGGGTGAAGGATACGGTGAAGAGTGATGTGTTATGGGGTGATGCAAAATATATTGTTGCCATCATTAAACCAGTTTTTCAGGTTATCAGGTATGGGGATGCGGATGCACCTAGCCTTGGAGAGGTGTATGAGTGCATTGATTCTATGCTTGATTAGATGAGGGTTGTTGTGCGAGAGAGGGACCCCACATTAGCATTCTACCATGAGCACATTCAGCCAATCATTCATAGGAGATGGGAGAAGCTCAACACTCCCTTGCACATGGTAGCCTATGCACTTAATCCTAAATGGTATTTGACTAGGCCTGGTAGAGTGACACCTATACAGGATGCAGAGGTGAAGGCAGGGTTCTTCAGGTGCATTGAGAGGATGTACAATGATGTAGATGCCAGTATGATTCGCACCGAGTGGACCAAATTTGCCACTCTTAGGGGTTATTCAGATGCAACCAAGATGGATATGCGAACTATGGCACAGGAGGACCCAATTTTGTGGTGGACTTGCCATGGATCAGGACCTTTGACTACCACTCTAGCCATCTGATTGTTATCTCAGATTTCTAGTTCTTCAGCTGCTGAGAGGAACTAGTCTACATATAGCTTCATCCACTCTCTTAAGAGGAACAGACTTACCTCTAGGAGAGCAGAGAAGCTTGTGGCTGTACATAGTGCTTTGCATCTCATTGACCGCAAAACACTTTTGTACAAAGAGAGTCCAACAAGACGGTGGGATGTAGAGCTAGAGGAGCCAGAACAGATTGATGATGATGCTTCAATTTTGGCTTCAGATGCAGGGCTAGTTGGTGTTAATTTGGCAGAGCTTGAGCACGAGGATTCCAATAGTTTGAGTGATGAGGAGTTTGGAGATGATTAGAGGCCTCCCTTCACTACATTTTTGGATTTTGTACTTATTTTGATTATGATTCATATCAATGTATCATGCTACTCATTGTAATCATTTTTATGATATGATATTTTGATGTGACATGTCGTATTTTCAATATTCATATAATAGAAATCTCAAATTCGATAATTTTATTTGTCAAATTTCAATATTTATTTACTTTTAGTCTTTTAGTAATAGTATTCAAGTATTCAAAATGTTAGTATTTGCAATTTTACTAATTTGCCAAAGTTTAATTTGAAATGTTATTCTTAAACATCTTTTTATAACTAGTTATTCAAGTACCATATGTATATCAGCATCGGCCTCCCCCTCCCTACCGTCGTCCCCCCGCCGTTCCCAAACTTAGACCCCTTGTCCCCCCGTCCCTGAGACACGTCCCCTTCAGGAAACTCCGTGGAACACTGATTATATCTTTCTTGTATTGTTACCAAGCTCGCTATGAGAAAAGTATTTCATTATAATATTAAAAATTGACTAAAAGTTATGTAAATTCATATGCTTAGGATGAAGGAAGCATTTCATGTGAAAAGAGAAATGTGTTGTCTAAAATACATACTATTTGAAAGAAGTTTTCATCCAAGTTACAAAAATATAGGTAAATTGGAGAAAGAATTAGTTGTGGTTGGAAGGCTACAAATAAGATATTATTCACCCACTTGGTATTAGACAATCTAAGATTTTTATAATGGATTTAGATTCCTTAAATACTTGATTTATTATTAGGTAACCCATAGGTGAGTGGGACAATAATAAGGTATGTACCTTCATGATGTTTTCGTTTTGTTATATGTATGAAGTCATTGCCTTATAAATCGTTTCCTATAGAAAATAGAGTTACCGTTTTATGCTTGAAAAGAAATGAGTTACAGACTTAGATAACATTTCAATTTTGCGTACATGTTATTGCTGCAACCCAAATATTTTACATGTAAATAAATAAACAAAATAAGTAGAGCAGTTGTCATACAAGAGTAGATAATTTCATACATCTATAGCCCCCCCTTTTTTTTTTTTGTGAACTGAAATAACCTTTTCAAAATGTATGTGGACAGATAACAACTAAATGTATGTTATAAAATCTATGGAATATAGTCTTTTGCATTGTACAAACACACCCCAGTAGAGATAGCTGAGGGCATAGAAACAAGGCTTAGGCAAAAGCCCGTACGTCGCTTGCATACACAATAGTGGATTCAAAATTAACATACAAAAAAACATGAGAATAATTTAGCCCCAAAATAATAGAACATTAAACCAGAATTAAAATTAGTATATATATATATATATATATATAGAAATAGGTAAACCAAAAATGAGCTACTGGAACATTTCATCTAGCTGACTTAACAAGAATGATAAGTCGTTTAAATAGCTGGTAAGCTTTCACATCACGCAAGCCATCCATTAAAGCCCACCTACAGAGGAGTGGTATAAAAAAAAAATGACATATATTCATAGAAATGTGGTCCCACGTGAGAGAAAGAAAATTGTGGTAGGGGAAAACATGGCCATTTGCAACATTTCATAAAGATATGCCATATGGTAAAGTTGTTAATTTGAGATAATATTAGCAAAGAAAAAGACAAAATAAAACATCCTTAAATAAAGGAAGGCATCACTTTTTAAATAAATAAATTAAAGAACTTTCAAGTAAGTCAAAAAAAAGAAAGGTAAAAGTAAAGAAGGGTTACGTGGATTAAAGGCATTAGGGGAGAGAGTAAGAATATTTATTTAAAATTTAAAGGATTTAAAAAAAAAAAAATAGTATTAATAGCACTCTTTTCTTAAAAAGAGGAAAGTCTTTTTTAAATCATTTATTATTATTCTTTCAATTTCCTTTTTTTTAGTAATTAGATTTAAGTGAATGTAAAAATAAACATATATTCACATAATTATACACATAGGAAAAATAAAATAAATAAAAGAGAAATTGGCAATTAAATAAATAGATATTGAGTGATATTTCATTTTGGAGAATATTATTATAATAATTTTAATAAGAGTATATTATATTTATGTTAGGAATTAATACAAACGTTGATGTTAATATTAATATTATTATTAACGAATAAGACAAATATTTTTAAAACAAAAGAAGAGAAAATGTATGTATATAAACAATGAAAATTAGGTACTAACAACAAGGGTATCCATGTTATCAATTGGGATTATTAATCATCAATGTTATTAAGAACACTCAGATGTGTCAATATTGAGGATAGCCATTGGTGCTATAGCAAACCATTTTTTTTAAAACGTGACCCCTTTTGGATGGCGCTAATGTGGAAATTCCAACACCTTTGTAACAATAATCTTATTAATGAAAAAAGAAGAGTAGGTTATATCATATTAATTTTCTAGACAACCCTAGCTTTTGACATACATTCTTGTCAATATAAAGGAAGAGTGATGGCACTAACATGAGACTTTATATTGGTGTTATGAATTGCTAGAAAAATATAAGACTAAGAAATGATTCCACCATTTTAACTCGTCATAGTAATAAATTTGAATGTTAGTATTAATAATAATACTTTAATGATGATTAAGGTTGGGGACTCATAGTTCGTTGTTGATTGTTGTCTCAATATAGAAGTGTTGTCACTACCATTAGAATCCAAATGATCCATGATGAATAAATAATTAGTGATGTTGATAAAAGCATTATGTGATAACATTGTTTTAACATTTATGATAAGTAGCCACATATGTCCATTATTATTGTCACTATAGAGAGTGGTGATATGGCTATTCCTGGTTTATACGAAGGTTCCTAATAAAAATCATGCACAAAGTGTATCAATGTTGAGTAGCGATATGTCTTTATTCTCATTGTGTTAGTTACCAAACAAATTGAAGTCGGTGGTTTGATGGGTCATTGTTAAGCATTAGCTTACCAAAAAAAAAATGGTTGGGTTTTTTTTCAAGTGAAAATTTTAGGCATGACACAAGGTCTATACAAGGTCAGGGTACAATCCTGATAATACCACTTTGCAAATTTGGGATCTTTACCCCCCAGGAAAGAAGCCTTCTCTCATTGACCATGATCATATTTTTGGACATCTCTTGGTGCAAAGAGTAGGGGAGACAGATCCCTTGGATACTATTGACTTGAATGTGAATGTAGCCAAATTCACCAAAGCCCAAATCCAAAAGCTAGTAAGAGATAACCAGCCACTGATAGAAGAAAATGACAGGTTGAAAGAAGAATTAACCAACTACAAAGATAGGCTGCCTACTTCTCCAAGGCTTTACTCTCCTTTAATTGAACATGAAAGAAAAGTGTTAGCTACCATGTCTGAGACTGCTCAATGGAAGCATAAATTTGAAAAGGCTCAAAAGGAACATGAAGAACTAAAAATAAAATTGAAGGCTACTACTTTTGAAGTAGCATCAGGGATAATTTGTATGAAATTCAAAGATATGTGCCAACATGTAGATGGTGTCTGGTGTGCTCACAGTGGAACATACAAAGCCCTCATGGAGCATGGAAGACTACTTGATAGGATGAAGGAAATGGAATCCCATATCAAGGCAAAATATGGAGATAATAATGCTTTGCTCCAAGAATGTGAGAGCCTCGTGAATACACATGAAAACTTCCAGAATATCTTGACATAGGAATTGAGTGACTTCATCCAGCCACTATGTATGGCCATGCCAAATTTCTTTGAAGAAACAGTTTTGAAGGATCAAGAAACTTGGAAAAATGAGATATCAAAATATTTGTCAGGCATCCTTGATGACATCAATGATGAGGATGAGGTACTCAGGAAAATGCATAAGCATCTCGGGAGGATTGTTGGATTGGAGAATGTAATGACATACACTCTACATAATGCAAACACTTATGCCCAAGAGAAATACATTGATCACATGTCAAAGGTTAAATTGTTCCTTACACAAGTTGTATGAGGAGGTAGTCAGAGTTTGGTTGTGTGGACACATTAACATGGTGCTTGAGCCTTGAACAGATCTTAGGTGGTGACGGGCGCTTGTTGATGATTAACGGACTGTGGTGCATCCAACAATAAACTCTTTTTAAGTTTCTATGTTATGTTAATTATGCTTTAGTTAAGAAAAGATGTAACTTTTATGAACAGACCTGAAGCTTGTTGCTTCTCATACAAATGGGGAAACCAAGGTCCGATTTTGATCATCATATCATCATCATTTCAATCCATTAGAATAGATACTAGACCATCTCATCCACTTATTCATATCAAAAGAATTCATGTTATGTATGTTTATATTTTGAGCAATATAATGGACCAAATACATTACAACTCTTAGTCCATTTTTATTGTTCGATTGTTGTGTCAATTTTCATGCTTATTTATTGCTTTGTTGTCTCCAAAGTGGTATTTGCAAGTTGTTTAAATCTGCAAGGTTTATCAGGGCACATTTGTTGTTACTATGTGGATGCTTTGATTGATTTTTGGTTAGGTGTGAATTAAATTCCTTTCAAATAATTTACTTTAATTGGTTCGTATTAAGGATTAAAGACCTCCTGGAGATTGGCACCCTCTTATGGTCTAAAAACCTGCGCTTTTGAGACCCAACAGATTGCAAATAACTCTGAAAATTTAGAAGTCTATGAAACAATGTATATATTCTATGAAACAATGTAGATATTCTTATACTTGTAAATATTCTTGTACTTGTATATTCTATGAAACATTCCTTATTTTCTATGAAACAGTGTATATTTTCTTGTACTTGTAAATATTCTTTTATTGTTATGTCTATTAAAGAAAACAGAGTTTGAATAAAAAATGCTTCACCCTTTTTTGTAAGTGAGTATGTGAATTATTGTTTAAGGAAAAATCTTACAGTGTTTACATTTTCAGTTTAGTAGTTTCAAATCTTCATTTGCTAATAAAATTGTATGTGCTCTTTATCTCTAATGACATAAAACAGTAATGTCATCAGAATCAAGGTTTTCAATTTCAGCACCATCATAGTCCACACTTTTCATATCCTGTTCACTTTTAAGTACAATCATCAAATTTTTATTATTATTTCTTGTTCCAGATAATATTGATTCCTTTCAGCACAACACAATAGGTTGCATGTTAAATTTCAAACATTTTCTTTGCATTTTTTTGTATATATTATTTTCTCAATGCATCATTATGTAACAACAATTTCACTTCTGAGATATACAGTAAAAATAAATGAAAGCACATGTTTACTTTGCCAAGGGAAATGTATGGTGAATACCCTATGTCTTTCAGATAAGCTTGAAAGCAAAATAAGACATAACTAATTGAATCTGATTTTCTACTGTACAATTGTTTTTTTATGTGCTTTTTACTTTTTGCATGCGGATTACCCTTAGAAAGAGACTACTTATCTTTTCTTAAATGAAGCCTTTACATTTCCTATCTACCAAAGGAATTTATTGCTTCACAACAGGTTTGAGAACTTCATACAAATTAAGATTGGTGTAAATGGCCATCCCCGCAAATGTTGTTTGGTCTAGAATTATAATGGAAAATAAAAAAGCTTGCTAGGAGAATAAAACAGGTTTTCAATTGTCCAAGTACAACATAATATTACTGAAGCATTTCAAAGTTTAGGCCATAAGAATCATCCTTTTTAAAACATGGATTGCAAATAATTCTGAAAATTTAGAATTCTTGGTCATTAACATTATTGTCTGCTACAATGTCATCCAGTGTATCATTGTCAATGTTCATATGTTATTTCAACTATTTAATATTATCATCATCCTCATCTTGACCTGCATCATCTTCATCATCATTGAAATTTGACTGTAGACCATCTATATTGTTACCAAATGTATTTGAATCATCATTTTCTATACCATCCATATTGTTATAGTCTTCCATAACATCATCTAACTCTGGATTGTTGTCTTCTTGTGCTTGAACATAACCATCTTCAACATCATCATGGATGTCAATTTCTTCAATGTTCTCTAATCCCTCTCTCATTTTGTTGGCCATCATTGTTTTTCTCAGTATCCACTAATGCATTGTCAAATACATGCCTTAATCTTGGATCATAATGCATGATAAATATCCATTTTGGGTCCAAAATATCTTCATAGAAAAATACTTGCACATGAACGACATACATATATTAAATGTATGTTATAACAATTTTATTGATTAATAAACACATGTATATATTCAAAATAAGTTATGAATTAAAAGATTAATGATCACTACCGCTTCTTGTTTGAGTTAAATAAATACCTGCTCACAATGAATTGGTAGAACATAAGGCTCCTTATCCTCCGATAGGAACGATGAGAAATCTATAGAAAACAATCCACTATGGGTATCATGTCTTCGTGTCCTTTCAAATGATTCATACCATCTACACTTAAAAATACAACATTTAAAAGAGCGGTAATCCAACTCAATAATTTCTTGTATTTTCCCAACATATTGTAGATTCCCTTCAATTATATTCTTATCTTTTGAGCTTGATCGACTGGATTGCTCGAAGTCAACCATGATGCCACAATCGAAGGATCATCTCTTTACGTCTACACTTTCTACACGATAATGTCGACCATATGCCCACATTGATGGATATTTCCTCGCTTGTGAAAGACCATTTATTTCAGTGAAAACACATATAATGATGAATATTAAAATAGTTAATACTGTCAAAACTATAAGGAAACAACATTTTGTAAAATTCCAACTATACCTTTCTTTCACATCCTTTAGACATGTTGATTTCATCTTCTGTTATGTTTGAATTTGTACCTGCATCTTCTACTTGATTTTGAATTTGTTCAATAACCCATTCTAGTGTGCAATATTTGCCCCATTCCCCAAGTAGATGAGTGGGAAGTGGAGTATTCCTTGGGTTCGATCTCTTAAACTGTCTCCTTGCTTCTAACACTTCTCTCTTTTTATCTTACAAATCAATCCATTTGTTCATAAAGTCCATGTGGTACATAATGAACTTGTCGAGTATAGAACTTTCGTCTACACCTATTACATGTCAACATGTTTATTTCAAACTCCAATTGTCATGCTGCTAATTTGACAAATAAATTACAGAGTAAATTAATGATTGCAACAAAACGGCACCGATCTTGAATTTACTTACTAATTTATATTTCAACACCATTAGACTGTGGTTTTTCTCCATCAATAATATCTGATGCTCGTTCTTCATCCTAGACACGTGGGCCATCTTCAAAATCCTTACCAAGGAATTCACACAGGAAGAAAAATTCTTCATTCAATACATTTCCTTCAGCCATGCAACCCTCTGGATGTGCCTTTTGTTGGACATATCTTTTAAGAGTTTTCATATACCTCTCAAAGAAAAACATCCACCTCATTGATACGATACCCGCCAATTCAATGTCATCGACTATGTGTATAAGTAAATGGACTTGTAGGTCCATGAAACTTGTAGGGAGCTCCTTCTCAAATACACATACAATTTCTGCAATTTCCTTCTTCCACTTTGGCACTTCAGATTCATGGATCTCCTTGGAGGTCACCCACCTAGTATAAGAATAGTAAATTAGTATGAACCTTTAGTCATAAATTAAAATGCAATATAATATCTCTATGTCTCTCACACATGAACATTTCATATAACCACATACCTTGTAAATGTTGATAATCAACTTATGGCATTCCTTAAGTCAACTGTAAGACATAAATCCCCCCTAATTTCCAATGGCAGGATATGCTATCAAACACATTTATATAAAGGTCATTAGTAATTTTCTCTCACACAAAAAAATATCAAAATAAATTTAGTGCTTAATCAATGTTACCAGTAAATGTTAAATGCTGATATATAATACCTTCATTAAATTATGAAAATCATGTGTTTTAAATCTTGTGATATGTCCATCAACTGTAAAAGCTTTAACCAATGATGATCCATAGCCAGTAGGTGTCCTTATTGAATGGATGACATTTTTTAGTTGGTCTACCTCTTCTTTTTTTTCAAAATCCATGGAGCTTTTGTATATGTTTCATTTTCCTTGTTTGGCCACAAATGTTTTCTATCAAATTTGGTATGCGAAAGAGCAATATCTCTCCTCGAAGACAAGGTGTCCTTCTCTTTTCCTGATATATGCTAAAATATAGAATCTGGGACATTTTTGAAGATGTGCATAGGATATAATAGGTGAGATATTAATAGATCCTTCCAGTAAGGGAGCTCATAAAATATGGATTTCCTTTTCATTCCTTCTGGCATATTAACTACAACTTGTTATGGTTCTTTAATTGAATCACCCCGATCAAAAAAATCCTCCCAAGCTTTCAATTCAACATCTTCATACTTCTTAAGCCAATCACCTAGACCCATAATCATGGGAGGGCCTCTATTTTCAACTTTTCCATCAAATTGCTTCTTCAGGCAATTTCTAAACCTATGATCTAGTGGTAGAAAAACCCTGTTGTTTGCGTAAATAAATTTATGTAGATCTTTAGAATACCGCCCTTGAAATTTTTCTGCACATCTTGGACATGCAAATATCCCCTTTGTTTGAAGCCCTACAATTCAATAAGTAATGTTAATAACATAAAAAAAAAATAGTTTAAAACTAAGTATGAAAGTTGGGATGAAAATAAATTATGAGTGTAAATACGTAAATATTTTATCTTACCAAAACAAACACCAAGTCCTGGGAAATCATGAATAGTCCAACATCGCACACCATACAACATGAAGGACTTATTTGATGGAGGGCATGATATGTCATACATTCTTATGCATTTCCATAGCAGTTGCATCTCATCAATAAAAGGCGCAAGATAAACATCCATGTTTTTAACTTGATGTTTTCCTGGAAAGATGAGAGTCAGCATAAGGTACTCCTTTCTAACACTCATCCATGGGGGAATATTGTATACTATCAATCCGACTGGCCAAACACTATAATTTGAGCTCAGGAAAGAGAATGGGCACACTCCATCAATTGCAAGACCAAACCTGATACTACAGGGTTCATCTTTGAATTTTCTTGGCCATTTTTCTTCTATGTGTTTCATTGCTTTGGAGTCGGTTGGAATTCGCATGAATCCATCTTTACTTTTGTTCTTTGCATGCTAGTCCATCAATTGTGCTAGTGAATTACAATGAAACATTCGTTGAAGTCTAGGTATAATTGGCATGTGACGTAAAACCTTCTTTGGAACTGTAGGACCTTGTACATCTGTAAGATATCTCTTCTCTTTGCATATAGGGCATTCTACCTTGTTTTGATATTCATCTCTGTACAAAATGCAATCATTTTTACATGAATGAATTTGCTTGTATTCAATCCCCAAATCAACCAACAACAGGCACGCCTCTTTGCAAGTTGATGTCAACACATTCTCTTCAAGGAATATTTTAGTTTTTAGTGCCCTGTAAGATTGCCAGAGATTAAATCAATTGAATTTTTGACTTATGATGAACATGTTTGATATGTCAATCTATACTATAAATATCTATATACAATATATGGTTTTAAAATTCCCTTAAAGAAATATAAATGAAGCTGATGAATGTTTACAAATTATGTACACCAATTGACAATGCAAAGTAAGAAATAAATTTCAACTCACTTCAGTAGGGTAGTGAATCCTTTGTCTGAACAACCAAATAGTGACTTGATTTCTAATAATATTAATGTGCATGCCAGTTTTGAGGTTCTACTTGCACCCGATTTGAACACGGGTGTCTTCACTGCTTGCTTGATGGAGTCTTTGATTTTGTTATCATCAACATTACGTTGGTGGTAATTACCCCTACTATCATCATTACCGTCAATCATATCATCATTATTGTCATCATTGTTTCCATCCCCAAAGAAACTTGTAAGCATTTCATTCAATCCTTCTTCATGCACTGCATTTTCACTATCATGATCATCATCATTAAGGCTAGGTGGCATGTCATCAGTGTATGCGACTCTCATCAGCTCTTCAAATTTCTCAAGTGGTAGTGTTCTCTTCAATCTTGCTCTTCTCACCCTAGTGTGGTTTAAAGGATGGTTTGGATCATCTCATCCAAATCTTAATAACCCAATTCGATCTTGGGTATTAGTATGTGTTTCATCAAAATCTTCTATCTATCAACAAACACAAGCATTATTTAATGTTTGGCAACAATTGGATATATCATAAATGTATCAATTTCAAATAAATATAATCAAATATGGCTTAAAAAATAAAAATATAAATTGTATGAATATATATACATCAATTGAATAATGGGACATTATTTTATAGACTACCTTTTTTATATAATAATTTAAATAAAACACAAATTTGACAACATAGCTTATAAAACATCAGTCCACACTCATTTGTTATTGTTTGGTTTTAATCGATTGTATGAGGCATACTACCGATTAGAAGCTCATCATAAATGTAATGTCTTTGTACAATTGCTCATTTGAATTGTTTCTTTCCATGACATACAAAACATCCACAAACAAAAAATTTCTCAAAGTATTCATCCCATGTACTATAGTCCTGACCTACCTCTTCTTCAGTGCAATCATTTGTTGTGTCTGCAGTATCCATTATCATATCCTCTTCCACCCACTGTTGTCTACGTGATTTAACAGTTTTAGGTCCACGTCCACGTACATATCTTTTTCTTTTGCTAGTTGAACGCTCAAGCTCTTCATTTGCTCCAATCTCCATATAAAACAATCAACATGCATTAATTTATGTCAAGATTGGATAATACATTATAAATTTCAATAATACTGTGAAAAACAATGGACGTATCACAAAATTCCATCAGATCATTTTTTCCTAAGTTAAGTCAAAATTGAGTACCTGATGTCCCGCTTCATCTGTTGTGTCCTCATTTGATATGACACGATTTGTTGCCATGGCCTCGTCTTGCCCCTATAATACACAACAAATTAAATAATGTTTAGTACACCAATTATATCATTTCAATGAGTATGCTATCCAACAAAAAACCTCACTTTAGTCATATATGTGACATATTGATATCTCCTCTATGTTGTAGCATTTGTGAATTCATAAACACCTTCCTCCTTTGGTTGAGGTTGCTTTCTCTTCTTACCTCTATTGTATCTGCAGATTTCGTTGTCTCATCTATTTCCACCCACTTTCCTCTTAGCGATTTAGTATTTCTACGTCGTCCACGTCCTCTCTCCATGGCCTCCTCTGTGAATAAAAATGATGCCACAAAAGCTTTCATCGCACTACCACTGAGAAGGAAGAAGCAACTTGCGAGACCACGGCAAAAATCGCTCTACCGCAACGAGCTGATGAAGGAGCCGCAAGACAACAGTGGTCACTATACTATCACATGCCTTTTGGTAGAAGACTTGTGGGACTCACCGCAACACCGCCAGGAACAAAAGAAAAAATCATGTGCCACCACAAAAGCTTTCACCGTACTACTACCGAGAAGGATGAAGCACCTTGCAGGACAATGGTAAAAACCACTTTGTCACACCATGCTGATGAAGGAACTACGAGAAAACAGTGGTCACAAAAACAAGGTAGGAGTTGGAATTATTTCCAACACTCTGAATCCCATGATACACAACAATGAAAATAGTCACTATACAACAATGATAGGCGCTCAATTAGGCACACTTGGTGCCACCTTAGGCGCCCCAAACAGATTACATTAATGGCCAAAAGTCAGCGCTAAAGTTGGCGTTATCTAACGCCAAGTAGAGTGCGCACTACTGAATCAAAATCAAAAATTAAAAAATTCTCACATGAAGGAAGAAATCAGATGACAAAAAAGGGAAAAACGCCACGCAAAGGAAGAGAGCAGGGCGCTACCAACAACTGATGAGAAATTAGATTTAGTTTGTGACACCATAGGTAAGGTTACAATTTATTTTTTCTTGGTTGAATTCATGATTGTTTACTGCTCTCTGTTTTGCATTTGAATTCATGATTGTTTACTAGTTTGTGGCCTAATCTGTCCAGGCAACCTCTAAATTGTCCCATCACTATAAATTGTAATTTACCTTTGAGAAACCAACAAAAAAATTTACCCTACCCATTTGAGCTTTGGCTCAAAATATTATAGCACAAAGCCAGGATGCCTCTGTATTCTTTCCCTAACCTGGGTATCAAGGAAATAGTGAACTGCTTGGCAAATCTAGGAATTGGGTCAGTCACTGCTGAGCAATTGCTGAAAATAAATGTAGAAACCACTTGGTTTTGCCCAATCACGCCATAGTCACCAATGCCATGACAAATTCGTGCAAGATTGCATTATGAAAGAGTTTTCATGATAAGGTTATCAACACTAAGCAAACCTAGCGAACATATTTTCCCTAGGTTATCAACACTAAGCAAACCCAGCGAACGTATTTTCCCACAAAACAAAACTTTCATACCTGATAGTGTGTACTTTGTTTGCCCCCACAGACTGGACGAAAATAATTTGCCCTAGGTCGCCTCAAAATTTCAAGCGATAGAAGGAGGCGAGCATTGTTAGTAGACTCTGGCCACAATGAGGTAATTCATTGTCACTTTATAGATTTGTTATTGTTTCCATTGTTTCTTTGAATTTTACTTTTTAATTTTAAATTTTTAAATTTTTAAAAGAAGAAATATAATTTAAAATAATTTTTTATTTTTTTTATATATATAGGGACATGAGACTGACAAAGATAAAGAGGAATTGTAGTTTTTAGTTTTTTATTTCTAAATTTAAAAGAAGAAATATAATTTAAATATATACATATATAGGGACATGAGATTGACAAAGATAAAGAGGAATTGGCTTCCATATTGGGGGTAGAGGCAGTGAAACAATTGGTTAATGTGGACTAGACAACGCTTGCCAGATACATAGAAAAGCAATCTGGTAACGCCCCTCAAACATTGTAAACAAATCAATTATGTGAAAGGGAATCAATTGATTCCCCAAGCAGTCCTGGATCAAGCAAAATATCCAAAAGGAAATCAGTGACAGTAAACTCTAAGAATGTGGAACAGGGAAGAGAGACTTCCAATGTCCCAGCCACTCTTGGGACACAAACTTCTTCCACCACGCCATGTTATCAATCTTGCATTGGTAGCTACAATACGAAGATAGAATACGAGGTGGTTTCAAGGGAAGTTCGAATGACGAATGTTGGGAAAACATTTATGAATAGGTTGAAGGAATCGTGCCTTCAACAGTTCAAAAACCATCTACATTTTCCATTCTCACAAATACCCATGCAACTGAAAAAAGCAGTTATCCATGACATGGAGACTGAATTTGGCACAGGTTGGTCTATAAAGAAGATAAAGCTACAAATGTCTCAAAACTGCAAGAGATTTCGGTGCAACCAAATAAAGAAGATAAAAAAAATCCCCCCTGAGCTAAGGCATAAAAGAAGGCCAATTGATGTAAGTGTGAAAGTATGGAAAGAGCTTGTAAAAGCATATGAGAAGTCTGATGCACGGAGGAAGTCCGGTGAGGAGAGTACACAGGTATTTGAATTTCCTCATAAGATTATATCAATTTTATTAAACGATATTTAAATTTTATTTGTGCATAGTTAAATTGAATTAGTATATGTTTCAGGACAAGGCCTCCAAGGCTAGGCTTGAGAAACTTCGTGCCATGCATCGTAGTGGCCATAAAGGTTTGTAGGCCTTGATCTGTACATTTTTAAGTATATTTAATATGTTAAAATTTAAATGATATATTTTTTATTTCCTTGAAAAAAGTAAATGATTGCATATTAATTAGTTTAACTAGTCCATGTGCCATGTTTTGACAGGAGGATAAATATGGCCGTCATCCAAAGCAATTTGAAAGGAATATGTTACAAAAAAAAAAGTGGAACGATTTTGTAATCTGGATGGAGAATGAGGTATCAATAGTTGAGTTTCAATAACTTAGTTGGATATTGTTGTGTTAATATGTCAATTTGCATCTCTTGTGTTGAGTTGTTTATTGATGCGTAGGATGAGTAAACAGAGCTCAAATCTTATGATTACAAGATGACCATTTATGTGCATGAATAAATAGTAGAAGGATGTAGATGAACTCAATTCATCTGAATTTATGCCTCTTAGTAGGCATTCCTCTTGAATCTCTAATATCAGGTGCCCGAGACTTCCCTGTAGCTTTTACCTTTCATTGTCGCCTTTCCTGATCTTCACTGTCAAAATTCATCCCATGTTTTACCTTCCTCCTCTTCAAAATCTTCTTCTTCTTCTTTGTCCTCCTCTGACTCCATAAGAGATTAATCTTTTGAACCTTCCTCGTCTGATTTTGATTCCTCTTCTACATCAGAGGGTCTGTATCCTTGATTTGACTCTTTTGAATTATCAAAATCAAAATCAATAGATTCCATATTCAAAAATTCCCAACCACCATCTTCAATAAATTTATCTAGATCATCAGTAATAGTCTTCAAAATTGGCCACCAGTTCAAGTTCATTCTGCTTTCATAATACTTTATATTCATGGAGTTCAGCCATTCCTTGATGCCATCAAGCGAAGATTGAGGAATGGCGTACATGCGGAGTACATCCTGTTTGAAGTCTTTGAAAATAATAGCCATATCAAATGCCTTTTTCCCAAGTCCTAATCTCTCAGGGTTAACAATTCTCAATCTCACTAATAGCGATTACTAAGAAAGGTAATTCCACCAACTCCATCAAACAGTTTACCATAGGAACAATAAAAGAAGAGGCTTTGAAAGGAACTCCATGAAAACCAATCTCTCTAAATGGTATATCAAACTCTAGTTCAAAATATTTTAGATGAGGTTGCTCCCATAGCTCTCTTACTCGCTTGACAAATCCTTGAAACTCCAAATTCTTAACATTGGAAAGATAATTGGAAAGTCCTCAATACCCAGTAGAGCTATCCAAAAAAGCTAACTAAAAACACAAACGTGCTCCCGCACACAATGGCCTAATGGCTAGTTGTCATAGAAGTCAAACTACCAAAGTAACAACACTGATAGAGTTAACATATATGCATCATTTGCATAAACAACTGAAATGCGTAACAAATGTTAATCAATACATTGAGTTTTGAGATGCGTTGAAATAATAAAAAAACATGTTTAGGGGAAAATATCAGCAGCGTGGAGGAAGAAAGCATTAACCCTAATAAAATCATTTTATGTTGTTCTTGATACACCATCTGTAAGTTTTCCTTGGATGATAGAACTGAATTTCTATATGTTGTACCCCTTAAATTTCCTACATGTTACAAATATGGAATAACGATTCACAACTTTGTATTGAGTCCAAAGACCAAGGCATTCTGAATAAGGGTAGTGAAACTTGATAAGGATTCACTCACTATTACATGTATTGGCAATCCATAATAGTCATGTAAAGACAACTGTCTATGAAAACCATAATCAATCAAATTATGCACATTCAAATCTAAGTTTGAAAGCTTGCATTTTAGTCCATGCATCTAAGTCCTTGTTGAAGATTGAGGGTGTCAACAAAAAATCTAGAATAGCTCTCCTTAAACCATAGCTAGTTTTAAAGTGCAGTATTTCCAAATTCAAATCCACTTCTTAGCTAAGGAAAGGAGGTAGGATTGTCAGGTGCTACCTCAAATAGAGAAGGCCATAGAAAACATTGAAATTGAAGATCCAGTATGTGAGACGACATAGTTGTAGACCATAGATAATTGGAATTCTTGCAATGCACATATGCTTGTGATACAAATAAAAGGTGCTTACACATTGGCTGAATATATCCTCATTGAAATGACAAGAAAAAAATTTCAAATTTGTAAGTAAACTCTGATAGTCAAGAAAAATAGTCATAAAAATTGGAAGTAAACTTTGGCAGACATGTAGGTGAACTTAATTTATTTGAATTTATGCCTCTCGGCAGACATCAGGATCTCCCCTCCTAAATTTTGGACTACATCCATTACCTCCACATAAAACTTGACATCCTTGGTCTTCTTGGTTCCCATGCCATGATATGGTTATGCAAACAAAAATGAATCAAATTAATCATCTCCTCTGTTGGATGGAAGAATGCATGCTTAATGTTCTGATACATGATATCAACTCTCTCTTCTGCTCTCATGGTTGAATACCGAAATCCATTATGGTGGGCCTCCAGAGTTCCAGTCATCTTTCGTCATCTTCCACCAAATGTTGGCCTGATCCATATGTCTTCCAGCCTAATTGGCTTTGTTTTTTAAAGTTGAAGTTTCTCCTAAGTCACCAATGTAGCTCTCTCTGCCTTTTCAGACTCTTTCATTGCTACAGATCATCTCTGGGATTTAATCATTTGTACCACATGGTTGATGTGCTTTGAATCCTTGCATCTAAAGGAAATTTCCTTAACATAAATACTGCTAGGGAATTTCAATGTTTCCATTGTGGTTGGCATTACAGCCGGTACCTGCAACATTGAAAATTATCCTTATATAAGAATTCCCTCCATCTTGTTGGCTTGTAACACTCTTGATGTTGGCTACATGAAATCTGATTTTGATTCCTCTTCTACATCAGAGGGTTCATACTTCATATCCTTGACCTGACTCTTTTGAACTATCAGAATCCGAATCACTAGCTTCCATATTTAAAAACTCCATGAAAACCAAGCTCTCTAAATGGTATATCAAACTCTAGTTCAAAATATTTTAGATGAGGCTTCTCTCATAGCTCTCTTACTCACTTGATAAATCCTTGAAACTCTGTATTGATTTTATTTTTCCTGTCCCTCTCTTGTTGTTCTTCTTCAATTTCATCAAGATCATACATTGACCTTTTTGCCCCTCCTAAAGTTTGGACCACATCTATTACCTCCACATAAAACTAGACATCCTTGGTCTTCTTGGTTCCCACACCATGATATGGTTATGCAAATGAAGATGAAGCAAAGTAATCATCTCCTTCTCCGCTGACTGGAAGAATGCATGCTTAATGTTTTGATACATGATATCAACTCTCTCTTTTGCTCTCATGGTTGAATACTGAAATCCATTATGATGGGCCTCCAGAGTTCCAGTCCTCTTTCTTCCTCTTCCACCAAATGTTGGCTTGATCCACAAGTCTGCCAACCTAATTGGCTTTGTTTTTGAAAGCTAAAGTTTCTCCTGACTCACCAGTATTAGTTGTAACTTTTTTGAAATTTTATTATGGTATGTGCACTTTGATATGATGTAATATGATTATGGTTTCGTCTAATATATTGTAATGTTAGATATATAACAGAAAAATGAATTGTTGCATGAAATAAATAATAACTTTTCATTTTAAATGTTTTTTTTGCAGAACATGGGTCTTCTAGAAGATCGAGATGATCCTCAACATGATATAGATCCATAAAATATTGGTCCTGCTAGTACAGATCACAGGGTAGAGGATGATGACGCAGATACGGAAGACGTCGAGGCCGATGACAATGATGATGATGATGACGACGACAATGACAACGACGACAATGATGATGATGATTATGATGATCACGATGGTGATGATAATGGTGAGACAGTTGGTGATAGTAACCAGTGACATTCATGATCATATAGTCTACATCATGGATCATTACTGATATATCATTATGATGACTCTTTTCATGGTTACTATAAAAAAACATATGTATCATTTTCATGGCCTACAGTAATATATTGTTGAGTTGTATCATATTGACATGTATCATTTTCACTATATCATTTGGACATGTATCATCTTGACTTGTAACAATTTGAGTTACATAATTTATCAATTTTATTTATATCATTTGTACATGTATCATTTTCACTTATGTCAAATGTTGGACATGTATCATTTTGACGTGTTTTTGATGTATTGGCATATTTGACTTTCACTTGTTTTAGTTATATATGATGATGATCTTATCAGTATTGGCTTGGCAATTTATATATATTAAAAGTGGTCGATGATTTTTGGATGGATATTTATTAAGTATGATGATTTTAATTTACTACTTAGGATGGATGTTGTCAAATTCAATTAAATTATAGATATTTGACTCACTTGTTTTAATTATAGATGATGATCATGTTACAATAATTATTTTTTTATTTAATCATATAAGTTAAATAATTAAATTACTTACTCTATAATCATATGAGTTATTTAAGAGGCATGATATATTTAACTAATTAAATTGAAATAAAATATATTAAATTAATAAATGAAAGCAAAACAAGAAGTAGTTTTAGAAGCAAAAAAGGAAGCAACAATGGAAGCCAAACTGGAAGCAAACTAGAAGCAATCTTGGAAGAAAAATTGAAAGTAAACCTAGAAGCAAAACTGGAAGCAAAATTGGAAGAAAACCTGGAAGCAAAACCGAAAGCAAATCAGAAGCAAACTTGGAAGCAAAATCGGAAGAAAAACCAAAAGAAAAACTAATAGCAAAATTGGAAGCAAAACTAGAAGCAAAACTGGAAACAAACTTGGAAGAAAAACCAAAAGCAAAACTAGAAGCAAAACCAGAAGCAAAACTAGAAGCAAACTTGGAATCAAAACCAAAAGAAAAACCGGAAGCAAAACTGGAAGGAAAACCGGAAGCAAATCTGGAAGCAAACCTGGAAGAAAACTTGGAAGCAAAACTGGAAGCAAAATTGGAAGCAAAAATGGGAGTAGACATGGAAGCAAAATTGGAAGCAAACTTGGAAGAAAAACCAGAAGCAAAACCGAAAGCAAAACTGGAAGGAAAACCAGAAGAAAATCTGGAAGCAAATCTAGAAGCAAACTTGGAAGCAAACTTGGAAGCAAAATCGGAAGAAAAACTGAAAGCAAAACTAGAAGCAAAAATGGGAGTAGATGTGGAAGCAAAACCGAAAGCCAAATTGGGTGCCTATTTCGGTGCAATTTCTGATGTTTCTTCCCAGTGCTATTTTAGGCGCTAACGGGGGCGCTATGATTTTTTCGGCTCTAAATCTGGCGGCAACATCGGCGCAAAAATCGGTGCCAAACTTACCATGCTTGTTTGCGTCGAGTTGAGTGCCAACCAAATTGTTCAATTCATAAACTCAAATACACTAAAATCCGGCGCAAAATTCGGTGCTAATTGCTTATTGTGTTGTTGTGTTTTTACTCTAAAATTCAAGAAGTTGGCGAACAAAAATATCCAGGCCCAAAAAAATTCTAATTAGATGGGATAATCTACATTTAATACAATAGAAATGATAAAAAATACTTGTTTGGATTGATTATGTAACCATAATAGTTTTGATTTTTGTTCTCTAAGATTCTATAAGTTGTTCAACATAGACAACAATTTCAGGAACTGACCATTTGTCCATGACCAACCTCAACAACCCTACTTGATATAAAATATATTTTTCTACCAAAGGTTGACCGAAAAATTTAAGGCCCCAAAACCAACTCCCATTTCAATTTTCAAATCAAGAAGCTTCTTGTCATATGCTCCATATACACTTTGGCATAGAAGACCCTCTAGGTTTTGGATTGATTTGAAAAAAAATAACCTATGCCAATCATATTATGCGGGCATTCTTCCACACTGGCATTTGTAACAAAACCAAATATGAATAAAAAATACTAATTCTTTTTCTTTTATATAATGACACTCAAATCACAATAATAATACATGAGTAAAGACAAACATCTAAGGAAAATTTATGCAAGGAAATTCCAAACCTCAATCCAATAGTATATAATTTCCTGAATTCATGTATATATAAGGTAGCCTCTATACAATACCAATCTATATATGGCAGTATGATCAATAGAGGTTAAATATCATTACTAGAAGAAATCATACCTTATTTATTCTCTAGAGAATTAATTGTTTCTTCAACGATATATTGTCCATGATTTACAATAGGTGTAATGTGATCCCAACCATGTGGATGTAAGTCCCTATCTACCCAATCCAAGTGGATTATTTGGTCCATGGGGAGATGTCAATCATGTAAACATACTATGCATAGGGTAACTAACCATTAACCATGCACCTAAGGAGCTCCTACCATTGTCACTCTAAGTATTACTTCTCACCATAGGGCATGCCAAAAGCTTGACTATGGGGCTTTGACTAATCTCTTACTTACCTATTCATCACTACAACTCTCTTTTCCCTAAATTCCATAGGATGGATAATCATAAAATATGGTCCATCAACTACATATTATTGGCCTTAAGGTTCGCATGCTATTGGAAAAATCCATCTAATCCTCTAGTATAACCTAGAGCATATTGCCTACATGTATTTAGCACTAAAGAACACATTACACTTGTGATAATCACTTAGGCCTTTAGAGTAACATAGGGCATCCATCGCCCACATGTTGGAATTAAGGCCTGCATGTGATTGGAAATAACCATCTTTCTATCTATGGGGTATGACTAATAGTCTACAAGTAGAGCACGCTCCCTGAATGACATCAAGTTGTAGCATCAATAAGATTATCTTTTGTAGTTCATAATATTTATCCAACGGTAATCACCTCATATGTAGAGGAACAATCTACATCTTAGGGGGTATATACCATCTACCTTTTTTCCTTGTATAATAAATGCTCCATCTATCTTGTTATCCCATATACTCATCTTAGCACTATAACTAGAAAAAATACTTCTAGGCTTAACCTCCTTTATGGCTAAACTCCCCATTTTGGGTATTGGTATGATGTAAAAGGATACAATAGCATATTCATTCCCAAGGTCCTTTTGGGACTAATACTCAATCAAGGAGAAGGTAACCTTGCATCTAGTGGGAGGTGGGTACAGATACACAACCAATTCATGTCTTGGAATATGTGAATTTCAACCCACTGCCATAATTTCTAAGAGGTCATTTTGATAAATTTCTTGTCATTGAGAAATTAAGATAGTCTTGAAGGAGAAGTTTACTTATAGTCAAAAATCAATTTTAGATTATCATTTTTTATTTTCATAATTCTTCACTAAACTTATCTTCCTACATAATACTTCTTCTCAAACATAAATGAATTATAAAATATATACAATGTAATCACCTTTAACTACCTTTATCAACAACTTACATGGTATTATTTCCTTACTATCAATAATATGGAAAATAATTTAAATATACATTTGTTAAATGAGCTCACTTATTCTCTACATTATTTTCTGCATTCATCATATATTTCCTTAGGACAAGAAATAGGGATTTGAGAGGTTTAAATTTCACAAAAACCATTGAGTTCTAAGCCATTTTGTTGAAACCAACTATTTGTTATTTTCCCTTGCTAGATAGATTTGGCATAGGATAAAGACAAGGAAAAGGAGTGAGTGTTTTATTTAGCTTATTTAACCATTACAATTCATTTTCATCTCTTTCTAATCATATATAACAGACCAACCTTTAGCATTTACATTCATCTACAATAGTTTGAGCTATATTTCCCTTTTCACCCTCAATAGTTTGAATTCCTTGACATCAAACAAATGGCAACAAGATTAAGTATTTGGTATCAACACCCATGTTTATGCCCTCTTGACCCCCCCTTTGCAGATTTTATTATTCTCTAAGTTGGCATCAACAAAAGATAAAATTATTAATGCACTCAAATGGAGAGGGATAATATTATGTGTTGTTTAATTTCTCTAATATTTAGATCGCTAAAATTGGGCACACTGTTTCCTCTTGACCTATTGATTTTTTGGTGGAAGATGGGATGTCATGCCTTATTAAGGGCACAAACACCCTTCCCCTTTTCTTACACCCTCTCCTACACACCCCACACCATGCTCATTAAATTTCCTTGTCTCCCATGGATGGGTTGCGGGAGTAAATGCTATGATCCATATTTGGTATTTCTTCCTTTTCTTTAATTCATTCCTTTATGGATCCCTTTCATATTAATTTTATTTGATCTTTTTTCTTTTATTTAATCAAATTTATTTTATATAGTTTTTATTTTCTCTTTATCATTATGAGTTCAATGTTTTCTTCTATGTTAATATTATATTTGTGTGTTTTAATGACTTAGTATTATTCCTTACTTTAAGTTATCAAAGTTGAATTGGGATTTGCATTGTGCCTTCACAACATTTGTAGAGTTAGTGAACAAAGTAATATACTAAGAATTTGTGATCTGAAGTTTGCATGCAAGTTTGAACAATCCTTGTGAAATCAACTATAGGAAATTAATCATTAATAAAACTCTACATACCTGACACCTAGTTAGGTGAACTTATGTTTGAAAAAATGTTGCTAGCAAGGTCCTAACATATAGATTGGAATTACAATCTATCTCTCTTTTATGAAACCATAGAATCCACCTCACTTTGCACCTAGGGTACCTACAATCAATCACATTCCTCACACAAGTCCACCAACCAATATCAGTCTAGGTTAGTCTTAAAATATGTACATTAAATTTAACATATAACATAATAATAATACTATCTTTCATTACTATTGACAGTAAGGTTTCATAACTATCAAAAACAAACACACACCATAAACAATTTTATGAATTCAAGTTTCGTTCGTAGTACAAATTACAACAAGACTATGGATACCAATAAAAAGTATAAAGGGGTTCCTAGAGGATGAGGCACTACCATCCTTAGGGTTAAGCCAACTCAGCTTAATTAAACAAGTTTAGATATTCATTTTAATTATATTTTCATCTTCCCAAGTGGCTTATGATCCCTAAAGACCTTAACTTGTTGGATGGTCCAATTGTGTAGATACAGGTTATGCCTATCTATGATTATTTATGGTTTGAGGTGGATATCTCTAGCCTCTTCTACTTGTAGTGCTTTCCAATCAATTACATGTGTGGGGTCGACAATATATTTCTTGAGCAAGGATACATGGAATACATTATGAATGCAAGAGAGAGATGGTGGAAGAGCTAGTCAATAAGCTACATGACTAATCTTTTCGTGTATTTATGTGAATCATGGACCTAATTTAGTAGCTTTGCCAAATTTTAGTGCTTTTTTGAGGTCTAACACAAAAAAACACCTTTTCAACTACTAAGAATTCCCTTGGAGTATTCTCTATATCTACATAACTCTTTTGAAAATATAAGGCTTCCTTTAGTCTTTCCCTTGTGAATTTTACTTCTTTTTGATACCCTTGGAGTAGCTCTAGCCCAATAGTTATACAATTTTCCAACCCATCCCATTCTATAGGTGTTATTCACTTCCTACCATACAATAATTCAAAGGGTGCCATATGAATGGAGGAATGGTAGGAGATTTTATATGCAAACTTGACTAGGGGAAATAATCCCCTCGCTTAGTGGGTTGATCCATGGTGTACATCTATCACATCTTGATTTTTCTTGCATAAAATTTATTTGATAATAAGTGGAACTAGATGAGACCATTAGACAATATTTGTTTGAAGGATGGATTAAGGTTTTTTTGTGGATGATAAATTAGATTTTATTTTGAAATGCATGCTATTGTGATTAAAATAATGATGAATTATTATGATGTTGATATTTGAATTACCGATTATGGTTTTATGAGCTAACCTATTGATGAGATATTGAGGGCAAATGAGTGTAGGAATAGGTTGAAGGTGAGAACACAGTTGAGGTAGAGATGACCTATCCGCTTGACGATAGTCAACATGATGGATTGTGAATGATTATGTTATGCATTATGTTATCATGAATACGTATTTGCCTATTGTGCATTATGATTTAAATAATGACTATGTCTTATGGTTGTTTTGTTTGCGAAAATTGATTTAATTGGGAAAATAAAAGATCTTATTTTCAAATGTTCGATAATGATAAATCTCAAAATTTATGTTTATATATAATAAGGATAGTATTATTTATATATATAGCTTATTATTAAAAAGAAAATAAAATTAAATAGAATAAGTTTTAAATTCAAATGATCTGAATGATAGATTATGTGATCTTGACATGAGCAGGAAAGTCCAATTCTAAAAAAGAGACTAAAGTTAAATACTTTGCATGAAAATATGATCACTGGTAAAGGAGAGCTCAATGAAGGAGAAGGCACACCTATTTTTGGATATCACTACTGGAAAACTGGGAGACTAGCAAGCTTTATTGTAGAACTCTTAGTCCATCATTGTGAAGGGAAGAAAATTATTGGTGGAGAATTCACGTGGTGACCTGGAGGATTCTCCCTCTTTGATATTCCAATCTTCATTAAAGAATAGCATTATCAGGTAGTTCTTAAACATATAGTGCATATCTTAGTCCACATCTTTCTTTCCTTAAGGATTAAAGAAAATAATAATAATTTGTACCATTTTAAGAACTCACATTTGATTTCTCTAATAGGCTGAGAATTAAGAATTACGTGCATTATCATTATGGAATTTTTAGGGTACGAAGTCATGTGGTTTTATCAAATTGTCATGTGTCATGCTTTATTGCTTACTTACATTGACCTAAATATGATTGAATTAGTTTTGTAAATTTATGCATTACCTTCACTCCTATTCCTGACCTATATCATTCCCTAACTAACGTGCTAATCTTCTCAATTTGAGCACAATGATTTGTAATTTAAAAGCCATAAAATTTATTATTGTTTGTAAATTCCATTTCTTTTATCATTGATCTGCATACGGTTTCCATATATATGTGTGTGTGTATTCTATCATAGTGATCTACCCATAGCGCATGAATCTTAGAATCAACCATTTTGTAGAAATATAGTGCTTGCATTAAATAGTATTGACCATGTTTCAAGAATATTTGTGGCTGTTACAAGAACCTATGTAATGATTATTAGATGCACAAATAACAATTATGCATGCCAATATATATATGGTATGAGATTATTAAACTCGATTTAATGAACAGTTCGTGATTGTAACATTTATGAATTCTTTGTTGTTTTTGATTAGTTAAGCAAGGAAGGGCCGTATCCCATGGTTACAACCAAAAAAAAAAAAATGGGGAAGACTGGGAAGAACAACACCAACCTACACCACAAAACAATAATAGACACGAACCAAAAACCAATAAGACTCACAAGGCTAGAATCCAAAATTGTAACCATAGAACCATAATAAACTTAATCAATAATAGAATACCCCTATTGATCCAGCTAATAATATCTAGACCGTTAATAAGGTTGACCAAAGTCCAACAAAAACTTAACCATAACAAATCTATATTATAATAGCAATCTAGAATTATAAAGCAGTAAACCAAAAAATACAGAGTAGCCATGAACAACATAGAGAAACAATGCCATTACTTGGAATTAGCTATCAAGTCCCAGTTCTTGCAAATTTGGGAGACAAACACCCTCCAATCAGGTCCCTCTTCTTCGGCTTGGTCGTTCTTTCCTCGCTCTTCCCCATCTTCTTGAACATTTTCCTTATCTTGGTTTGACCCGCAATAGCTCCCACCATGGCCCTATGCATGAGTTCGTTGGCAACCCTCATCAAATTTATGATAGATATCTCCATATCATCCATCTAAACCTGCATATAAGTGATCCTGCTTTTAAGAAAATTAGTGTTATATTCCTCAAGAGAGTTTGTAGCAATGGCATTATTTTTAGTTTCCATATCTTTCCACATTTCACCCCTATGCTCCTCTTCTCTTCCCGTTTCTTCCTCCTCATTATCTTCCTTATCCTCTCCCATTCCTTCCTCTCCCATATCATAAGAAGTCTCTTCAAAATCATTATCCTCACTGTCATCATCCACTTGAGGCTCAAAATCTTCAACCTCTAAATCCTCCTCATCTTGAACAATAGCCTTCTATTTACCTTTTTTACTTGAGAGGCAACCTTTGCAAGGCACGTAGATCTTCGGCCTTCGCTTAACTGACCCAAATTCCCTTCCTCCAAGCAGTCCTTTTGATTACCCTCTTTGTCTTCATTTATAGTAATGACCACCTTCTATTTTTTCAGGTCATTTTTTGGATTCTTGGTCCTCGGAGGTTCCAGGAGAAGTGGTGAGTGGTTCCGCTTCTTCAAGTTAGCCTTAACCAATTCAAGCTCAAGGGAGTTTTTGATGGGAACCTTCTTACCCACTAGGGTTGAGGGAGTGGAGCCTTTACTAGCGAGGTAGAAACAATAACAAGGGAATTCATCTTTTGGGTAATTTTGGGTGGAAGCCTAGGGTTAGGTTCCGAAATGGGATTATCAGTAGCTAGGGGTTCATCCTCCTCCCCTGCATTTTGGTTCAGGACGTCCAATCTTGCAGCCAAAGGATTACCATGGGGTTTTAGAGCAAGGGTGTGTTTATAGATAGAAAGCATGAGGCCTTGGTGTAGAGGAGGGTTCACACCACTTTCTATGTTTTGTTCTAGCGAGGAAAGTGGGTAAAAGGGTAGGTAACTTGTTTGTTATGATGAATGTGGTTGAGCAAGGGAAAGCGATATGCATGGATAGAAATATATCTACCCTCTAAAGTAAAGTATCTCATGGTGAACATACTAACCAGAACAAAGGGTGATGGGAGTTCAATCAACACATACCCATTTTGAAATCTCGTGAGTTTCTCGCCATCATGGAGGAAATTTTCCACGAATGCTTGTTAATCCGATCCACTCTTCTTCACCACCTTAATTCCCTGGTTCTCCAAACCTGTTGCCTCCACTATGAACAGTGTCATAACCTCAAAATTCACCACTCTAATAGCCACTTGTCGCTTCCTCCATGAGTTAGTGAATTTTTCACGAGACTCTCATTATACCCTTTCATTGCCTCAAAAAAAGAAACCATACCAGCTCTACTAAATAGCCTCCAAAGATTAGTGCTTTGTTTGAGAACCAAGTAATTTGGAGGCTCAGTTCATTTTCTAGGCCCACACATTATAGAGCTCTGTAGAATTTTTGAGTTATTCTATCGCAAACCTTTCCTCATGCCACCACGACTACCAAACTCCAAACTTAACTTGAGAGAACACAACAACTGGTTTTTTTATGATAAACTCTTTTAGAAATGAAATTCGAGAACTTTCTTAGAGAAGTGACCTTTAACACATTTCCCTGGCCAGAAAAAACATTATTTCCTTTCCAAATATAAAATGAATTCAGATTTATTGTAGCAAGTTGATCTTCTATGAAAAGGTGAGATTTGGCATTAGCCACGTTGAAACACTTTGATTTGACGCAAGTCTTAGCAATGAGATAATCCATGTGGTTCTTTGATTTTTGGGGAATAATATAAAAATTAAACTTCTCACCTAGGGAAATATTTTTATCCTTTTTGTACCGAGACAACCATCATTAAAATAAGAGCCCTTTTTCTCATAAGATCGGATAGTACCCCTATTATGATCCCTTATACCCACTTTATAATTTTTAAACATTAACATAATTTTCTTTGAGAAATTTTTCCTTCATTGTCAGAGGCAACTAGTTGTAGTCCCATCGAGTCCACATGTTACAATTGAGTTCCTCATTGGTAGCATAGTCAACAGAAAGATTTCCTTCCCTGAACACATGTTGAATATGACAGTGAGTGAAAGATTTCATTAGAACCTTGCAATTGTCAATAATGTCTTAGTCCCCAAGGCACCGCAACACCACCTATCAAGATCTCCAATATTAATTTAGAGTCTCCTTCCAATATTACCTTTTGAAAACCAAAGTGTATGAGTGTCTTTATTTCTCCCCACACTGCCATTGCCTTGGCTTTATTGTTGGTGCAGATACCCAATTTTTTCCATTTCCAATTATGCAATCTCTAAGGTAATTTCTCAGCAAACCTACCGCCCCTACAACTCTAGGATTTCTTTTTGAGCACCCATTGAAGTTACACTTAATCCAATCCCTCTTAGGAGGAATCCAAATAGTTGACTTCCTAGCATTAAGCGTGGACCAATTGGGATTGATAATGTCCTTCTTTATTCCCAATAACTGCTTGATCCTTAATTCTTTATAGGTTGGCCATACTTTTGAGTAGTTGTACCCTCTAAATTCCACATTTTCTTGTATCTGGGATTTTATAGACATGCTTAGCACAAAGTTGTTTCTCTCTGCCTCCCTGAAAATCCTATTATTCTTTTCCTTCCAAATTCCCCATGATATGAAATGGGGGGTTTGATTCCAAAGGTCCATTGTAATCTTATGGGAGTAAGGACAATAGGACTAGCTTTTAGCAAATAACTTCATATAGGGGGGAACTCCCAATCCGTGAATAGAAAAGGGAGGAAGAAATACCACACTTCTCTTGATTATTGACAATGGAAGAATAAATACATGATAGACTCTTCTTTCTACTTACATAGGATACCCCTGTTGACTAACTGAAATCCCCTCATAACAAAATTGTCAATAGTTAGGATTCTGCCATGTAAGGCTGCCCACTAGAAACAATTTACTTTCGGAGTAAGGTTTTTTATCCAAACTTTATCCCAATGAAGGTCTCTACTATTAGTAAGAGGTTTCTCTTGTAACGCCCCGCCACGTAACCCTAGAGGAAGTTGCAAACAACTACTTAAACAAGCTAATTTTTTTTTTGTTTAAGTATAATGAACATGCAAGTTCACTACCCATTGCAAACAACTCTAAGGTTACGAGACTAAGATTACTTATAACCCACAACAACAACATGAATATAAATCATGTCAATTATTTAGACAATAATTAAACACATACATTCCAATTATGATAATTTACATCAAGCATAAAGATAATTGTCCATTCCATTTATCCATAATTAAATATTACAATTACAACTCTCATTCCTCGAATGAGGCAAGTCCAATAAATAAGGTTACAGTTACAACTTCCACTTCGATAACAAATGAGGGGTAAAATATTACAAGATCAACTGTAATGAAATAATGCAAGAACTGAAACTGAATCCCACGAGCTCTCCAACTGGAAGTATCGTCCACATGAACATGAAGAAAGAACCCAACGGATTTAGGTGCATGCCACCCAACCAAGTGGAACCCAAAGGCCCACCCCCTGTGCGAGGAGATAGTAACAAGGAATCCTAGCCAAGACCATCTACCTCTAGACACAAGCTAACACCAAACTAAACCAACCTGAAACAACCAATCAAATGTACCTCACAAGTACACACAAGTACACCACACGTACAACTCGGGTACAACATAAGTACAACACAAGTGCAACTCCACATGGTCACATTGCTTCCAGAAATTAAGCAAATCAAGTGTGTTAAAAGAACCATACACATAATAATCGAATACCAACTATGGTCATATCAAGTATGTTAAGGAAACCATACCCACCAAAACAAATACCAACTATTGTCCTAGATAGAGTGTCATCACACAGCTCGTCATGGGTTGTCCTCTGGGAATCTTCATAGGCTCTGGCCCCCACTATGGGTTATCCTGGTGGCCTTAACCGAATCTCGGCCCCCATACTCACTCATGCGGAATCAAATACCTTTCGTACGGACAAGATAGATGACCTTGCCATTCCAGGCCTTCCCACTCATCCCAAGTCTAAACAAGCCCTTGTGTCTATGAGTGAGGCATAATTATCTTGATTAGTGAGAAGTACCACCTAATCTTCTAAGTTTTGTTTTAGTTATCACTTGATTAAACCACCTCCAAAGGTTTCTCAGTTTACCTCTTCTGGGCTTTGGCCCCTATGGAAGCCACTCTTCTACTTGAAAACACACAAATCATCCAGACTCCAAGGATAACAAAGTGCAAACAAACAAGATAACACGACCACTCCTTTCTCAAAAGGCGACATAAGATAAATCCATCTCCAAACACTGGAGGTAACAAAATAACAAACTACTCCTTACAAGGAGGCACAAAACATCCCCGTTTGTGGAAACTGGGTAATAACAATGACATAACTTCATGCACTACCCAAGGAAATAGCAAACGGTCGTCATTACAAAACGACAACCCCCAACCTCTAGGGTCCTCTGGAAGACGTACAGATTTAAGACACTTAACCCATTTCCCAAAACATGAACCCAGAGGAAATAATCATGAAGGCAAGTTGCGAGGAATTAAACTAATTTTGGATATATTAAATCTATTTCCCTTAACAACATCAGTAATCTATTGCTCAATAAAACTGATTAAAACATACGTCTCTTTCAAACAAGATGAAATTTAATCCAACACTTAATTCCCTAATTTCCTTAAATAATAAAATAAGCATATACCTCTATAACTCCAGAATATATCATTTAAATAAATAACTGTTTGCCTTGCAAACTAAATCATTTTAAACGAAATCAATTAATTTCACCATTAACACATTTCTTTTAAATTCAATATTTGACCTAGCAAATAATATTATTTTTAAAATAAAACCACTAACTTGACTATTGCATAATGATTTAAAATTCTCCCAATTACATTTAAATCATGCATCATTTAAATCAATCAATTAATACCTATACATATATATATATATATATATATATATATATATATATATTTTTAACAAAAATATATATGTATATTTAAAATTTAATCTCCATTATATATATACACCAAATAATACATATATCAATATTTAATATTATATAGTATAATATAAAATATTAATAATAAATATTTTAATATTATAAAAAATAATATTAAAGTTATTTATATATATATATATTTTTAAAAGGCAAGATGACTAGCCTTAGGCCGTGCGCCAACCATTAAGGTTGGGTTGTGTCTACCTCGGGCCATGTGCATGGTTTTAGGGCCGCGATTTAGGGCGTCGACCGTGCTGGTAAGGATGGCCGACTGTGTTTACACAGATGGCGCTATTGGTTGGGCGCTATCGTCGGTGGTGGGGCTATGTACACAGCCGACCACCATCTCCGGTGGCGCTGTGCACAACACAACGGACCACCAGGGATGGTGGTGGCGGCTATGTAAATAGCCACCCCACCGACGGTGAGTGGGCCATGGGGGTCACGCTAGGCGTGGCTCCCCCCACGTGCCTCCCATGGGGGGTGCGGTGGGGGTGAGCCCCCAGCCCCCCCAACAATATATTTATATTTATATATATATATATATATATTTATATTTATTTTTTTAATCCAAAAACGTCCCCTACGGATTTTTGAAATCCGAGCACCTCATTTGGGGTTTTTTTTGAAATTTTCGATAGCACAACCCCAAGAAAATAAAAAATTTATAAAGGAAAAGCATATATATAACAAAATATATATTTATATATGCCTATACATGGATTCAACATCTTTTTAAGGAATTGAAGAAATAAATAGCACAAATAAAATTGAAATCACAACCAAGAACATTTTCTTTTGTTTTGAGCAATTTATCTTTCAAATACAAGTTTCAAGTTTTGGAAACAAGATCCAAGATGGGTTTTCTTTGCAATAAACAGAGTTTATGAATATTTTTCAAACAACAAGAAAAATCTTGTGAATATTTTCCAAAATGAATATGATTTAATGAAAATAAAACCTGATTCCACCAAGCTTGATAGGTTGTCAATGGTGCAAAGGATTCCTTCAGAGATTTCAATCCCTCCAACCAATCAGCAGGATCCCTTCACAATTCAAACCCAAAATCCACACAACAACAAACCTTGATCTCTCTTCTTTTTTTCATTTTCCCAATTTTCATCCTCTTCAAAATTGAATGCCAAATTTTAAAATAATAGTCAAAAGAAAAAAAATATCTCTTCCAACCACCACAATCAATTTCAAAAAACAGAAAATAGAAAATATCTAATTTTTCAATTTTTGAATTTAAATTTTCTAAATTGACTTTTATGCATTTTCTTTATTTTCAATTTCAACAAATGTAACAATAACTTCAACATAATAAATTAACTTCTTTCAACATCATAAATTTAATTAATTAATAAATAAATTTAATCAATGATTAAATTATTTATTAATTAAATTAAATTAATAATAAAATAAATTACATTTCAACATAAACTCATAACACATTAATCCACAACTTAAGTACATTAAGCCATTTAATTACCCTTTTTAACTTGCAATTAAATAAAATATAGGCAAGATGATCAATCATAAAAGCAACATAACTTGACTAACACCAGACGACACACTAAGACTAGGGTGACGACTTGGCACGGAAAACCTAGCTACTATCTCCCAATCGAATACCGTTGGGCAATGGAAACACTCAAACTTGTGAAACCAGGTGGAGTCGATGTCCTGTACCTGTCAACCCGCGAGGAAAGAGTATATCCACATGCATATATATGTCATAATTAAAACACACCGTGAAGAGGGATCATGGAATCGTAGGGCACTCGCAAGTGAGTGATGCGATCCGTCCCCTTCACCAATACAATATTACTAACTGATAAATCTAACATAATAATTTAATCTAAAGCATAATACCTCATTAATTCAAATATCCACTTATGCTAATTCAAAACATGTCATAATGATAACATCTGAATACAGTATCATCACATCAAGATACATCACCAAATCACGATAAAGATAGAGATCAAACAGTAACTGAATACCATAGTCAAGGTACAACAGAAAATAAGACATAACCAAACAGAACACTGTTCGATCAAAAGAGCAAAACAGAGGGGTCTTACATCTCCAATTCCTTATAGGAATTTTTGACCGAGAAGCATCTGAATGGGTTCTTAATCCACAAGGGTGATCCCACAATACTGGTTTACAATTTTTGGGCAAATTGGACACCAAACTAATTTTTTTTAATTAAATCTTCACTTTTGGGATCCTATAGTGGCTAAACCGTGAGGAATTTGAAGATGATGAAAAATAGTGATTTGTGACATTTTGTCTATAGATTCTAAATATATTATTTTCAATTTTTCTAGAATCATATTGCACTTATTTTTCCATCTCCTTTGAAAACTAGTTTTAAAAACAAAACAACATTTTTAAGGAGTGACGCTCACCGTATACAACATAACTTTTTTGTATGAAGGATAAAATTATATTTTTTTCAAATTTAGATTTCTAACTATGATATCTAGCACTTTCATTTGGTTTTATAGTGTTTTATTGAATATTTTTTCCTTAATCAAGTCTCAAAGTCAAACTAATTACAATTCAAACATAGGCAGATCGTATACAACATAAATTTTTCTATATGTATCGAAATTCAATTTTATTTTTTTAATGGATCAATGACATCAATAACCAGCCTAAACATATTTTTTATTATTTTATTTTGATAATCTGCTATTTTTCCTCATGTGCAAAACAAAAAGCTTGATTTTCGATGAAAAACCTATGTTTAATAAAACTAAAAACACACATACATAATAAAACCAAAACATATTAAAATTATATTTGATGGATAGTTTTTACTGAGGACTACTATGATCATTTGAAATCAATTTTAAATGAATTAATTTGATCCCCCAAAAGGTAAATCAAAAGTGATTTTTTAGCAGCATTTTGATAGGTGTAAAGGAGACTCCATTGCAGGTATGGTTTAAAACTAGCGGGGTTTTATCCAAGGGGGTTTAATCTAAAGTTGTTTGATCAAACCCTCTTCAATTGGAATCCTTAAAATGGAAATTTTTAAGGCTTAAATAATTATATTTTCTAAAAATATGTGATTTTAGCAAAAATTAGAATCTCCCAGAAATTGTAAACCAACTTTGTGGGATCACCCACAACCATTCATCTTTCCTATCTTTTGAGAACAAAGTCACCTCCCCTATGAGGCTATGTAGCCTATGAACCATCAACTCCCAATTAAGTTGTCTTTGACTTGTCGAATTGGTGATTCTAATAAATCTGTTAAATGCCTTCCACTTTGGTTCATCAATCTCCCAATTGATGTAATCAACCACCTTTTTACCAAAAAAATTATTTAGACTCTATTTGAGGGGATTGAAACCATCTAAAGAAGAGAGAGGGGGTTGAACACCCCAAGGGTCATTCCATAAATTAGTGTCCTTCTCATTGCCAATATGCTTTATGACACCCAATTTTAGCACACTTTTGGTTTTGATTAAGTGGTTCCAAAAAACAGATGCATAGGGCATATTAAACAAGGATAGGAAATAGCTAGGATCTTTGTTCTTAAGATATTTAGCTTAAAAGATCTTAACCCAATCCTTAGTCCCTTCTAAGAGACTCCATCCCATCTTGGTTGTGAGGGATTTATTGAAGAGTTTAATTCTCATTATCCCCAATCCTCCTACATTTTTAGGGGTACACACTTTCTCCCACCCAACCAAAGCCAATTTGTTTTTCTCTTATGTTCCAGACCACATGAATCTTCTATGGATTTGTTCAAAATTTTCCCCTATAAAGGCCAGAATTTTAAAGAAAGACAAATAGTAAACAAAGATGTTCTGAAGTGAGGCTTTTAGCACTTGAATCTTCCCCACTAGGCTCAAAAGTTTACCTTTCCAACCTGCCAACTTTTTTTGGACTGTTTCAATTAAAAGATTCCAATAGTTATTATCTAGTTTTCTTGATATGAGAGGGAGCCTAAGGTAAGTTGTAGGCACAACAGCTTCCTGACACCCCAAGATCCACACCACTCTTTATTTCACAATTTGATCAATGTTGAAGAAATATAACTTACTCTTATCATAATTGATATGCTGACCAAAGGCAGAAGCATGGTCATTTAGGATATATTTCCATTGGCTAGCTTCTCCAATTGAGGCTTCTCCAAATAATATAGTATCATCAATGAACTATTGATGAGAGTTAGGCGGGAGAGGTGAAGCAACTTTAACTCCTCTCAGGACTTTAGAATCAATGAGATTTTGAATATTCCTTCCAAGTACCTCAACAACAATGATAAGCATATAGGGGGAGAGGAGGTCTTCTTCTCTAAGACCACAACCACATGAGAAGAAACCCTTAGGGAATCCATTCACAAGAACCAAGCACATAGTGGTGGTAACACAAGCAGTCAGCAGCTTGAGGTATCTACCATCAAACCCAAATTTTTGAATTCTTTTTGTTGTCATAAAAATGTTGTGCTATTTCGTAATCTTAGCATATTTAAATCGTAATATATAATTATAGTGTAATTTCCATGAAGCTAATATTGGTAAAAAAATTATTTTTGTTGTGATAATTCCACAGTAAAACTGTAAAAACCAAATATATGAAACTGCTATTTAATTGTGATGGGTCTAATTCTTTTATTTTCAATCAACATAATTTATGAATTGGTTTCTTATGGATTTAACCTACATGACATAAAAGATTAGTTAGAATTACATATACATTAAATATTGCATGAAATTGAGAAATATCATTAGTTAGAAATCAAATTGCATGTTAATAGTCAAATTGCATGTCAATAAGTAATTGCATATTAATTATACATTTAACCATCATTATGCATGAAATTATTGAAAAATAAAAAATAATCATATAGTCATTTTTCATGAAAAGAAAAGGGTTATTTATTTTTATGATCATTGGATATATGCATGTTATTTTCTTCTATGTGATTTGGTTTTACCTTCTAGGATGGGTGTTGAATATGGACTAATAGAGGGAAGTAGATTTTTTTTCTAGATCTACCTACTATTTACGATTTAATTATTTTAGCCAAAGCTATGGGTACCATTAAATATATAGATTTTATTTTATTCTTTATGTCATATCCTAATAGTCGGGCATAGCATGTTCATATGTAAAATACATGTAGATATATCAGGTTGCATCAGATTCCATTCCGTTAGTCATTTTCAGGTTGCTAGGCTTCTTGTGCAAGGTCGGGTATTCTTCGTGTTAGGAAGAATTCTGGGGAAGCATAAGATTTTTGGTTGGGAGGAAAACCACCTAATCCATGTTCTCGTTTCTTGGTTTGTAGATGACCGTTGTGGTTAGTGGTGGCTGGAGACTCCATTGATTATGTTGAAAATGTTTCATTTCATTTCTCTATTTATGTGAAAATGAGTTACTATTTATCTTCATGAGATAGTTTAGGGTTTCAAACCTTACATTTTGGTATCAGAGCTCTAGGTTTAACACTAGGGCCTTTGTCTAACTATGCTAAAGTGCAAAATTTGATGTAGGTCATTTCATAACAACCCATGGTGTAAACTAGGAACAATGACCATAGTGGACCGAGCAACAATGAGAAAAATGATAGGTTGGACCAGATCCTCAACCTTCTGACTGAAACAAGGAATAAGATAAAAAATTATAACAAGAGGTTAGAGGGAACCGAGAGGAAAGGAATCTAGGGAATGAAGACCATAGAAATCCTAGGGTTAGAATTGAAGAAGGACTAGGTAAGGACCTTAAGAGGATTGCACCACCCAAATTTTATGTAAAAATAATTAGAGATGGACTAGTTGAAGTGTGGATCATTGATCTATGGAGAAGTACTTTGAACTTAGGAATATATCAAATGAGATCAAGGCTATTTGGGTTGCATATGAACTCACTAGTGAAGCAACTACTTGGTGGGACAATGAAAAAGATGAAAAGAAGCTACTACCAGGGGAGACAACAAGGGAAATCTTATTTCAACATTTTAGGAAGAGGGGGTTACCTCAACTCTTATTTGACAAGAAGATGATAAAATTCCAAAATTTGATTCAAGGTAACATGACGGTGACTCGGTATTGGAAAATTTCACCAACTTGCTTAAGTATGTACCTCAATATCAGTTGGATGAGCAATTTTGAATTAAGTTCATCTTGGGATTAAAACCTTAGATTGGAGTAGATGTGGACATCCATAACCCTTTGACTATGGATGGAGTTTTTGAGAAGGCTACCAAACAAGAGAAAAAAATTTAGTACCACAAGAATTGAGATGCTAGATCTAGTTTTAGAGATAAGAAATTTCAAAATAATAACCAATAGGGAGGAAACAATTGAAAAATCTGAAACATGAAGCGAGGCAACAATTCTCAGGATAAATCAAAAGGGAATCACAATGGACGAAATAAAAGGGCTAACAACAACAACAACAATAATAGAAGGGATAGGCCTAGAGGACAACGAGCCCCTCATGGCCGATGCTTTGTATGCAAAGGAGAGAATTATGCCAATGTTTTCCCTCAACATTCAAGAGGACGAAGGGAAATGAATTGACAAGGGGCACCTCAACATCAAATCCATGCAGTTGTAGACAACTGATAGGCTAACTTCCAAGCCACACCAATTTAGTGTATCAGTAAGCTCTATGGCCAACCTGTTTTTGTATTAATTGATACTAGAGCAACCAAATGCTTTGTAGATCCAATTTTTTTTTCAAAGTTACCAGTTAGATAAGGACACATAGCTAATTCATGGATGGTTCAGTATGGAAATCATGCAAAAAAGAGGGTAGATTCTTGTCTTTCTTGCAATAAGTTTGAACTTCCCAGTTCTTAGATTCAAGTCAACCTTTATGTAGCTCCCTTAGGAACATATGATGTGATTTTGGGAATCAATTGGTTGACTGAACACAAGTCTATAGTAAATTATGAAGATAAGATTGTAAGATGTTTGGATGATTTTGGGAATCATGTTGAGATTCATGGTTTTCGAATACCTTTGGAACTTAGAAAAAATTCACCTATGCAACTAAAGAAGGCCCAAAGGAAGGTATGTTCCATTTATGTCGTTCACATTAGTGACCTTGATATTATGAATCCAATACTTGATTACTACCCTATCCTTAGAGAATTTCAAGATGTTTTTCTAGAGGAATTAAGAGAGTTTCCACAAAAAAGGGAATTTGACTTTTCTATTGAGTTGCTACCTAGAACTAAACCTCAGTCCAAGGGTCCCTATAGGATGACCACCATTGAGTTGTATGAATTGAAGGCCCAATTGTTGGAGTTATTGAACCAAGGGTTTATTAGATCTAGTGTGTCATCGTGGGGTGCACCGGCCATTTTTGTGAAGAAGAAGGATGGAACTTTATGCTTGTGCATTGGCTATAGGATGTTGAACAAGGAAACTATCAAGAACAAGTATCCCCTTCTGATAATTGATAAAACCTTTGATTAGATGAAAGGGGCTATAGTGTTCCCTAAGATAGATCTAGGATTTGGATATCACCAATTGAGGATTATAGAGGACATCTCCAAGGAAACTTTTAGGACTTGTTATGGCCATTACAAATTCACTATAGTTCCATTTGGGTTAACCAATGCTCCCATAGATTTCATGAACTTAATGAACAATGTATTCAAAGATTTCTCAAATTAATTTGTGTTGATATTCCTGGATGATATCTTGATTTAATCCATGAATATTGAGGAGCATGAAAATCATTTAAGGATAGTGTTACAATGCTTGAGGGAGAAAATGTTTTGGAAAGCTATCTAAGTGTACCTTTTATCAAGACAAGGTGCATTATCTAGGCCATATCATTTCAACATAAGGGATTGTGATAGATCTAGATAAAATCAAGGCAATATAGTTGATTGGCCTACACCACAAAATGCAACTAAAGTCCGAAGCTTCATGGGACTTGCAAGATACTACATGAAGTTTGTAGAAGGGATTCCTAGAATTGTAGTACCGATCACTTCACTCCAAAAGAAAGGAAAAAGATTTGAGTGGACTGACAAGTGTGAGCTAGCAAGCTTTCCAAATTTTAAAGGAAAAGCTCACTAAAGCTCTAGTTTTGACTATACTTGATCCAAATTGATAATTCACAGTGATAATCGATGCATTGGGAGAAGGTGTAGGAGGAGTACTAATGTAGAATGGGCAAGTGGTGGCTTATGAATCAAGGAAGTTGAACTACTATGAGCTAAACTATGCACCATATGACTTATAGTTAGCAATCATAGTTCATGCAATATAGATGTGGAGACATTACCTCTTGGGGAATTCATTTGAATTAAATACAGATCACCTAGGACTCAAGTATATTTTCACACAACCCAATCTCAATGCTTGACAAAGGATACGGTTAGAGTTTCTCAGTGAATATGATTTTGGCATTGAGTGTATCAAGGGGAAAGAAAATAGATTAGTTGACGCTCTTAGTAGAAGAAGGCGTCTAGCAACCATGAATACTACAAGGTCTAATTTGATACAAGAAGTGGTTCAGAATCTACAAGGAGATGAGCACTATTCTAGAGTAAAGAAAACATTAAAGAAGAACCCCTCTGACCATCATTTCGATGGGTATGTGTTGGAATCAGATGGAATTTTGAGATACCAAGGAAAAATATACATCCCAAACTCGGGGGATTTGAGAAATTTGATTCTAGAAGAAATTCACAATGAACCTTATTCGGGGCACCTTGGAGTAACCAATACAATAGAAAAAATGAGATCTCTATACTTTTGGACAAGACTCAAGAAGGATGTAATTGAGTATGTGGCTCGATGCTTACAGTGTTAGTGAGTCAAGGTTGAGCATGTGCATTCGACAAGGTTTTTGTACCCACATAACATACATGAGTATAAATGACAAGTGATTAGTATGGATTTCATTCAAGGGTTGCCTATGTCCAAGAACAAGCATGATATCATTTTGGTAGTTATGGATAAGTTGACTAAGGTAGCACACTTCATTCCAATAAATCTTAAGGATGGTTCGTTGACATTAGCTAAGATATTTTTCCAAGAGATATTTTGATTGCATGGAGTACCTAAGTCAATCATATCAGATTGAGATACTCACATGACATCTAGATTTTGGACAACATTAAATGCAATGTTGGGAACAAGATTGAATTTTAGTTCAACATACCACCCACGAACAAATGGATAAACAAAGAGAGTGAATCAGGTAGTTATCAACAGTACAAGTGGGAAGATTCTTCCATCGATGGAGTTTACTTATAAGATCTCCTACCATGCATCTTTGGAGATGACACCATTTGAAGCTCTTTATGGGTGAAAGTGTCACACACCTATCAGTTGGGATAATGTGGAAGATAGAATTGTAATTGGTCTAGATATGCTTAGAGAGATGGATGATCAAATGAAATTGATCAAAGGGAGATTGAAGGAAGCATCAAATAGGTAGAAGATTTATGTAGATAAGAATATAAATTTTTGGAAGTTTTCAGTTGGAGATAAGGTATTCTTAAGGGTTAAACCTCATGAGAGTTTCATATCATTTCACAAATCTTCCAAACTAGCATCAATATTTGTGTGTCCTTTTGATGTATTGGAAGTGATCAACCCAATTGCTTACAAACGTGCTCTACCACTTTCTCTTTCTCAAATCCATAATGTGTTTCATGTGTCTATGCTCAAGTTTTATCATCTTGACACCACCCATATACTTGATTGGCATGCTTTACAAGTACACAATCTAGGAGTCGTGCTAGTGGAGCCCACTTGAATTATTGATAGACATAATCTTAAGTTGTGCAATAGAGATATAACACAATATAAGGTCCAATGGGACCAATATATTGTGTATAGTACTACATGGTAGAATGTAGAGGATATAGATTGCTCTTTTCCTCATTTGAGTGCTTAGTTTTGAGATACTTTTTTGTTGCATCAATGTGATAATCTTATTTGTTTTAGTGTGTTTCTAATAAGACATCGGAACAATGTCTCTTCCTAGTGGGGAAGAATGTCACATCTCAATGTTTCTTGCATAAAATTTATTTTGATAATAAGTGGAACTAGATGAGACCATTAGACATATGTGTTTGAAGCATGGATTAATGTGTTTTCATGGATGATAAATTAGATGTTATTTTAAAATGCATGCTATTGCAATTAAAATAATGATGAATTATTGTTATGCAAATATTTCAATTATTGATTATGGTTTTATGATAACCTATTGATGAGATATTGAGTGAAAATGAGTGCAAGAACATGTTGAATGCGAGAACATGGTTGAGGTAGAGATGACCTAGCTAACCAATGATAGTCGGCATGATGGAAATCCTACACACACACTAATGTAGCTGCATTCATCTTGCATTGTGGATGATTATGTTATTCATTGTGTTATCATGAATACATCATTTCCTATTGTTCATTATGATTTAAATAATAACTTCCTTATGATTGTTTTGTTTGCAAAAATTAATTTAATTGTGAAAATAAAATTTTATTTTCAAATGTTTGATAATGATAAATCTCATAATTTATATTTTTATATATAATAATAAAAATATAATAAGGATATCATTATTTCTATATATAAATATATAAATAGCTTAAGAAAAGAAAATAAAAAATAAGTTTTAAATTCAAATGATTTGCATGATAGATCATGTGATCCTAGCATGAGGAGGAAAGTTTAGTTCTAAAAATAGACTGGAGTTGTTTACTTTGCATGAAAATATGAAAATTAAAAGAGATCTCAACGAAGGAGAAGGCACGTCTATTTTTGAATATCATTACTGGCAGAGCAGGAGACCAATAGAATTCTCAGTCCATCGCTGCGAAGGGGAGAAAATTATTGGTGGAGAATTGGCGTAGACATGGAGGATTCTCCCTCTTTGGTCTTCCAATCTTTATTAAAGAATAGAGTTATCAGGTAGTTCTTAAAAATTTAGTGCATATCTTACTCCACATCTTTCTTTCCTTAAGGATTAAAGAAAATAATGATCATTTGTATCATTTTAAGCACTTGGATTTGATTTCTCTGATAGGTTGAGAATTAAGAATTGCATGCATTATCATTATGGCATTTTGAGGGTACAAAGTCATGTGGTTTTATCAAATTGACATATGCCATGCTTTATTTCTTACTTACATGGACCTGAGTACGATTGATTTAATTCTTTAAATTTATGCATTACCTTCACTCTTATGCTTGACTTATATCATTCCCTAATTGGTGTGCTAATCTTCTCAATTTGCAAACGATGATTTATAATTCAAAAGCAATAAAATCTATTATAGTTTGTAAATTCCATTTCTTTTCTCATCGACCTGCATATGGTTGCCATATATATGTGTGTATACTATCATAGTGATCTGCCTGCAGCGCTTGAATCTTAGAACTAACCATGTTGTAGAAATATAGTGCTTGCATTATAGAATCGACCATGTTTCAAGAATATTTATGGTTGTTAAAGAACCTGTGTAATGATTATTAGATGCATAAATAACAATTATGCATGCCAATTTATATATGGTATGAGATTATTAAATCTGATTTAATGAACTGTTTGTGACTGTAACCATTTATGAATTCTTTGTTGTTGTCATAAAACCAATATACTATTCCATAATCTCGACATATTTAAATCGTAATATATAATTACAATGCAATTTCCATGAAGTTAATAATAGTAAAAATATTATTTCTATTGATTCCACAATAAAACTATAAAAACTAAATATATGAAACTATCATTTAATTAGTATGGATCTGATTCTTTTATCTCTAATCAACATATGTTATGAATTGGTTTCTTATGGATTTAACCTTAATGACATCAAAGATTAGTTAGATGTTGCATATACATTAAATATTGCATGAAATTGAGAAATATCATTAGTTAGAAATCAAATTGCATGTCAAAAGTCAAATTGCATCTCAATAACCAATTGCATGTTAATTATACATTTAACCATCATTATGCATGAAAGGGTCAAAATAATTAAAGATCCTCATATAATCATTTTGCATGAAAAGAAAAGGGTTGTTTATTTTTATGATAATTGGATATATGCATGTTATTTTCTTCTATGTGATTTAGCTTTACCTTCTAAGACAAGTGTTAAATATGGACTAATAGAGGGCAGTAGACGTGTTTTCCCAGATATACCTATATTGTTTATGGTTTAATTTCTTTGGACAAAGCTATGGGTACCATTGAAATAGATGGATGTTATTTTATTCTCTTTTTCATATCCTTACAGTAGGGCATAGCATGTCATATGTGAAATGCATGTAGATATATCAGGTTGCACTAGATTCCATCTTGCCAACTGTTTTTAGATTGTTAGGCTTCTCGAACAAGGCTGTGTATTCTTCATGTTAGGAAGAATTGTTAGAAGATTAATCTTTACTTAGTAAAGGTTATTCTTTAAATGTAATTTTTTATTAACTTGTAGGAATATTCCAAAGGAATGCCTACAAGTCTTGTCTTTTTTGTCATCTCACACATGTGTGAGGATGACTTATTTTTAATTCCTTTATTAAGGAATATTTGTAGCCACCTCCTTAAGAGGTGACACTTTGCACACATAGATGAATGATGGCATTCATTGAGTTGGGGGTTACATTCTAACTCCTTCTCACCTCTACTTATTGAGGTGCCTCTCCTATCATTCTTCAATATTCAAGCATGCAAGCTTAAGGTTTAAGTGCTCTTTCTCTCTTTGTATCATTCTTAGGCATTTTGCCTCCATTCATAATATTGGAGTTTTTTCTTGTTTTTTCCCCTTCTCAAATTCTTGTGTCCCATTTGCATTTTGGTGGTGCTTGGTTTGGCTTCTCTATTTCTTGGTAATATCTTTCCTTCAAACAATGCTCATTAATTAGTACTTTCGATTGCTAATTTATTTTTCCTTTCAAGAATTTTTGGGTAGTGTAAGCTTCGTGGTTGGGCGGAAGAGAACTTGAGCCATGTTCTTGTCTCTTGGTTTTTGGATGACCATTGTGGTTAGTAATAGTTGGAGACTCCATTGATTATGTTTTTTTATATCTTTACTTGTATTGTTATGACCAGATGAGCATGAGAGCTTGAGTCATATTATTGCATAAATTATATTTTGTACTTTATAATAATTGACTAGATAGTACTTCATGTGATTATGTACCTTATTTATTGTACTTAATATTCTAGATTAGACACTTTTACATGTGAGATGTAATATGTAATTTCTATATTTTGAAGATGTTTCATTTTATTTCTATATTTATGTGAAAATGGGTTACTATTTATCTTTAGTGTTTTGAACCTTACAACATCAGAAGAATATCCTCCATAATTTGATTCTTTATTTTTTCATCCTTTTTGGGGGTGGAAAGCATTGTTGGAATTGAATTTGGAACCCAAGGTGGTCATAAGGGAAATCCAAAACCTAGAGTTAAAAAAAATCTCTTTAGAAATGACCATCTCAAGAATCCCATGCAACATGAATTTTTCCTTTACAAATATTTTAGCCAAAATTGGGGTATCATCCTTCACATTGCCTAGTATGAAGTGTGCTACCTTGGTCAATTTATCACCCACTACCAAAATGATATCATGTTGATTTTGGGTTTTTGGGTAAACCTATCACAAAATCCATGGAAATGAATGACCACTTATGCCAAGGAAAATTGTGAGGATAAAGAGTTATTATAGGATGACAATGTTCTACCTTTACTTGCTAACATTCTAGACATTTGACAAAAAAATTAGCTATTTCCTTCTTCATTCTTGGCCAAAAGTAATTATTTTTTAGATCCACATACATTTTAGTTACCCTAGGATGTGCTTTATAGAGCACATTATGGTCTTCTATGAGGATTTTCAATTGTAAGCCTCCTTGCTTAGGTATATAAATTTGGTGCAAATAATGAAGGATACCATCATCCCCCATATGATACTCTACTTGACTAATCCCTTGTTGTAATTCTACCCTTATTTGTTGATAGAAAGGATCTTGTGTTTGCATCTGCTTGATCTTTTTTGGAAAGTCAAACCTTAGTTGAGTTATTGTAGCTAATCTAGCCCTTTAGCTTAAAGCATCTACAACACAATTTTCTTTTCCCTTAACATATGAAACATCTATCTCATAATTTCTTAAGAATTCCAACAATCTTCTCTATCAAAATTTAAATCATGTTGTGTGAACAAATATTAGATTTCCTCGTGATTAATGTTCAACTTGAATAGTCTCCCTACCAAATAGTGTTCAACTTGAATGGTCTCCCTACCAAATAGTGACACTTGCCTTGATGTGTTCTACCTTTTTTCTTCCTTGTTTACTTATCCTTTTGCCCCATGGTTCCTTCTATAATTTTGGCCCCTTTTAAATATTTGAGAAGCTCTTAGAATTTCTAGTTTTTATGGTTAGAGTAATTGGATGAATGGGACTTTTTTTGTTCCTACTTTATTTTCTATTTTTTTTGACAACTAGGGCTTCTTTAATAAAAGGTTCTTATTCAATCCCAAAATAAAATTGTTCACCCGATCCTCTTTTTCTTTCATATAGTGCATGTGGTGGAGTAGGATCATGAACTTAGCCTTATACTCTGCTACAAACATTTCCCCTTAGTTTAGTGAATAGAATTTTTCATCTTTTGATCCCAATAAAGAGCAAGCATATACTTCTTGTGGAACCAATTTGCAAACTTATCCCAAGTCAATTGGCTTAAGTAATACTTTTTAATCTTTATAAGGTTATCCCTCCACAACGATGCTTCTCCTTCTATCTAATAGATGGTGACTATGGCTTTAGTATTGGAATTCATCTCCGACAACCCAAAATACTTATTCATCCCAATCAACCATGCTCCAACCACATCTCCACCCCATTTCCCATCAAACTTAAGTTCTTACACTTTTTTAGTTCTCAAACCAATTGGTCCTTTCCCACTTCTCGTTGTTTCCCTACAAGAGAGTGACTTTAGGTGGACAGAGTTGACTTCATAATCTTGATTTGTAGACTCATCAAGCTCCCTAACTAGATCCTCAATTCCTATGCCTATGTTAATGTTTTTCAATTTCTCTTTTCGCCTCATCAACTCCTTGGTTTGCTTCTCTTGTGATGTTATTTTTGCAATAAGGGAATTCAACTCAACAACCAAACCCCCCAATATGATGGGAGGTAGGGACAATGTACCCCTACTTGTATATATAATTTCAATGAGGCTAGAGCTTGCTCCTCTCCTTAAAGTCCTCATAATGGTAAGTTAATTCTATGAGGTAAATAAGAGTATTATTTTAATTTACTTTGTTAATCCATCTTTTCAATTGCTTAAACCTTGTTTTTATAGTGGTTAGAATTATAGAAAAATCCATAAGGGAAACTTATTACTCAAAACATTTGGAAATCCATTTTCAATAAAAGCCTTAGTACCATCATGAAAATGTGTGTGTGTGTGTGCGTATTCATATTTTTTCATTAATAGTTACTAGATTTACATAAACATGATGATGGTTATTTAATACTAGATCATCGCCACACACATAGTTTTGGTTACATAGTAGGAGTTTCCTCCTCTTTGGATTCTTTCTCTTCCAAGGTTACTATAGTTATAGACATACTAGCATGAGCACAATTATATTCCACAATTGCTTCTTTAGAGAGGCTAGGTGCATTACACTATCAGATACCTAAGGGCTTATACTTGGGTTAGGAAAAAATATTTCCTTTGGTGGATTCAAGCTCTAAGTAGGTTCAACCACTCCTTTCCTATTTTAAGTTTGATTCATTTGAAACTTATTGTCTATGGTTGTGTCAAACATGGTCTCAACTTTGGTTTTAGGTAATGCAAAAATTGCTTTAGATCCCTCTAGGTTATTATGTCAAGGGTGTTGTTTTCATTACACCTTATTTTTCCTTTTTTTCCCATGACCCATGACTTCAAAACCATCTAATAAAATTATGCAAGGCAGTACCAAACCTCAATCCAACAATATATAATTTCATGAATTCATGTATATCTAAGGTCTAGTCTCCATATAATACCAATTTGTATATGATAGTATGATCAATAGAGGATACCTTATTTATTATCTAGATAATGTGTTGTTTCTTTAATAGTATCTTGCCCATGGTTCACAAGAGGTGCAATGTGATCCCAACCAAGTGGATATAAGTCCCTATCCACCCCATTGAAGTTGATTTTTTGGTCTACAAAGAGATGCCAATCATGTAAGCCTACTATACACAGGGTAGCTACCTAGTAACCATGCACCCAAGGAGTTCCTAACGTTGCAACTCTAAGTATTACTTCTCACTATAGGGTTTGCCAAAAGATTGGCTATGGGTTTTTGAACAATCTCTTACTTATCAATCATTAGAACTAAGCATAAAATATGGCCCATCACCTACATGTTGTTGGCCTTAAGGCCCATGTACCATTGGTGAAAACCATCCAACCCTCTAGCATAACTTGTGGAATCCATATCCTACATGCAATTGACACTAAGGCCCACATGCCACTAGCAGTAACCACCCAGACATTTAGAATAACATAAGGCATACATTACTTGCATGTTGTTGGAACTAATCCCTACATGCCACTGGTGGTAACCATTGCATGGGGTACAATGAATAGTCTATAAGTAGAGCATTCTCCCTGAATATTGTTAATCTAGAGAATTGATACACTTATCTTATGTGTGTCATAGGATTTATCCATCAATAATCACCTCAGATGGAGAGGAACAATATACATATTATGGGGTATACACCCTCTATCTATACCCTTGTAGAATCTTTACTCCATCCATCACGTCTTACCTTAAAATTTAGCCCTTCTACCCAGCTTAACACTCTAACTGGAAAAGAGACTTTGAATTACGAATAAGTAGTTTCCAATCTCAACGTCCTCTATGAATACACCATCCATTTCAACCATTAGTATGATGTGAAAGGGTGCAATAATATATTAATTTCCAAGGCCCTTCTAGAACTAAAACTCAATTAGGGAGAAGGTATCCTTGCATCTGATGGGGAGGTGGTTGTAGGTTTGTGACTAGTTCACGTCTTGGAATATGTGAATTGTAGCCCACTAAAGTAATTTTTAAGAGGTCATTCTAATAGATTGCTTAACAGTGATAAATTGGGATAGTCTCGGAAAGGGAGTTTGTTTGTAGCCAAGAACAAGTTTTAGATTATTGATTTTGATTTTCTTAATTCTTCATTAAGTTTCTCTTCCTACATAACCCTTCTTCTCAAACATAAATGAATATAACATATAAACAATGTAGTCACATTTCACTACCTTTATCAACAAGTTATATAGTTTAATATCAGCTAGTAGCTACATGAAAAATATTTTAAATACAAATTTGTTAAAGGAACTCACTTATTCTCTACATTGTTTTTCATATTCATCATAATTACTTAGGACAAGAGATAGGGCAATGTGATGTTTAAATTTCATGAAATCATTGAGGTATAAGCCATTTTTTTGCTAATAGCTATTTGTGTACCACCCTTGATAGATATATTTGGAATAGGATAAGGACAAGGAGAAAGGTGGGCAATTGATATAGCTCATTTAATCATGACAATCAATTTATATCTATTTATACTTGGATATAACAAACCAACATTTAGCATTTACATTCACCCTACAACAGTCTAAACTATATTTCCCTTTATCACCCTAAATAGTTAGAATTTCTTGACATCAAACAAGTGGCAATAGGATTAAGTCTTTTGTATCAATACCCAATTTTATTCCAACTTATCAACACAAGTGAATTTAATTATTTCTAATTGAAAATCAACGTTACCAGAAATTTCCTAACACAGAGGTAGTATTACAATCTATTTCTCTTCTATAGAACCACATAATACACCTCATCTTGCACCTTAGGTACCCACCTTTAACCACATTACTCACACAAGTCCACCAACCAATGCCAATCCAAGTTAGTTTTAGAATATAATCAGTGCATTAAATTTAAAAGAACATAATAATAATACTATCATTCATTAATTGTTGAAGCATATGAAGAATGGGATCAAATTATAAAAATTACCTTAAGAATCACTTCTAATTATGGCCTCCCCTATATAAATCTGGTATTAGATCAACCTTTTCCCATCCAATTTATAAACAATGAAAGATGATACTATTATCTGTTTATGGGCGAAATAGAGATAGTTGGCCTTTTTGGGAGTTATCATAGACATGTAGCTAAAAAAAGGTTTTCAAAACCAAGTTGTTCCTTCATGCCATTAAGATGGTTTTAGGTGAATTTTTCTTGTTCTCCTTGAATCGATATTGTGTTAATATTGCAATTGCCTCCATGTTCTTGAAAGTGTTATTTAATGTGAGGAAAACAAGGAATGTTTGGGGTGGATAATGGAGTCTTTGATCAGACATCGATAACAAAACAGTCTAAATAATATCATGGAAATAACCATTGTGGATCTCTCAACTTCCATCCTAATCACATGAATTGGCTATGGATTAACCTTGGCCATAATGACCCCTAGATTCCCTTCATTAAAAGAGTAGTTTCAATGGATGTCAATGTTAAACAACAAAAGTCAAAGTGGGGAATCAACTTCCTCAAGGAAATATATGATGTGTCCCCTATGGTAAGGTGGACTAGTCCTTTTTTGTGGATAGCTCAAACTCAAAGGCTAAGGATGGTGTGGAGTTTGACAACTAGTTTGTATTTCACCAATGCCCTCTTTTTGGTCAATTTGTAAATAGTTGATATATGTTAGCATGCTAAGTCAATGGTATAGGTTCACGTATGTTGTACAACCTAGACAATTTTTGCTACACCTTATTTTTGAAGATAATAGATTGTGTGTGTATATATATATACTTTAACATTAAGGTTTCATAACCATCTCTCACACACACTATCAATATTTTTACAAATTCAAATTCAATCCCTAATGCAAATTATAATAGGGCTAGAGATCTTGTAAAAAAATAAAAATTGGTTCCTAAGAAATGTGAATATTCTTTAGGATTTAGTCCTCTCAATGCATTTTTATCCTATTCTCTAGGCGCAAAATAACCATGTTGATTGAATTAAATAGATTTGTAAATTGACCATTTAACCAATTAAGAAAGAAAGACATTAAATTTGTCATTCAAATTTATTAGAAGACACAAATTTTAGGAATCAAAATAACCTCAAGAACTTATTCTTTCACATCAAAATCTCTTTTATGCCAAAAATTGCCCTGACATAACTCTCATTTCAATTTTCAAATACTAAAGCTTCTTATTTTTCATGTCCCACCAAAATGCCTAGATTGTTGCATATTAAATCATTGACTAAGAAATATCATAAAAACCAATGCAAGGGGACACCAACAATATTCATAAGGGAGTGCCAGTGAAAGAGTTTACTAAAAAATAAATTATTGTTTCCAATGGTAGCGAAGGTGAAAGGTGGTGACTCTTTCACCAATAAGGTATCAGGAGGGATCATTCCATGAGAAGAAGGGAGGAAGAAAACAATTAAGAATAAATATTATGTGACTCCTTCTAATGTGAAAGGTTGTGACTCCTTCAAATATTAAATATTGTGACTCCTTCAATAATAAGATATAGAAGGGAGATCATTTCCTTGTGGAGAGATCATCAATGCAGAATGAATGAATCAACCAATTTGGAAATACATTATTATTCTCAAAAAACAACAATGAGGGTGTAGTATGTTGTTATGTTTTCTCTTGTTTTTCTTGTGTTTTGGTTTGTTTGTGTTGAGAAAGATGAAGGAGAAGTAATATTTCATAACAATGATGAATCGAAAAATAATAGATTTGTAGCAAGAAATAACTTAGGAAATTTCATAGTTTTTCAAATACAAAGAACAAAAAATTCCAAATTTGTTGTACAATCAAAATATTGAATTTTTCTCAACTACAACAACAACCTAGTTCATAAAATACCACTACATATCTAAATCCAACATACCTAGAAAAAGTTGGCAACTTTGTCAAAGGGTTGTAGTTGCAACCAACAAATTAAAAACCTCAATTCGGAATGCCACAACCGAAAAATGCTTCTTTTATTGACTAGATTGAAATACCAAGCAATATGAATCCTATGCACCACCTCTGGGCCAAACTAATAGCTACGAATCTCCACTGGAAGCTCCCAAATCCCAACGCCACACCTAGAATGGTACAACTAACTACAAGGATGGTACGACCAACAAATGGAAACCCAAACAACAAACAAAATATCACAAAACTCCTCCAATCTGCCACTATAATCTTGATATGCAATATCCTCCTTAAACTGAAATAGAAACTTCGCAAACCAACAAACTCCAAATAAAACTCCAGGAAAGGCATCCAACACCAAGAGTTTGCAATCTAATCGGAATATCTGCAAATTTATCTCTAAATAGACTTTTACAAATTTGTTGAATCCAACTATGAATGCACTGTGAAATACATTTAAGATATCTCCAACAAATACTAGCCATAGTAGATCTTTCACTACCATAGCCAATCTTCTTCAAGAGGGTTTTCATCCTCATGAAGCTTGAGATGGACCAAGTCCAAATCTCTAGAACCACATAGGGTTTTCTCAAAGAGAAATATCAAAAAATATTAAACTCCACATAACCAAATGAGCTCTCATTACCTCCTTTTATACTTTTCCCACCAAACTCTTCAAAATCTTCTATTTAAAAATTCACTTTTTAAATTTAAACTCCCTTTTTGCTCCAAAATAGACCTTTTCATTAAAATAATGATAATTTGACATGCAAGGTCCATGTTTAATGCATCCGTGATTTAAAACATTTCATCCTAGTTCCAATGAGCTATAACACTAAGGTGTTTTTAAAAATATTTTATAATCTTTAACAAACTTAGTAAAATAATTAAAATAAAGTCATTAATATACTCATTTTGTGGAAACTATCAAAATGCATCGGAATCAAAAACTAACAACACTAGAGTGATCCCAATGAAGAATAATGATGAACGAAGCCAATCGAGCGACTTACTATAAATGGATGCTCTCTCCAAGAATCTTGGAGCCCAAATAAGAGGCTGGAAATAACATTTGAAAGCATTGTAGAAATTGTCTACACCATATGAGCTCATTGGTAACCTCAAATTACCCTTCTGATTAGGAAAACATAAACCCAGAAAGACATCTCCAACTGCAAAGCAAGAGAACCCTAAAATGGGGACATTACAATCTGCCCTTCCCAAAGATTGCTTGTCCTCAAGAAATGTCAATACAACCTTGCAATCATCAAACTGATCTAAACTGAAACCAAGAGTGATCCTAGAGTCTCACGTCAACCTAGGAGATCTATAGTACCATCCTCTCAAGGCATTGACCATGTTAATGTTGCATTACTCTAATCATAGTTATCTGACTGTCAAACCCAAACTGCATTCTCCTCTCCTAGAACCCTAAAAAGTAATCACCATTCAATCCCATGCCGAAATACCTGAAATGACTAAAATCCCTGCCAAGGCATCTCAATGAAGTCCAAAGCTGCAATCTCCCAACCAAACTCGATCTTGGGCAACAAAAAATAGAATTTTCCCAACCATAATATATAAACCTTAGCATATCCCCTCATGTTGTCCCTAAAATGAAGTTGATCAAACACTATCAAGGGGCTAGTAAAGAAGATATATCACCAAAATAATCTCTAAAATTAGCCATCCAGGAAAGACCTATGCTGCTAAAAACTGAAAAGGTATCAACAACACTTAACCCCCAAGTGTCAAAAAGGGAAACTCAATTACTCTAGCACACCCAGCTTTTTGCAATCATCCAGACATCATTTAGGAATATGTTTATCAACATCATGAAATGACTACAAAAATCATTACTCACCCAAGCAGAAGTGGAAGTTAACTAAACTATACCCAAAAAATCTCCCACAACCAACTGCATCATAGCTTACAAGATCTCAAAATCTATCTCCCCACAAACTGAAGTCACTATCATCAATGTGGAAAGGAAAGGATACTGATCAACAATATGAAATCCTTCTAAAAACATAGGAGTCAGAAGTATGGAAGTAGTTGAAAAATCATCTCCTATGACTAGATCAGCTCTACCCATCAATGCAAAACCACCAATATCTCAACTGTTGGTTTGAATAAGCCCGCCAATGCATCTACGCGACATGAACTATATTCCACTGTAAACTAATTGGAAAGTGGACAACAGTATCGCTACTAAAATTTGGCCCACAATTCCAATTCCAACAACTCCATATGGTTGAGGATTGTAGCTAGCTCCCAAATCTTGTGATCAACTTCCATCTCATCACTAGAATCAGAAAGGCTCCATCATCTAACTCGAAAATTGGATTATCAAAAGAAGACTCAATATCCATCTCAAACAATGGATTATCAACTAGTTGAATGCTATCATCATCCTCATTCTCAACCCAATCCACTTGCTAATCCAAACTCCCAATTTTTTATTCCTTTGGGAGCATAAGATCATAATCTTTTTGAATTCTATCAAGCTCTTCAATTACATGCTTGATTTATTTAGTCCTTTCTCTATTCTTTTGTTCCCTAAATTTTTTGGCCAAATAAAGTTGATCTTCTACTTCAAGTAATGTGTTTTGAGTGTTGCCCAATGAGTTTTTGGTCAATTTAAACTCATTGGTGAGCTCTTCAACCTTAACCCTTAATTCCTAGGATGTAGATATAGCCTTATCTGCATCCTTAGTACCCACATCAATATCTTTGATCATATTCAAATAGGTTGATTTCATGTCTCCCATTGTGCTCTTAATGTTTTTCAAATCAGCAAAGGAAACAATTTGTTCACACTTGTTTCTTGGTATCTTTTGGATGAGATTTTCAACAAGACTCTTCATGTCATCCAACTTAGATAATGTTTGCACTTCATTTTCAACTGACATCATTAATTGTTTCTTCCAAGTTTTCTCATTAATGTCAAGACCACACAAGTTTAGTGATCTACTGAACATTATAATGCATATAAAAATCAAAATTTCCTTCGTGCCTTGCAATGGTGTCACCATGGTTGCCCCAAGTCTCATGTGCCTCTTCTTCAAAGCTTGCCTCATCTTCATCACCAAGCCTCCAATCATAATCAGCCCCATGGAAAAACAATTCTGATTTGTCTTCAAGATCATGCCTCTCAAAATCAATTCCCTCTATGGCATCCTTTTCACATACTTTATTCTATAAGGTTGGGAAAACAGTTTGGTCAAAATAAAATTCTTCCCAAACTAATTCTTCATCATACTTTGGTGCCCAAACACCTGGATCCCATGGTCCCATGAGCTGATGTTTACTATCTAAAAGGGTATGCTCATTATGTGCCTCATGAGTGGGTGATTCTCTCAACAATTTACTCTCCAAGTCAGAGTGACTAAAACTATCATGAACACTCCTCTCCAAAGGATTTGTCTAGAAGTCAAACCAACACCCATCCAAACTAGCATCATATGTTGACTTGGAGACTTCAACATATTTTCCTTTAATATGCTTTTCTTCTGAAAGTGCATTAGTGTTCTCAACAAAGTCGCCATTTGCATCTATTCCACTATTGTCATCAAGGAGCTCGGTAGTCACAAGAATCCCATTAGATTGGTTTGAACTTGCAATCAAGGCTACTATTTTTGGCTTTTCTCTCATGCTTCAACTTATCAATAGTAGTCACATGAATTCCTAATAGGTCATCATGACTTAATGTCATACATTCTTCATGTGATAGCTCTCAAGAAGTTAGATCAACATCAAGAGGAAATTTATCCACCACCAAGTCTTTATCATGATTAGGTGTTAACACACTCAAATCATCATCAATTTGATAAGAGGTTGAATCACCATCATTAGTTCATTGAAAAATATCATCACATATGCTATCAACATGCTGGAGAAAGGGACCCATAATGAGGAGGTGAAAGAGACTATGTAGGGCCGGGGAAGTGGCAAGAGTGGCGGTAGATGGTCGGCCCAGCTTGCAAAAGCAACATCGAAGGAGAAAAAGGGAAACAAAAGATGTATGTGAGTGATGAGGAGGAACAGGAGTATGAAGAATTTGAAGCCCAGGAAGATGATGACTCTAAGGATAAGGATTTTGAGGATACTGCCTATGAGATGGGTGAAGAAGGCTCGGAGGAGGATAAGGACGAGGAAGGGGAAGAACAAGCTAATCAATCTGAGGATGACAAGAAAGAGGAAGATAATGTGCAGGAAGTTGAGGATTTGGATATGGGAAAAGACTCTAGTATTGATGTTTTAAAGAGAAAACTTAACTTTTTGCAAGTTCAATTCGAAGACATGGAGAAGGCTTTAGGCACTCTCATGAGGGTTACGAACAAACTTATGAGGCGGGCAATGATGGGTGCGACTTCTGGAGAACTCAAAATTGCTAAGAAGTTGAGGAAACTAGGGAAACCAGATACCCTGAAGGATTTGGACGAGATAGAGGTACCTGACTGGAAAAATTATATTGCTCTCATGGGAGAGTATGGGGACCTGTTGAAGAAAGGCAAATAATGCCTCTTGTGCTACTCTGTTGTTTTTTTTATGAGTCTTTTGTCGTATAGTTATAATCTGTTAGACTGTTTTGTTATTATGGATAGGTTATGGTGGAATACCACCTGGGACACTATGGACCTTATTAATGGTTTGCGTAAAACTAAGTATGTTGCTAGTATTTTACTATTTTTTATTAGAACTGGTTGGTCTATGGTTACTAAAATTATTGTTGGACTAAAAAATTATAAGGATGTTGTTTTTTGGGTTGCTGGTGTTGTTGTTTCACACCTCCTCTCTATTTCTTTTTGTCTGCTTTTATAACCATGGGATCAGGGCTCTTCCCTGCTTATCTAATCAACCTCATAGGAAAGCTCTATTGTATTGCATACATCCTCAACATGAACAAATGCATGCACAATCATAGAATCATCATGAAGCTTTGTAACATATTCCTCAACATCTAAGAAAGGTTTCAACTTTCCTTCACATTGTTTGAACACTTTATCGACCAATTCATAAGAAGTTGTAGAGACATCCTATTCTTGCCTCAAAATAGATAGCAACATAGATATAAGGGGTTGGGGAATAGTATCATATTCATCAATGATTAGGACCATAATGGTTTACATGTAAGAAAAAACAGCTTCTCCATAATCCTTACTGATAGATGCTATGAAATAATGAAACAACTAGAGAATAAGATAATCACATTCTAAATCAATCAAAAGATAACAAGATCTAGCTCTTTCCATTACTTCTAACATCTTAACCCTCCTACCAAAGGAAGGGCCTTGTTCATCGGATAACCCACGAAGGCTCTCAAAAATCAGTTGTAGAACCTCCCTCATTATGTCATCTTCATAAGGAACCTTAAGAGATATAATCCTTGTAAACTCACTAAGACAATTGATGACTAGAAGTCTCACATTTTTATCCTGATGTCTCAAAGGCATTGGCTTAACTAAAGAATGCATTGATGGAGTCATAGCTAGTTGCAATAGTGAGAAGGCACCTGATCAACCATGTATAAAAAAAAAATTATTTCCTCCATAGTACTGAGAAGAACATCTTTTGATTGAGATAAGTGTTCATCTCCTACAATAAAAAAATTTTGGCCCAACTCTTTTTCACTCAATGTTGCCACAATTCACAACCCAAACAGGCTGGCAAGATAAACTATGCTCTGATACCACTATAGTATGTTGTTGTGTTTTCCTTTTTTTGTGTTTTGTTTTATTTGATATTGTGAAAGATGAAGGAGATATGCCAATAATATTTCATAACAATGATGAATAGAAAAATAATAGATTTGCAGTAAGAAATAACTCAAGAAATTTCACAGTTTTCTAAATACAAAGAGTAGAAAATTTCATATTTGTTTTACAATCAAAATATTGAGTTTTTCTCAATTACAATAACAACTCACTTCATAAAATACCACTACATATCTAAATCCAACATACCTATAAAAAGTTGGCAACTTTGTCAAATGGTTGTAGTTGCAACCGACAAATTGAAAACCTCAATTTGGGATGCTACAACCAAGAAATGCTTATGTTTTTGAAGAGACTGAAATACCAAGAAAAATGAACCTTAGGCGCCACCTCCAGGCCAAACTAACAACTATAAATCTCCACTAGAAGCTCTTGAATTCCAATGCCACACCCAGAATGGTACGGCGCAAGGATGGTACAACCAACAAATGGAAACCCAAACAACGAACAAAATATCACAAAACTCCTCCAATCTACCACTATAAGCCCGATATGCAATAGCCTCCTTAAATTGAAATAGAAACTTTGCAAACCAACAAACTAAAAATAAATCTCCAGGCAAGGTGTCCAACACCATGAGTTTGTAATCTAACCAAAATACTTGCAAATTTGTCTCTAAAGAGACTTTTACAAATTTGTTAAATATAACTATGAATGCACTGTGAAATACCTGTAAGATATCTCCAATAAATACTAGACAGAGTAGATCATTCATTGCTACAACCAATCTTCTTCAAGGGGGTTTTCATCGTCAAGAAGGCTGAGATGGACCAAGTCTAGATGTCCAGAACCATGTAGGGTTTTCTTAGAGAGAAATATCATAAAATATTAAACTCCGCATAACCAAATGAGTTCTCATAACCTCCTTTTATACTTTTCCCGCCAAACTCTTCCGAAGCTTCTATTTTAAAAAATCACTTTTTAATTTAAACTCCCTTTTTGCTCTGAAAATGACCTTTTATTAAAATAATGATAATTTGACCTACAAGGTCCTTGTTTAATACATCCATGATTTAAAACATTTCATCTTGGTTCTAATGAGCTATAACACTAAAGTGTTTTTTAAAATATTTTACATAATATTTAGCAACCTTAGTAAAATAATTAAAATAAAACATTAATATACTCATTTTGCGGAAACTGTTGAAATCTATCAAAATAGAAAACTAACTACACCAGAGTAATTCTGATGAAGAATAATGATGAACGAAACTGACTGGATGACTTACTATAAATAAACGCTCTTCAAGAATCTTGGAGCCCAAATTGGAGGCCAGAAATAACATTTGAAAGCATCGTGGAGCTAATCTACACCATCTAAGCTCATTGGGAACCTCAAATTACCCCTCTAATCAAGCAAACACAAACCTAGAAAGACATCTCCAACTACAGAGTGTGACGACAACCCCAACGAAAACTAGAAAATGAGCACCATTTTTTTTTTCAACATGACAATCATGATATCAAGTTAACTTACTTCCACAGTCAGCAATACAAATTTATTTCCAGCAACAAGAGCATTTACAGATTATGCATACAACCAATTAAACCTTAATTCCAGTAATTAGAATAGAAAAGCCATTAAGTAAATCCATGTCTTCTACCTGCCTTAGTTCGGTTTAGGGGTGCAATATGATCCCTCCACGTGGATTTAATCCCTATCCACCCCTCCAAGCAGATTTTGTGGCCCGTGATGAGAGAATTGGCAACTATACCAACTTGTTTCGTGCAAGGTCAACATCCTAATGACCATCTACCCAAGGTGTTCCAACCATTGCTAAATTAAGATACCAACACCGTATCCAACTACATGACTTAATGCTACAACGTATGTCCAATTTTTTACCTACTTAAGCTTCATTATAATTTATTTGCAACAAAGTGGTCCCTCGTCGGCATGCTGCTGGCTCCATGGCCCACATGCTCCTAGCAAAATCTATCCCACTAACCAAGGGTGCAGATAACAATCTATCGGCATAATAGCTCCTTGACTCCTATCAATCTCCAACATGGATAAGCTTATCTCTAAGTGGCCATAGGATTTTCCATCGGTGATCACCTAGGATGGATAGGAATAGCCTACGTGTCTAAGGATTACCACCTTGAACTATGCCCTTATAGGGTCCTACTCCATATGTTGCCATAAAATTTAGCGCCTACACCCAGCTTAGCTCTATAATAGAAAAGGGGTTCCTAACTCGGAATAAGTAGGTTCTAAATTCAACCATCTCCAGGTTCAACTACCCATTCTAGTGTTGGGATACATGCGGGGTTCCAAAATTCATTATTTTGAATTGTATGGTGGTTGTTACTCAACCAAAGTGAGGTAGATATTCCCTCCCAACTTAAGCCAATAAGGTAGTCAACCTGCTACCCCTTTAGTGATGGTTTCTACTACCCTTTCCCTTGGCTCTAAAAGGGTATTGCAGCTGATTAAGTTTAGTTACATCCATGAACGGACTTTGAAAGGTGTGTATAGAGGAAGCAGTACTCCCCCTTTAGTGATGGTTTCTACTACCCTTTCCCTTGGCTCTAAAAAGGTATTGCAGCTGATTAAGTTTAGTTGCATCTATGAACGGACTTTGAAAGGTGTGTATAGAGGAAGCAGTACTCGCTCAGTACTGAGTTCTAAGCTTTGATGCCAAGATTTAATACCATTCACCACATCCTAGTCACATTATATCCACATTGGCATTGCATTATATTACACAACATCATAGGTATGACTGTGGCAACAGTTGTTCAATAGTTTCTGAGTGTAATACATGCTTGATTTCATACTATGAACTATCTAGAATAACAAGTCATACTTGAACTCAAAGCTGGTAAGAAGATTCTTTACCCGGGAACCCAAATGACACACTTCTAGGACACAAAATGGGTTACAACAAATTGGTGATTGTTAAGACAATCGTTTCAGACTTTAATTTTGCCTCTGTTATGACTGATTTTCAATAAAAGACGCTTAGAAATTTATATCAGATCGGTACTTCCTCAGAAATTGACTCAATACTCAAGGATAGAGAGATTTCAACAACATACACTCAATCCCCTAGGTCAATCCCCTAGGTCTGTGGTAAGGAAATAACTAATTTAATTGATACTGAAAATTATTGTTGCTCATATAAAGAACTATCATTTCAGTCAGACTCGGAACCAATAACATTTAATAAACTCTTCTATTCAACACTAGCATTGCATAGTAACTGGAATAACAGCGTTACGGGTAATTTATGAACATGATGGAGACTCATCATTGGTCATTTGCAACTCAAAAATTCTTTTCAGTTATGCACAGCCATATAACAAACATAGTATTAGACATAGTATTAGACATTAGCATGAAGTTACAACCATATTAAGGGTTTAGCTCCAACCTGTAATGCAACGCAGGTCTCAATATTGCTACTGTAGTCTAGAATGGATGGTAACCAGGAGATGTAAACATGTCCAGGCTACAGGAGCAAGAAATGTCTCGCTAGAGCTATGAAGGGACTGATTAGAGCAGCCACAACCCAGTTCTTCCTCTGCTCTCTATTTTTTTTCTCCAGCACTCATGGATACTTCTCCAGAATGAGGGGTCGTGAGTGTTTTTAATGGCTAATCAGACTCCTTTTCCCCACAGGACCTTCCATTTTTGTGTCAAGTGAAAGGTCGCCATACCCATTAATGGTACGAAGACTCTGGGGTTTCATCTATGCCATGCTTTTGCACGCCATACCATGCCCATTTAATTTTTGGGCGACCTTTGCTATGTCGTTGATAATTGCTAAGACCTTTTTGGTTTTATTTTTTCACCTAATCGTGATTTCTCCCTTATGCTTCTTCTCTTTTTTCTTGTTTGCTTTTTTTTTCATTCGTGGCTTCCTAAGTTTTTTTTAAAATTTATTATCACTTCTTTATGGAACGCTTCCAAAGCATGATTTTTATTTATTTAGACGTTCCATAGCATATTTGCTCGTTATTTATTTTTATTTATTTGTTTGTTTATTTAGTTTTAATTATTATTTATAGAGATTAATATTTAAGTGTATTTTATTTCGTTGTTATTTATTAGTTGTTTGTGTGGGAATAATAAATACTATTTACATTATCAATAATATTTTAATGGTTATAATAATTTAACTATCATTATGGTTGTGAAATTATCTCCTTAGACAACCTTGCATGATTGACTATTAAGATCGTCTAACCACATTCCTAATTCTGTCCTAAATCAAGTAAACCTTAGATTAAGAAAAAGTTACCTATGAAGTTCATCATTGGGGTATGGCTCTAAGTTTACCCTTCTCTAATCATTGTACCACTGAATCTACCTCATCTTGCACCCCGGGTACCTACATCCAAACCTACATCCAATAGCAAACCTCACACAAGTCCACCAACTGAGTCATTAGTCCAAGTCAGCATGAATAAAAATCAAGCATTTAAATTTATCCAAAACATGATAAAATTATGCATATATTCAATAGTAGTAGAATGTTCAAAACATAATCATCACACTCATAGAAGTTCATTTATCATAATAAGGTCATAAAACCTCCCTAGTTCAGATTAGCACGAGACTAGGGGTCATGCAAAAAAAATATGGCCTTGGGGATATGACACAAAGCAAGAGAACCCTAAAATGGGGACATTACAAAAAGGTGGCAACTCATTTATTCTGAAGGGTGGTGACGGCTTCAAGAAATGGATATAAAGGGTAAATTAGTTCATTAACATTCAATCAGCAATCATCACTCATCCATCCATCAATAAATCAAGTAATTAACCTTGAATTTGAAAAAGTGTTGCAAATAGAAACACGAAAACCCTTATTTCTCTTATCAAGTTTGGATGAAAACCCTCCAAAGTGAGAGTTTGAAAGAGCTTCCAAAAAATTTATATGATTTATTTTCAGAAATGAATTATTAATCTGAATATTATAATAAACTCATAATAATTGACAAAGCCATTATCATTCCAGTTTGAAAGAGAATTACTAAAAAAAAACCAAAAATAGTTCTATTTTCCAAATTGTTCATAGAATTATTAAATATTATAATAAAATCTCTATCATTGTTGATAAAATTATATTTATAAATATATTGTAATTATCATTCTAAGTTCTAAAACAAAAATTAGAAATGTTGTAGAAAGGGACATTACATTGTAAGATATCCCATAAACAATTTGGCACATTAGACCCTCCAAGCTTTGGAATGATTTGCAGACTAAATAACCTGTGCAGTCCCATATTAGGCGAACATTCCTTCCTCCACACTGGTATTCTTTAGGTTTAAACCCCTCAATACATTGAAAGATCTGCTGCAAATTCCTTGCTCTGGAACTGTGAAACATATTCTGCTTTTGTTCACCTTGGGCTAGGTGCAAAATAACCTTGCCAATTGGCTTGAATAAAGTTACGCCATTTAACCAATTTAAGAAAAAACTTAAACTTTGTGACTGTCATAAAGAAGAATCAGCATGCATAAAGAGCCATTGCCACTCCAAAAAAATTTTTTATGATAGTTAAAGTAACCAAAATAGGATACACTGCGGCTGCTTCTCAATTATATTTAATACAAAAACTATTTCCCTACGATTTAAAAATAAAGGTTACCCTCCTGCTGAGCTGGTTAGATGAAATTAGAGTAAGATGGCTTTCCTGTCTCTTTAGGGTAAGAGTAGTCCATTTCATTTTAATGTCAGACTAACTGTCTCAACTTGCTAGAATAAACAATAAGGCAACGAAACGCCCAAACAAGTTGGGAATTTCCAACGACAATTGAAGCATTGGCTTCCATTCTTAAGATTAGATTACACTAAAAAAGGTGAATTTATTGATTGTTACATACAATTTCATGTTTTGAATTCAAAATCAATTTTCAATGAATATGGCAACCTTTCTTCCATGAACTCAGAGATGGACACAAATTTTTTGAGGCATAAATATTAAATACAATAGAAGAAACCCATTTCATAACCAAAACAGTTTTCAAAATCTAACTTACATTACGTTTGCCTGGGAGGAATATTTGGTGTACCCGCTAAGACACTAGAGAACCAGAGGAGATAAATCTTAACCATTTTTCTTCCGGGAAGTCCTCCTCACATTTTCAACATGCCTTTCAGTGGCTGCGGTTGGTTTACCAGTTTGATTGATGTGATCTATTGTTGATGGAGATGCAGAATGCTCATTTACATGCTTCACCTTTTCAATCTTTTCGATAGGAACATCCCGACAGTTCGCACCATGATCATCATGAGAAATAGGAATGTCTGTCTCATTTGAATGATAACTCACCGATGGTTTCAAGGACTGGTGAAATTTTACAGATGATAAAGTAACACTAGTTCTTTTTGTTTGCCAAAAAGTTCCTGCAAGTTGGGAATGGCATGATGTTAGATGTCAAATGCTGTCAAGACTTACTATACTCTAGAAAATATAAGTGGAAAACGCAAAAAAAAAGAATTCCACCATTTCAGATTTCACTCAGAGAACATATATATTAACAGGTTCGGGTCATGAAAAGATAGAAATTAAGATGAATCAAGCATGTAAATATCAGTAAATGGAAGTATTACTAAAATTTTATCACAGAAAACATAAGCACAAGTCAAATTCTATCAAAGAAACAACTACCAAGAAGCTTTAATATATGGATATGAAAAGAAAGTTTCCAATAACTATGGCACTGCAAATCTGCTAATATGATGGTAAGCAAGTGACTACATGCATTAGGATCAGCTACAGCTACAAGAAGTAATATTCAGCCAACAATTTCCTAAATTCGAGAAAAAGTAATTGGTTAGGGACAGAAATTTGTATCCAACTAAGACTTCCGTACAAGCAGTAAGTTTTTGAAGCGAGAATGAAGTAATATAACATTGAGTGAAGAAATCAAACTCAAATTTTCGTTCGAAATTTCAATCTATAAAGATAATACCCTAAAATTCTACCTGGTCCTTTGATATTTTTTTTATAAGAAACTATTTTATGCCCAGCGGGCTACCACCTCAGGTTACCTTTCTTCGAAAAATTGGAAATAGCATGTAGCTAGAGATATCTAAGATCATGCAAAAGCTTATCTAGGACACTCTGAAGTTCATACATAGTTTTCTTGCTCCAAAGACTTGTAATTTGCCAAACTATTAAAATGATTTGTTTTTTCTTGCAAATTATCAAGTCTTAATTCAAAATCTTCTATACCTAAATATAGCAATGATAGTATAGAGTATTTGGTCTGATTTCTATTTATATTCCATGTTAAAAATGTCAATGATAAGTGTGACGAATCTTAATCTAATCTCTATTTCTTCAATTTGTTTTAATAAAAAATAACTAAGATCAATGAAAATGCCCTGAAATAGCGAAATATTAATATGATCTAGAGACAGATTCTAACAACCTGAGTTGGCTCACTGTGAAGTTTGGTATCCTCCAAGAGAACCTTACATGTTTGAATCTCAGGAGGGTTAGGGCTGTACACCTCATTCAATAAAATATAAGATACACGTAAAGACAATCCCTTTGAAGCTATTACAAGGAGTTTTCAGCAAATTGGCTCCTAGTCTGGTCATATCCTAAAAAAAATAGCTTTATCTTTTTACTTTTAAAAGGATGACATCAGATTTCCACAGTCCATAATGATTATGCTATTTCTGGATTCACCTACAGCTCTCTAACATTATAATCGATGATGATGGATGACAGAGAGTGATTCAAATTATGCTATTTCTGGATTTACCTACAGCTCTCTGTCATCCATTATGATGATGGATGACAGAGTGATCCTAAACATTAATGCAAGACAATTCTTACACAGTTTAATCCAGAAATAACATGCACTAAGAATAAACAAATACTTCTCTCCCTGAAGAGATAATTCCCATATTTAACCCAGCTAATTGAAAAACTCAAAATTGAATACTTAGCCGCTAATTTCTATAGTTAAAAAGAATAACTCAAAAATAAACCGAATGATTCCCAAACTTAATATAAGTAATTAAAAACACTTACAGGGAGCAACTTCCAACAAATGCTCACTCGAATGGGGAGAATGGAGAATGGAGTTGGAAATAACGGGACCGGGAGAACCAGTTGGGAGTTTCAGAAAGCAGCCTACATTCTTACAAGGAACGAATGCAGTTGGACTGGAAGCAGGGGTGCTGCCTCTGACATGATTGTGATTCAAAGAATGCAACCACCCCTGAAAGAAGCAATGGTTATCTCAGCTGGCAAGCGGAGGGGGACATTCCTGCCATAACTATCCGAGCTACGCTCATACTTTGTTGAGACAGTCAGTCTTTGGCAATTCCGCCATGGAGCTTTCAACTTGCAGCCGGTAATTCTGCTTCCCACTGCAGAGTAGGGCCCAATATAGAGGTAGGGTGGGGGCCTACTAATATAAAGGGTAGAGAGATTGCGGGGTGCGGCCTACTATCTACAGGGCAGAAGATTGTACTTAAACAGAGCAATCCAAACAAACGAATGATTCGGAGGAGAAAGCTATATATCATGTTACATATCATTTTTTAAAATCAATATTAAAAAACTACTATAATGCTATTTAACAATGTGAAAAAACTCATCATGCTATTTATCAATTTGCAAAAGCCCTTCTAAGTAATTAAAAACATTTACACTTCAGCCTGGCATGCTCTACATCAATTTAAAAAAATCCCGCCATGCTATTTATCAGTTTGAAAAAACCCTAGTAATTGAAAAACATTTCAACTTTGGCTCATCATGCAATTTATCATTTTAAAAAGAAAATCTATGATTAACCCTAGTAATTGAAAAACACTTACACTTGTGCTATTTATTGATTTAAAGAAATTCCTGTAGCTAACCCAGTCAATTGAAAAACATTCCAAACAAAGATTCTTTAGATTACGGCCACAACCATACACCTAATTGGTGAATAAAATCCCCTTTATCCAAACATTTCAGAAAAGAGGAGATTGTTATACTTAAGTATACACATGACACCCTTTATACAAATTATTCAAAGAGAAAAACCTTACTTCTTCCAGATTTGAACTTGTGACTCCAACATAGAATTGAGAAGAAATTATAGCAAAGGGTGTAGAGTAGTACCTTGTGTCATGGTGGGCGCAGCAGCGTCTGAAGAGGCACTATAATTGTTGGGGTTAAGCAGGGCACCATACATGTATGAATCCGACATCAAATAATTTTTCAGCGCTTTCAGAAAATTCCTTCGCCACCTCTGCGAACGCTTATTAATTCCGTTGCCTTTCATCTTTCTTTCCTCCTTATCCATTAAAAAAGATCAACTTGCTCTTTCTCTGCAGAAAAAAAGATCAACTTACTAAATCATTTGAACCTCTTAACGGCAAAACCTGTTGCAGAGAGAGTGAAACCTGTCGCGGAGAGAGTGAAGATAGGGACTGGCAGGCTCATATACGTTGTTCGTGTCGATCAGCGGCCTCTTATTTCGACACGTGGAGATGACGTGGCATCGCTTTTTAGTTTTTGTCCTGCCGCGTGGCAGGGACACGCCGAACTTTGTTTGGGAATACCTTGTCAGTAAAAACTTTGGATAAGTTTAAATGTATGAAGAGGAATCGTAAACTTTTTTTTAAAAAAATTCAAAATTTATATTTTACCAATTTTGATTTAGCATGTTGTATTTAAAAGTATTCATTATTTTAAAGTTATTAAGATTATTTTAGGAATTTAGTAATTAAAGAACGTTTAAAGTATTATAACAATAATATCATAATATACATCATCTTATGTCTATTATATACTTGTTTGTTGTCTTTGATCCGTTTTTCAAAGTCATTAAACCAATCTATCTAGGAATTTGACCTTTGAAAACATGACCTTGACAATTTAAGAAATCTCTAGAAGATATTTCCAAACACTAGTAGTTCTTACTAAGATTTAAACACCGAAAAAAATCAAGGTGAGTAGATTCTAATTGTTATATTATGTCAATTCATTCTTGTAGGTGCAAGTTGAAGTCTATGCATGCATTAGTTTCTATAGGTACAATGATTAGGTCCATAAGCACAAATCTAAACTAGAGAAATGAACAATTAGTCTACATATTTTGAGGCACTTATCTAATCAAGACCTAATATTCTAGTATTGTGACAAATTGATTCCTAACATCTTCAACATAATTTTTTTACTATTTAAAATTTAACTAAGTATTACATTTAAGCTAATTAAATTTATGCAATCAATTCCATATTTATTGTTATTAGTATTAGCTCATTTATGCACGTTAGTTATTTTTGATTATTTTATTTATTTATTTAGCCTAGAATATTTATGTAAGAGGTGGTATATTTTCCCTTTCATTTTTTGTGAGTTTTTGACTTTCTAACACCCCTTAGGTTTTTATCCTTAGGGTATATTTTGTCTTCCTTCACATTTTTAGATTTCATTTTATTATTGTATTTATTTTATTAGATCTAATTAGGGTTGAGATCTACCTGTGTTTTGTATCATTAGTTTATATATTAGGATTTGAATCGTATTGGATGATCTCTCTTTTATCCCTAAACACCCACCTTTGGTTTATAGTATTTCATTGATATAACATGGACTTTCATCTTCCCTTGACTTTAGCCACTATTCATACATCATTTAAAAATTATGATATGTTTGTACATGTGATACTTGACATAATTATTATTGATACCTTAATGTCCTTTTATCATACAGATGGGGTCATATTGTCTATGGAGGTGTTGTTCTATCATGGGCATACATTTTTCTTCATCATTGAACTAGTTATTGCCTTTCCTCCCCTCTTGAATACTTTCACTTCACTTATCTGTGTGTCTTATGTTACTTCTATTTTTCTTATGGATTGTGTTAGTGATGTGCTTGAGTGTAGTGATACTCTACTTTTCAGCACTTTTCCTTCATGTGTTCTAATTCATGACACTACTTTTGTGGTGGATAATTATGAAATAACCCCCTTTTTAGTGATATATAGGGATGGTTTTTTGTGTGGTGACGTTATATATTCCTTAGTTACACATGGCATTAAGGTGCCTTATGAAGTCATTCTTCCTACATAAATTTTATGAGTAAGATTTGGCTATGGAAATAGCCACCCAATATCAAGGAGCTTCAATGAAAGATCAAGGAGCTTCAATGAAAGAACAAGAGAATAATGGGTATGTCCACACAGATAGGGGACCAAAAAGTGGTTACCACCATTTTCTGGTCCATCAAAGAAAAAATGTGAGCACATTATACCTTTGATAAAAATAAAAAATTAGAGGTTGAGCTAATTCGATTTTGACCCCGTTTCTTTTGATGCCCAAGTGCAAGCAAGGAAAATTGCTAGTGCATATGCAAATATTTTAAGTGGATTCAAGCCAACACAATGTTGCCATGATGTCCATGAGGTTGAGAAGATAAGGTTTATAGGTTTTTAGCAATTTAAATTAATATGAAATCTATTTTGTAATTGTTTTGATTCAATATTTTAGATTTTTTTTTTAAATGAAAATTCTTCATTACTATCAAACCCTAACTCATCAAACAATATGCATGAGGAAAATATGGTTGAAAATCAAGCATGACTGAATCCTCTTCAAACTAATCCCTTTATTCCTTTCCATCCTCATGAAAAATGGGTAAACTTATTAGGTCAAATTAAAACCAACAAGAAAGAACTCTAAACATTGTTTGATACATTAAAACAATTCAATGCAACTACTTTGCATCACAAATCCATCACCATATCTTTGGAATATATTATTTCTCATATAAATTTAGTGGCCAAATAAACATATGGTTCAATCATATGACAAATGCATGGCAGTTTTATCCAGCAAAATTATTGTACAAACAAGTGAAAGAGAAGAAATTTTTGAAATATAATTTATGTGCATTGTTTATTGATTCAAGGACCAATGCACCCATCTACACAAGTGTCGAGAGATTCCTTAAATTCATTGGTGTCAACACTGCAAAGAGCCACCCGATAGTGATCCTTTCTTCTTTTTTGGCAAGTGAGCCTAATTGTATTCGATGTTGCTATTCATATATATGTAAGTTAATCCTCACCGTGGTTTTTCCCTACTTATGAATTTCCATGTAAATCTGGGGTTCCCTTGTGTATGGTTATGTTTGCATCGTTGTTTCACATGTTTATATTTTGTTAATGCTTAATGAGGGTTTAAATTTTGATAAGGGTTTGAAATTTAAGGAGGGATTGAATGTTTTAATGTACAACTTATTCACCCCCCTCTCAATTGTCCTGTGCATCTAACAATTGGTATCAGAGTTGTGGTTCCTTGAAGAAAGCTTAACTGCTTGAGGTAGATATCGATGGTGCATAGGAAGGGTGTCAAAGCTCCTATGTTCGATGGAAAGAATTATGCTTATTGATCTATGATTATTCTAGAATGACTCGGGTGAAAATTCTAAAAGAATAACCAAAAGCTCTAGATAAGTTTAAAGCATTTAAATCTATGTTTGCTCAAGAATGAAATGGACCTGATAATCAAGTGCTTAAGGTCAAACAAAGGTGGTGATTTCACCTCCAATTAGTTTAATAGTTTTTGTGAAGGTCATGAAATAAAGAGACATTTTTTAACTCCTCCAACTCCTCAGTAGAATGGAGTTGTGGGGAGGAAGAATAGAACAGTTCATGAAGCAATAAGGACTATCATATGAAAGAAGAAAATCTACTGGATGTCTACTAGAGAAAATTTATTCATATTGTAGTGTACATACTTAATAGAGGTCAAGCAAGAGTGAACACTTCAAAGACTCCCTATGAGTTACGATATGGAAAACCTCCTACTGTGAAATATTTCAGAGTGTTTGGAAGTAAATGCTATATCAGAAGAGATGAAGAAAACTTAGGAAAGTTTGATGCAAGATCTGATAAAGGAATCTTCCTTGGATACTCTACAAAGAGAAAATCTTACTGATGCTATAGCAAAAGACTGAAGAAGAGTATTGAAAGTGAAAGTGTTAAAGTGGATGAAGAACCACATCATAGTTATGTGTTGATAGAAGGATATGAATTTGATGACCCCCTTGTAGTGAAGAAGAAAAAGATGAAGAGAAAGAAAAGGAGATGATTGTTAAAAAGGAAGAAGCTTTGGAAAAGATCCCTAAGACTCCTAAGTATGTGCAAAAGAACCATTCTAAATATAAAATTATTAGAGATAAGAGAAAAGGTGTGTTGACAAGAAAAAGAGTTACTATGATAGACGAACAAGTAAACTTTTGTTTACTTTCTGAGGTAGAACCTAAAAAAGTAACTGAGGCATGCAAATATGAAAACTAGATCAAGGATATGAAAGAAGAGTTGGAGCAAATTGAGAAGAATCGGACTTGGGAATCGGCCCAAGACTAGCAAATAAGATTGTGAGAGGAACTAAATGGGTTTTTAGGAAAAAGTTGAATGAGGATGGAAAAGTTATCAAAAATAAGGCTAGACTTGTGTGTACAAGCTACTCACAAGTAGAAAGAATAGATTTTGAAGAATTTTTCTCTGTTGGCAAGGATGGAAGCCATTAGAATGTTTTTAGCTTTTGCAACACATAAAGACTTCAAGGTATATCAAATGGATTTCAAGTCTACGTTTTTGAATGGTGAGTTATAAGAAGAAGTGTACATTGAACAATTGTAAGGTTTTCAGTTATCAAATGATGTTGATATGGTTGGCAAGTTGCAGAAGGCATTGTATGGACTCAAACAGGTTCCTAGAGCTTCGTATGCAAGGTTGGATAGGTACTTGTTGCAGCAAGGATTCAGAAAAGGTACTACAAATAGAAACATTTACTTCAAGTTTGAGGGAGAAAAAAGCCTGATTGTGGTAGTATATGTTGATGGCATAATCTTTGGAGGAATTTAAGGCATGTGCAAGAATTTTACAGATGAGATGCAAAAAGAGTTTGAGATGTCAATGTGTGGGGAGATGAATTTCATCCTTGGATTACAAATTAGTCAATCAGAAAAATGTATTTTCATTTCACAGTTAAAGTATCTTAAAGAAATATTGAAGAAGTTTGGAATGGAGGATTTAAAACTAGTGTGTACTCCTATGATTGCTCTAGTTGTAAGTTGAGAAAAAATGACGAATCTCCTAAGGCTAATCATGGCAAGTGCAAATCAATGACTAGTGGAATGCTATATCTAACTGCTACTAGACCAAATATCATGCATGCAGTATGTCTTGTGGAAAGATTTCAAGATCCCAGAGAGTCACATGTTGCATTAGTTAAAAGAATATTTAGATACTTGAAGGAAACTCAAAATTTTGGTTTATGATATCCTAGGAATACTGATTTCTCTTTGAGTGCATATACAAATGTAGATTGGGCAGGTTGTAAAAATGATAGAAGAAGTACAAGTGGAGGTGCTTTCTTTCTTGGAAGTAGATTGGTTTCTTGTTTGAGTAAGAAGCAAGATTCAATCATTAGCTACTGCAAAGGAAAAATATATTGCAGCAGCTTCATGCTATACACAATTGTTATGGATGAAGCGGACATTGAAGGATATCAAAGTACCATATGGTTAACCTATTTCTATCTTATGTGATAATACAGGTTCTATCAATATTTCAAATAAATCGGTAATGCATTCAAGAACAAAACATATATCTACTCAGTATCACTTTATAAGAGAAAAAGTTGTAGTGAATGAGGTGAAGTTGGAGTATGTGCCTACAAAGGATCAAGTTGCAGATGTTTTTACGAAGACTCTTCCTAAAGATACATTTGAGTATTTCAGGCAGAAGTTAAGGGTTATTGCACCTCCTTTCAACTAGATGCATAAGTGGTGTATCTGTCCAAGAAATAATTTCAAGATACATTTTTGGTCCTAGAATAATGAAGGCTACCTCTCAGGGAGAGCAGGTAGTGATGTGTTTTTGGTTGATGTGTTCAGGGGGAGCATATATTGTTCTTCTAAGGGAGAGTAAGTAGAAGAGAGTGTAGTGTGTGAAGTAGTATGGAGAAGAGTAGTGGAGAGAGTAGTTACTTGCTAGTGTTTCCTAAAGAGAAGTGTGCAAGTGTTGTCAAAGGGAAAGATGTTTCCATTTGCCAATGATGTTAAAGGGGGAGAGTTTGATCTGAAAACATAGGAGGAAAGTAATATTTGAAGAATACCTCAAGAAATGGGGAGAGAATGGTGTCTGAAGAACATAGGTAAAGGGAGAGAGTGAAGTGTACCCCAATAAGGGGGAGTGTTGCTTAATACAGAGTTTTTTTGTTGATGGTTTTCAGAGCTAGTGTTGCCATCAATGACAAAGGGGGAGATTGTTGCAAGCGTTGTCATTGATGTCAACAGTATGGAGATTTTTGGAGATTTTTGGTGTTTCATATGTTGTAGATATGTTGTGTTGGTGTTGTTGATGTAATTGGTTCACTTGGTTTCCAAGTTCTTTTGAGAAATTTTAAATAAAAGAGTGTGCAATGCGACAGAGGTGTGTTACATGTTGTGTCCTTCTTTTCTTCATGGTTGAAGATATGCTTGTGTAGTTTGGATATGATGATTAGAGGCATTTAGAGGTTATATATCCAGATTTTTAGGTTTTGGAATGTCTGGCAATTGAAGATGTGTTTGACAGTGTGTTTTCCTTTGAAGAAGATTGTCTGAGAGAAATGGAATCACTCTACATTTCTTTGTGTTGTTCTTTCCTATCTTGAAAATTTGGGAATACACTTATATTGTTTATATTTATCTTCCCTTGGAGTTTCTGGTGTTGATTTGCTTCGTAATTTCACTTCTTATGTTGGAGTTCAGTGGTAGTGCATCTTGATGCGCAAGATGAAAGTATTCTTTGTTTCAGGTGGTTGTGACAGTGTTGCAGTGTGGTATATTGATGTTGGAATATTCTTGGATGTCATGTGGTGTTGCAATGTGGTCCGCATGTTGTTTCTGGACTTGGAGAGCCGTCTATGTGGTCGCTTGTTATGCTAATGCAAGTTTGGTCGACATGAGTGCTAGTGCTAATTGCAGAGGTTGTTTATTGTTTGTGGAAGCATAGTGATGCATGTTGATGTAGATTTGGGTCCTACTTAACCCTTGAGATGGTCTACCTTCACTTATTTCCACCACAAAAGTGCTTGGTGCCGACCTATTCGATGTTGTATAGTTGAGGTGCATACATTTCATTGAGGCCGACCTAATTAAGCTTATTTCATTGAGGCCAGCCTAATTAAGTTTATTTGATGTTGAACATAGATGAACCCCTCATATTTTTCCTTTTTTTCCTATGTCACCTTGCACCTATCAGATCTTGAACTTTTGAAACCATGCTCATTTAGATTTTCTACACTTTTCTTCATGTAGTCCTTAATAACCTTACTAATTTGTTTTTCCTTAAATCCAATACTGGTCTAGATATGTGTTTCCCTTTAACTATAAATAGTTTCATTTCTAATCCCTCAATACTCTTTTCAAATTTTATACTTTTGCTTAGCTAACTATTTTCTTTCTCCAAATCCTTCCTCGAGGATACCACTTCCACTTCAATATTTTCACAATCCTTGTCTCTTTGTCTTTAATTTTCCAGTCAAAACATCACGCATCCTTCTTCCTTCTTCTATTTTGAATTTTAGATCTATAATAATCTTAAAAAATTAGATATATATATTTTCAACTTTACAAAATGGATATCTATTTCTATTAGATATTCGTTAATAATGAATATCCATTTTGTCTCAGTATTGCTTTGGGATTTGGACTGAGGGTGTCCAACCTATAAATTTAACATTCCCAATGTGTTTATAGGGGTTGTAATGCTTTATTGAACTTCACCCTTCGTCTTGATGACTTTTTTCATCGGATTTTGATCAAATTGTAGAGCCACTCTAATGTCTAATTAAACTAGTGATACAGATTATATACACAACTTAGAGGACCTGAGGATCCCTAACTAAGTAGTTCATCATTCACAAGAGGGATACATTAAATCATCAACCAGGGGTCGTAAAAATTAACTTAGTGCTAGAAAAATGTATGCATGTTCATAGATTCCAAACATCCTACATCAATTGAGTATAGACGAATAAACATGTGCAAATACAGTAAAAGCTTGAAATAAGAATAAAATACTAATTCGTGAAACAAGGTAAAGGAATGTAAACAACTATCTTCTACTACATGTACCTAATGTTGAAGACTATAATAGTTAACTGTTAAACTATAGTGCCCTAAATTAGCTAATCCTCAGAGTTTGAACAAGACATTAATATACGTAATATTATTCATGAACTATAACATATGTATTCAAAATCATATAACTAAAAACTACCAATTGAATTCATAATGCATTAACTATTCTAAGAACTGAAGCTAAAGTTGTTTATCAGTACCTCAAGTGGCCCTTGCTTGAGTTGTTGCTTCCATAGGATTTTATCAAACACTCACTCAACAAATCATGACATCAAATCAATTCTCTTTATTACATTCTAACTTTGAATTGTTACAAAAAATCTAATAGGAAATTTGTTGAAGATTCAATAACACACTACTACTACTTTGTAAGACTAGAAACTAGATCTCCTCCTCCACAAAAGATCCTAATTTATAGGGTTTGTGAGGAGTTCCATTATTCATGGACTAAAAAAAAACATAAAACAAACGTCCACTCTTCCTCAAGGATAGGAAGAGAACTAATTTTTGAAATATAAAACAATAACCATCTAAATCAGGAGTAGAAGAACCAAATATGGACTTCATCTAACAAACTTAACCACTCATAACAAAAACGTGTTCAATCAGAACAGTTTTTTCATAATAGTCTCGCTATAATTAGACTCCTCCTTATTGTCTTATTGGCAAGTAAGATAAATATTAGGTGACTTACGGATTGATCAGTAAATGATCCATCTGTTTTCTTTTGAAAGTGTCGCGCCTTAGTTGGTTGACTTATTCTCTGTAGCAATCTATGGTTCTTATGCTACAGGCTGGGAAGCTCATTGATGTGGGTTGACAATTCTTGCTACAAATGTTAGTCTTATTCCTAAGGCATTTTCATTATCAACAATCATAAATTAAACATAAAATCCTACTAACTTTTAGACATTCATGAATTCATACATACATATAGCAATATAACATGTTTTTGTTTCCAAATGCTTAAAAGTGTATAAAAGGCATAAAAGGTTTGTAGTAATGTCGTGAAGCTTAGCATAAATAAATGATAAAAGTATTAAACAATAAAGGAAAACTAGCCAATTATAGGGCCCATCAAAAACAAAAAGGGTTTATTCAGTAAATTGTCAGCATTCTACCAATATAAGATACGCTTTATTTTGAATTTAATAGATAATTATTATTGATTTTCTACATGCATTGTGTAAAGTCTTGATTGATAGGTTGATTAAAAAACATCTATAACTTTTAAATGTTATACATTTTTGGAATCTGAAAGATGCATCAGACACTATGCTTCACAAACTATAGTCTAAAAAATGAATTTCAAGAATTTATGACCAAGTTAGGGTGGTCGAACAAATGGTTTTTAATATTTTTAAAAATTCCTACTAAAAAATTCATAGCTAATTATTTACTTGCAAAAATATTACAAAACAATATGTGTCACATTTGGGCATGTGTCCTCTACTTATATTGAAATATTCAAAAAAATAAATTATTTTTTCTCATCATTAGGGTGGTCGGACAAACACCTATTTTTTTATTTTTTTCCAAATTTTAATGTACTTTTGCATTGAAATTTTAAATTTTCACCAAATCAAATTAATTTTTTTTCCAAAAAAGGCCTAGTAGCTTACAAACTATATTCAATTTGGTACAAATTCTATCCTACATAATTTTGAAATTATGTTAATAACCTATTCAAATCCTTATGTGAAGTTGCTTAAGTCTGTTTTTCTATATTTTCATTGCCATTTAAGGGCCCTGTTTGGCCCGCCATGATCCTGCATTGACCCGTATCTTAAATTTTAGTATATTGATGAATCGATTTTTTGAAATCTTCAAAAACACATTCTATGCTATTCATAATCTCATTTAAGATCACATTTAGTTATGTTGAGAGTCGTTCTACAATGGTAACATGACAAGTGCTAAGAGTTATGCCATGACTATGTACATAAAAACTAAAATACAATTGACATGTATTTAAAAAATAAAACTATAAAATTAAAAATATAGCAAATATAATTAGATATATAAATAATACATACATATATAATAAACTAATAAATTTTGTGTTTGTAGTATAGTGTGCTAAATCATGGCATTGTGATTGCAAGCATTGTGCCCTCATTGATCCATTGTGCTTGTAGGTTTGAACATTCATATTTGATGTAGAGTAGGGGGTTGTCTTCAAACTAAGTAAATCCAACAGACCTTGCAATTTTAGAATCCTAATTTGATGGGTTTCACTCACAATCTCACCATTCTCCTAGTAGGATAGTAAACACCCCTTTTTTGACATAATTTGCAAACCAGGCCTTAAATGCAAAATATAATCATCATTCTAGATACCCTTTATCCTCTTTAACAACATACCAAATTTGTAGGCGAGGTTTCTTTGAAATACAGAGGGCTATTTTCTGCTACTACGCTTTGGATTAGGGTTAATAGGCCTATTCTTCTAGGTCACTACTAGGTTTTCACAACCCAGACCTCAAATATTCATGCCAAAACATCCAACAGGTCTATTATTTCTACCTTAACTTTTCCCAACAACTTAAATAACTTCTCAAGAGCTTTTGTACAAAACCTAACTCCTATGCCTTTCCCATGCCAAAAACAAGAGGTTAACTAAGTTAGGGCATCATCCAAACTAGCACTTATCACCATCCCCTGCTCCTACAACATCAAAAACACAAAAAAATACCCATATAATCCCATTCCATTAATTATCAAACCTTTTCACTGGTGGATTGGGTTAAAAAATCATTTTCCTTCAATTGTACCCTCTTCAACTAGGGTTTCAAACCAGTCTAGAGTAATTTGCTTCTAAAATACTCAAATTTGAATAAAATTCAATGAAACCAAATACAACAGATAGAAGATTAAATTCCACATCCAATGCAATGAAACTCAAACCATTTCTAGGCCATACCAAACCGTACAATTCACTGTAGCAGCAATTTCAATGAGGAAAACGCAGAAAACATAGCACTTCTTATTAGTTCAATCTTAAAATTTCATCAACAACCTCTCCAATCGACCATACATGGATTTTTAAAGCATTACAGCTAAAAACCAATTGATTCCATCTCTCTCTTAACCTCCCAACCGTTCAACTTCCCTTAAATGCCAAAAATGCAAAGTTGCTTGACAAGTTTTGCAACTTTTTGCAACATAGAGCAACTTTTAATATTTCAAGAACTTGACCAAACCTAGACCCCTAAAATCCTATTCACGCCCTTACAAACATGAAAAATGGTCCAAAGGACCTTATTACAACAAGAAAACATAAAAATCAAAAATCAAAGCATGAAGTCTCATGGGTGCCTTGCACCATACTCCTTGGGCAAAATTGACTCAAGTCCCCTTGAGGACAGTGTTGCAAAAATGGATTGATGCTTGTTCAAGCCATTCTCTGACCTCCAAGTGGAATCTCCATTTTGGAAACCCTTCCAATGAACCAAAAACTGGAAATAGGCATTGTCTTTTGTCCTTGTGAGCTCTTTGGCACCTAGGACCTGCTTCAACTTCAGAGGCTTACTTGGTAGATGATCTTGTACTTGTGCTTCATTTGATAATATTGTGGAATCTGCCTCCTTACTTGCTATCAAACCTCCTCCATTCTTGTAATTAACTCCCTTGTTCTTCACCTTAGGTGTGTGCTCAAACTTGTCCACCTTCCTTTACAACTTACCCTTAACCTCTTCACCTTTTCTCTCACCTCTTGTTAGGGTTAGAAGGCAGATATCTAAAAGTTAAATGCAGATTTTATCAATAAACTAGAGTAATAAAACACACACAGAAGACAACACAGAGAATTTAACGTGGTTCATCCAATCTGGGCTACATCTACAAAACCTCAACCATCCAATGATTTTATTATCCAGTGCAAGAAATATTACAATATCGTGAATAATTCCATGCTACAACTCTCCATCCCAACCGCTTATAACAAGCTTTTAGAAACTTCCAAAAATTAGGGTTTACAAAGTCGACTTTTTTCTTTTTTCGGTGACGATACATGAAGAGTGTACAATACTAAAAATTGTACAGTATAGCATGATCAATCACCACATACCAACACCTCTTCCATCTAATATTCTTCCCCTATGAATGTTGCTTGATCATGCAAATTAACCTCTAGATTGAAAGGAATGGAATGGATATTCTTCCCTTTTGAAATCAATGACTAGAACACTCCTTCGACCATCATATCAACATACTCATTAAGCCAATCTTGAATCTCCAAAATGAATTCATCCTTGACCTTCAACACAACTGATTTTGACACCAACTCAATATCATTTCCCTCCAAAATCAAATCATTTTTCACTTATGTTGTCATAGTATCTCCACGTTTAGAGGTGGCTGCAAACTCCTTGTGCTTTACTTCCTCTACTTTTATGAACTCCTTTCTACCTACCATCATCACATTATCTCCCTTACTTTGCCCTTTATCCTCCTCTTAAATGGTGTCAAAGTATATGAAACTCCATATTTTTCTATCTAATAGGTATTCCTTCTTCCATCATACATAGCATGCCTATCAAATTGCCAAGGCCTCCCTAGTAGCAAATGGCATACATCCATAGGTAGCATATCACATAGAATTTTTTCCTTATACCCTCCTATGTTGAACTCCACCCAAATTTTTTCATTTACCAAAACAAGTTGACCCTCATTCAGCCAAGAGACTTTGTAAGGAGTATCATGTGGTATTCTAGGCAACTTAAGTTTATCAACCATCTCAACTAAAACCATATTATATGTGCTTTCTGAATCAGTTACAACTTGACATACCTTACCTAAGCACTTACAAGTTGTTTTGAAGAGTGTCCTTTGTGATGGATCCTTTTCCTCTGATGCCTTGATGAGAGTTCTTCTTACCATGAATGGTTCTCCAACTTCTGGAGCAGCATGTTATGATGGAGAGTTTACACTCTCGTTGTCATCTTCTTGCACCAATTGAGTCTTTTCTCCTCCATGTGAAGTAGAGGTTTGACATTCATTGCACTACCATGCTTGATGTCCAAACTATCTGTATTGATAGCACCTTCCCATGAATGCATTTGATCCTCTTCCTTGACCTCCAAATATGCCTCTAAAGACTAATCTACCACCTCTAAATCCACCTCTCTAATTTTCAATTTGTTCATTGGCTATTCTTGTATCTTCTTGGCTCTCATATGACTGCCTTGGGTTAGAACTTAATCCTCTTCCTCTGAAATTGTTGCCTCTGCCCCTACTTGTTTTTTCTTGCCTTCTCTTTATCTTTTCTTTAGCCCTAATTAGGTCATTTGATAGCATTCGTCAACCGTTCTTGGATTATGCAAGCTCAACTCATCTTGAAGGTTAAATCTTAACCCACTAAGATATCTATCCACCTTCTCCACATCATCCTCCATGTGACCTGCCCTTATACTCGACTTATAAAAATCATCAGTGTAAGCTTTGAAATCCATCTCTCTTTGTTCCAAACCTTGAAGTTTCTTATACATTTGAATTGCATAATCAGACGGTAAGAACTTACCCTAACTTTCCCACCATTATGTCCCAAGAGACAATCTTTGACTTTCCTTTCTTCCTCCTTTTAGTCTGCTAATAATCCCACCATAATAGAGCATGACCCTTCAATTTTGTTTTTGTTGTCTTGACCTTTTGCTCCTCGGGAACATCTTCACACGCAAAGTAATTATCAAGTGTTGTAATCCAATTCAAAATCTCTTCCTCGTTCAAATTACCTCCATACATAGGTAAATCAATCTTTACCTTGTGTTTATCTCCCTTGACTTCTCTCAATTGCTTGGCCATCCTCTACTCATTAGGATCCAACTCTTCATCTTCTTCTTGAGTCTCTTCTTGGGGGTTTTCCTTTTCCCCTTCCTCTTCACCATCACTCTCTTCACCAGTGACTATACCTCTCTTCTAACACGTTTCAACAGCCTCAAGCCTTGCTACCATCCTATCTTGAAGTTCCTTCAATATCCTAATCTCCCTTGCAGTCTTCTCTTCCATCTCATTCATCTTTCTAGCCATAGTGTTACTTTTTGGAGGCATCTTGTTCACTTCTCAACACAACTTCTCTTTCTCAAATTAGACCTATGCTCTGATACCAATTTGATGTAGAGCAGGGGCTTGTCTCCAAACTAACTCAATCCAACAGACCTTGCAATTCTAGAACCCTAATTTGATGGGTTTCACTCACAATCTCACCATTCTCCTAGTAGGATAGCAAACACCCCTTTTCTAACATAATTTGCAAACTAGGACTTAAACCCATAATCTAATCACCATTCTAGATACCCTTATCCTCTTTAACAACATACCAAATTTGCAGGTGAGGTTGTTTTAAAATAAAAAGGGCTAATTTCTACTACTACACTTTGGATGAGGGCTAATTAGGCCTATTCTTCTAGGTCACTACTAGGTTTTCACAACCCAGACCTCAAATATTCATGCCAAAACCTCTAACGGGTCTATTATGGTTTTCCTTAACTTTTCCCAACACCTTAAATAACTTCTCAAGATATTTTGTACAAAATCTAACTCCTATTCCTTTCCCATGCAAAAAACAAGAGGTTAACTAAGTTAGGGCATCATCCAAACTGGCACTTATCACCATCCCCTGCTCCTACAACATCAAAAACACAAAACACTACCCATCTACTCCCATTCCATTGATTATCAAACCTTTTCACTGGTGGAATGGGTTAAAAATCCATTTCCCTTCAATCAAACCCTCTTCAACTAGGGTTTCAAACCAGTCTGGAGTAATTTGCTTCTAAAATGCTCAAATTAGAATAAAATTTAATGAAACCAAATAAAAAAGATAGAAGATTCAATTACACATCCAATACAATGAAACTCAGACCATTTCCAGGCCGTACCAAACCGTACAAGTCACTATAGTAGCAATTTCAATGAGGAAAACACAAAAAATAGAGCACTTCTTATTAGTTCAATCTTCAAATTTCATCAACAACCTCCCCAATCGACCATCCATGGATTTTTAAAGAATTATAACCAAAAACCAATTGATTCCAACTATCTCTTAACCTCCCAACTATTCAACTTCCCTTAAATGCCAAAAATACAAAGTTGCTTGACAAGTTTTGCAACATAGAGAAACTTTTAACATTTCAACAAGTTGACCAAACCTAGAACCCTAAAATCCTATTCACACCCTTACAAACATGAAAAATAATCCAAAGGACCTTATTACAATAAGAAAACATAAAAACCAACAATCAAACCATGAAGTCTCATGGGTGCCCTGCACCAATGTTGGTGTTGTTGGTGTCCATGTTGGTAACTTAGTGCTCCAAACCCTCACTAGGCTAATGGGCTCATGAACCTTATGCCCCTATTGGACTACTATGCTTGTAGATTTGGACTATTCACATCAATTTGTGATGTGTTCATGTCAAGGAAGACGTTCCTTATTTGTAGCTTCATTGGCTCAAACTAGGCTAAATTTTTTTTACATTACTAATAAAACATTGATTTATTTTTATTTAGTAAAATATTATTATGTTAAGAGGTATAACTACAATGACTTCAAGGGATGAAGTGTAATGGGGTGCTGTGTTAAAAAAACTATTAAAGAGGCTACGATTGTTTTTATAAAAATTGAAACTATAAAATAACTCTTCACTAAATATAATTTTTTAAATAAAAATAAAATAAACAAATATAATTAAATAATATGATTTTAAAGTAAAATAAAATAACTCCTAAATAAATATAACAATTTAAGATTTATATGTTTCCTTTTTTTAGATAGACATATTTTTTAAATATACAGATGTATTAAAATGTTAAAATATATATTAATACCTACAGATGATATTTATAAAAAATAACCTATAAATATAGTTAAAAAAAGACAAACTAATGACATATAAATATAATAAAGAAGATTAATAAGAAATTTTAAATACATTTGTCTACAAAATGCTAACAAACAAAGAATAATTAAATATCCATGTATTACATATCAATAGCTACAAATGATATTATTAAAAAATAACATATCAATATAGCAAAAATAACAAACAAACAACATATAAATCAAGTAAATTAAAATAGTAAAAGATCTTAAATACATCTATCTAGAAAATGGTAACAAACAAAGAATAATTAAATGTCCATCTAATATCTACTACAAGGGTCTTAATTAAATATCCATTTAATATATACTACTAGCCATTGTAAGTCAACCTAGCACACATTTATGTGGACTTGTGTGATATGTTGTTGTATTTAAGGACATGCATTATTCTTTGTGAAATTATCAAAGAACCATTGGGAGCATTGTCATAGAGCATTTGTGACACATCTACAACATTATTAGACTATACATTAACATACATCACCTAAGCATGCTTACTTATTGTCTTCAATTATTGTTCAAAGTCTTTGAATTGGTTATTCTAGGGGATTAATTAAAGGAGAATAAATTTTTACCTAACAAACTCCCAAATAATGGACCTATAGACACCACTAGACTTCAAACATGTGACAAGAAGTTGAGGCACATTTGCTACAATCATTTGTTTTATTAGTTTGAACTTACATGATTCAATATTCAATTCCAAGCAACAAATCAATTCTATAATGTGAAGATCATTTTTATAAGTGTGGAGTTGAACCAATGTGAAGAATAATAATTTACAAATTTTCAAGTGACATGTCTTAATTTTTAATAGATTGATGAATCAATTTTTGACATCTTCAATAACACATTCCCTACTATTCATAATCTCATTTAAGATCACATTTAGTTATGTTGAGAGGTATTCTATAGTGGTAGCATGGCACTAAGAGTTATGTCATGACTACATGTACATAAAAAACTAAAATACAATTGACATATATTTAAAAAATAAAACTATAAAATTAAAAAAATAGCCAACATAATTAGATATATAAATAATACATACATATATGTTTTTTTTGATCGGTAATAAAGTTTTTTATTTATTGAAAATTGAAAAAAGATTACATAAAAAAATCTAGTACAACTTCAATAATAGACCTTTCAAAACCCCAACAAATCCAATGATGACACCCAAACACCAAAACCCCCAATTCCAACTTAAACCACCCCAAACAGAAGAAAGCACAATATTACTTGTTAACATGCTTCAACACAAAAACCTCAAAGATCTAAAAATTGATCAAGGGCTTGAAGCTGTTTTAAATCTTCCTTTGGGCTGAGAACGAAGAACCATTGCAACCGCTTTCTTTTTCACTTTCTTTGATTTCTTCCCCATTATCATTTGCCACCCGTCCTCCACCCTTGTTGCCTTCTATTGCCAGTCCAAAGGAGGTTCCCGTGGGCTCCTCCAGGCTCCTTCCTCACTGCAACCTGTTTGTTGATGTTGTTCATCAGCCATCCATTCTCCAACCTTTATCTCCTGTGACCTCACCACACCTTTATTTTCTCTACATTCAAGTGTTGCAGCCCCAATTTTGATGCCTACTTTTTCACTAGTCTCTGCCACAGTCTTCTCCTGAACTAGGGTCACCTTGTCCTGCTGCAGCTCCTTCCTTCTATTCTCCTGTCCTAGTGTCTTCCTATCCTGACGTTCCTCTTCTAAAATTGCCCAATTCTCCTCCTCAGTGTGTTTAGGTTGGGGGCTCACTTATTGTTCCCCCCGTTTCTCCACCGTGTAGTGCTGGGTAGAGGCATCTTTCCACCAAGAAGCATTTTTTTTAGTTTTGATTTTTCAACATTTAGTTTCCAAATGGCCCATTTGATGACAGATTCTACACCTAAACGGTATCCCTTCATATTCCAATGGTTGCACCCAACAACCCTTCAAATACTTCAACCGAATCTCCTTCGGAGGCACCTTGGACACATTCATTTCAACCAAGATTCTTGCATAAGTCGAATGTAAAAGATTTGAAGAATCCTCATCCACCGTTAAAAAGTTACCTAGAGAGTTTTCAATAGCTTCCAAGCAAGAATCAAACCAGAACTACAGGGGGAGGTTGGGAAGTCTCACCCAAATATGAATACTCTCAAAAGTTTCAGTGGCTAGGTTGAAACCTGAATGCCATGGCTTTAACATCAAAGTGTGTTTATCATCCCAATCCCAATGATAATCACAAAGAATCTTCTTCTTGTCCAGTTCTTTTTTAAAAACAACAATAAAAAAACCTTTGGACATTGGATAAATCTGAACATACCCATCCAAAAGAGGTTTCCAGGAGTTTGAGATCCACTGGTGGAGGTCATTCAATCTTGGCCAGAACCCCCTGAATCTCCCATTGGGACCCAACCCAAAGAAAACTTTTTCATTACAAATAAATTTTTGCTCCAGCTCCCCAACTAATTCCATAGTGATTGATTTCGAAAAGGAATGGGAAGCATGATCCCCTCCTTTCACCCCCCAAGAGCTTTGGTTTTGGCACGATCTCCCCTCTATTCTGGGCAATAAAGGCTCCTTGCCAGCTCCAACCCTTCCCACCGCAACCAAGTTTTGTTGTCCCTGAGTCTGACCTTTGTTCCCTGAAGCCAGGTCTTCACCACACCTCTCAATCTTCCTACGGCGATCCCCCTTAATGCAGACATCGCCTTCCTTTAAAATATTGTAGTCTCCGTCTGCCACAAATACACCAAGCTTCCCCTACAAAGCCTTGGCCAGATGCTTCGTCTCAAGCGAAACCCTACCAACATCCGCAGAGGGCAAACGATTGTTGGAGCCCATCATTCCCCTTTTTTAATACATACATATATTTAATAAACTAATAAATTTTGAGTTGGTGGTATAGGGTGATGGTTCAATCATGGCATTGTTGTTGTAGCCATCAAGGTTTAAATCCTCATTAGGCCATTGTGATCGCAAGAATTGTGCCCTCATTGATCCATTGTGCTTGTAGATTTGCACATTCATGTTGGTGTTGTTGGTGTTCATGCTAGTAACTTAGTGCTCCAAACCCTCACTAGGCCAATATGCTTGTTGGCCTTGTGCCACTATTGGACTACTATGTTTGTGGGGCCTTATGCTCCTATTGGACTACTATGCTTGCAGGTTTGGACTATTTGCATGAATGTGATGTGTTCATGTCAGGGATGACATTCCCTATTTTTGGCTTCACTTGGCTCAAGCTAGGCTAAAATTTCCTACATTACTAATAAAAATTGAGTGATTTTTATTTAGTAAAATGTTATTATGTTAAGAGGCATAACTACAATGATGTCAAGGGATCAAATGTAATGGGGTGAGGTGTTAATAAAACTATTAAAGAGGCTACATTTATTTTTGTAAAATTTGAAACTATAAAATAACTCTTCACTAAATATAATTTTTTAAATAAAAATAAAATAAAAAATATAATTAAATAAAAATAAATAAAGAAATAAAATAACACTTAAATAAATATAACAATTTAATATTTATATGTTTCTTTTTTTAGATAGATGTATTTTTTAAATATAAGGACATTAAAATCTTAAAATACATATATTAATACCTACAAATGATATTAATAAAAAATAATATATAAATATAGTTAAAAAAAGACAAACTAATGACATATAAATATAACAAAAAAGATTAATAATAAATTTTAAATACATCTATGTACATAATGCTAACAAACAAAGAATAATTAAATGCCCATGTATTACATATCAATAGCTACAAACAATATCATTAAAAAATAACATATCAATATAGAAAAAAATAACAAAGAAACAAATAACATATAAATCAAGTAAATTAAATTAGTAAGAGATCTCAATACATCTATTTAGAAAATGATAACAAACAAAAAATGATTAAATTTCCATTTAATATATACTACAAGGGTCTTAATTAAATGTCCATTTATTTTACTATTTGAATGTATTTTGAATTGATTGTGGTATGTTACACTTTTATTATTTAAGTCTAATTAATCTATATAACTCATTATGTTTTCTTTTCCTTTTCAAAATATAATTATTAACCTGTATCTATGCAAAACTATATATACATGTGTAAAACATTTAGTTCATGCAAAAGATTGACTTACATGTAACCATTAGAAAAAAATAAGCTTTTAATATATTCACTTTCATTCATGTTGGAGATTTAGCATACTTCCATAAATAACTGAAATTCTAAAGTGTCTTCCTACACCATCTAATCTAACCAAATTATTTAGGCAAACAACCAATCTTATCAACCCATAAATTAATTAGAATTAGTGATTTAAGAGATTCTATTTGTATTTTATTTTAAATAATTATTAAATTATAAAAAATATCATATAACTTTTTTTTAAAATGAAAATAAAATACATGCAATCAAATTAGATATTTTTCATTAAATTATGACTATAATTTTAGCCATTTAAATGGTTATAATTTTATTAATCAAGATACTATAGTAATGGAAACAAACAAAAAGCCAATAGATAAATCAAATCATTTTATTTTCTTCTTATTAAAATTAGTTTAATCATTCTTGTGATTCTTCAAAATTGATAGATGGTGGAGTGCTTTTCAATTTTAGACCATTTATTACAATTTCAAATAACTTGAATTGTTATATTTTTAGAGATTTGGATATATACATGACACTAAACAGTAAAAAGTTAGTATAGATAAATATAGTTATAATACTTAATATATATTCTTTTATAATATATATTATAAAAATGCATATTAAGTTAGAATTTTTTAAAATGGAATATAAATTATTTTTTATTTTTTACAATATTTTTTAACAAAATTATCTTGATTTTTTTCTACTATGAATTTAGAAACTTATTCTTAAATGAAATAGTAAATTTAAGATTTTCACTTTATTCTATAGACTTAATAGTGAGCATTGTTTTATAATTTTATTTTTCTTTTTTAATAGTGAACATTGTTTTATGATTTTACTTTTTATTTTTTATATATACATCTTGTTATTAATGCAAATTTACAATTAGAAAGATCAAAAAATTGCTTCTATTATTAAAAATGAGAAAAAAGTTGTTGGATTCTAATTTGTAAAAAATTTTACTTTTCTATTATTAAACTTTAAGACAATTAATAATACAATTTTTTTAATCAATTTTCTTCACAATTTAAGAATTATTTTTCTTTAATATTGTTTTAAACTTATTTTCTTGCTTGCATTTTCTATTCTAACATTCTTGGGATTTTGGGACAAAAATTGTATTGACTTTTGATATCATTTTTTTTTGTTAATTTTATGTTCAATGCATCATTAATTTTGTGTCTCAATTTAAAAACAACAAAATAAAACAATTCTAAATTTTTTTGACAAGTTAATTTTGATGTTAAATGTATGTGATTTATATAATTTTATATTAGAATAGTATATTTTTGTTAAACATTATTAGCATTTTTAAGAATTCTAATTTTGTGACATGTGACACCCTATGATACCACGGGTTTGGGGGGAGACTAGTCCTCTTGACCTCATCTGCAATAGAATGTTTTAGCCAATCAAACTAGGCCCCCCGCCCCATTTAAAAGAAATTAACCAATTACATTATTGATGATTTATTTTCTGAAAATTATTTGTTAAAAAAATTGTATATACCTAAACTTTATAAAAGATAAATTATTTGATTAAAAAAATATAAATTATAATAATCAGTCAAACAAATCTGATTACAACAATCTAATAACAGAAAACAAGTATTAATAACTAAAAACAGATTTTTTTTAAAAATAATTATATTTGAGATATCTAAAGTAATTTATTCAAATTCTATAAAATATAATTCTCTAACTTTAGTTATTATTTTTAATCATTTGTCCCAAAATTTTATGAGAATAAAACTCAGAAAGGAAATCAGATCACTTCAATAGATCCACAAGGAATTTGACAGTACAAGCCGGCCATTTGTCAATACTTCACTTATTCACCTCATGTTTCCACGTGGAACCCCAAAATCTGAAGAAAAAAAATGAAAAATATGACAGAGCCTTCATATAAAACAAGCCAGCAGGCACAGAATACCATCCTTGTGAATATCAAGGATTCACCTTATTGCAGGCCGTCTGGCTTGTAAAAATTTCTCTAGTGAGAAGGGAAGCCAGAGCCACAGAATCTACAGCACTTCATTGCTGTAAATTCCAACACCCGGTAATATGTTCAATTGTTTTAACACAAGCACAGATTTTTTTAATACAGAATGGTATAATAAGTATTTCATGAATTGACAGGATTTGTGATTAGGACAAACCCATTTTTTAAAAATTCAAAATAGTACAATGGGTATCTCATGAATTGGCAGAATTTATGCATATAAATCAGCAATCCAGCCCAAAGGAGTTGTCAGGACTACAACAATGGCAGCCAGGAAAACCTCACATACCCACATGAAAATAACAATGGCAATATTTGTGCTCTGCCTGATCCAATCAGTACCAAATGTATGTGTTGCAGAAGATGAGATTGTTATTCAAGCTCTGTTGGAGTCCTCCAAGGCTTTGGATAAGGACCTATCAGTTCTGACCAGCTGGAAAGCAGACACAGACCCCTGTGAATGGACTGGAATTACCTGCAGAGATGGCAGCCATGTTTCAAAAATTGTGTTAGAAAACTTCCAGCTCAATGGCACCATTGATTTAAGCGCTCTCTGTCAGGCAGGTTACTCTTTGTGTTGTTTCTCCAGGATTGCTTTAGTTTTGAGCCCCCAAAAATTAGGATTTTAATTTGTGAATTACAACAATTGTCAGATAATTATGGATTTAACTATGATTTAACATTTTCCATTTTTAGAATTTTTATCAAACTTATAGAATCAGATAATTCACAGAAATTTAACTTTTCTTCAAAGGTTTTATATCAAATTCATAACATCAGATAATTCACAGAATTTAACACTGATTGAACTTTTCTTTTATGAGTTTTATATTGAATTCATAAAAACAGTTAATTCGTAGAATTTAACACTGATTAACATTGGTAATTGTTATATTTCAACCCCTTTTTTAAGGGTTTTATATCAAACCCATAAAATTAGATAATTTGCAGAACTTAACATTGGTAATTATTATGATTTAACCATTTTTTTTAAGGATTTTATATCAAGCCATAGAATCATTTAGCTATCTGATATGAATGCATGAACTTTAGGCTGAGACCTCTTCTATTAAGAACCAAAAACTGGATTTAAGAATTTTATATCAAATCTATAGAAACAGATAATTCACAGAATTTAACACTGGTTTAACATTGATAATTGCCAGAGTTCAACGTCCTTTGAAAGGATTTTATATCAGATCCATAAAATCAGATAATTCACAAAATTCAACATTGATAATTGTTATAGTTTTAACCTTTTTTTTTAAGCGTTTTATTTCAAATCCATAGAATCATTTAGCTATCTGATATGAAAACACGAATTTTAGACTGAAATCTCTTCGACTAAAAACCAAAGATCAAAAATATTCATTTTAAAAAATCACTGAACATTATCCTCAATATAGAATGGAGAAACATCACTTACATGCACTTTAGTAGTAACATATTAGAGTAACAAAAAGATCTGTGCAGAGTTTCTAACCCACAAAATTTTCTTCTTCTTGTCAGGTAAAAACCCTGAGAGTCCTGAGCCTGCAGAACAACAGCATCCAAGGCCCGCTTTCTTCAGATATATCAAACTGCACGGACATACAGCGAATATATCTGAGCAACAACAAACTGTCGGGGCCCATACCAGAGGAGCTGACCGGCCTGAAGCGGTTAGAACTCCTGGAACTCTCCAACAACAGTCTCTCCGGCCCCATACCAGAGGAGCTGACCGGCCTGAATCGGTTAAAAAGCCTGGACCTCTCCAACAACAACTTGTCAGGCCCGTTACCGGCATTCAACCGCGCCAACTTTGCTTCCCTCGACGTCTCCGGCAACCCGGGCCTGTGTGGCGCGTCCGGCATGCAGCAGTGCAGCTTTGAACCTATGAACGGTACGGACACATCTCCTCGCCGGGAAAAGAACGCAGCCCACCAGTTTGCCAAGTGGGCGGGCTACGTGGCGTTGGCAGTAACGCTGCTCTTCGTCTTCATCTTCGTATTTCTGCACCGCAAAAAGTATTTCAACAAAATAGAGGCCAAGGTGGAGAAGGTCAGGAGCGGCTGGAGTGCCACTGTGTCTAAAGTCGCCGCCTCATCAGCGACGTCGCCGTCCACGTCGTCGGCGCCGTCAAGATTAAAGAAGAGCCCCGACTATACGACCTCTGTGAGCACTGAGTATGCGGTGTCCATGGTGGACTCGAAATCAACGTCGCTTGTGTTTTTAGACGAGCGACGGAAGGACATGAAGTTCGAGGAGCTTCTGCGCTCCTCGGCGGAGCTCCTTGGGCGAGGCGGCCTGGGGAGCCTCTATAGGGTTGTCTTGTATGACGGCAGCACTTGGGTGGTGAAGAGAATCAGAGATATTCGGGTCCCCCGCAAGGACTTTGAGCGTCGCATGGCAGACATTGGCCGGCTTAAACACCCCAATGTTTTGCCGCTGGTGGCGTATTATTGTTCTAAGGAGGAGAAGTTGCTCGTCTATGATCATTTGCGCAATGGAAGCATCTCTACTCTCTTACACGGTAACTCTCATTTTCATATTCATTTTTGTATGTCTTGACTTTCGAATCAGATTTAAACAACAAACTTTAAGCTTTGATTTGTGTAGGTGATCCACTTTCAAATCAAGCTTAAACAACACACTCTAAGCTTTGATTTGTTTGGAAGGTTCATCTAAAATTACATTAATTTCTCTAATAAGATCCACCTATTAGTGTGATTTCAAAACTGATAGGTGGATCTTATTATAGAAGTTAATGTAATTCAGATGAACCACTCAAACAAATCAAAGTTTAGAGTGTGTTGTTTAAGCCAAATCCATTTGAAATTAGAGTGGTTTCTAAAGTAGGGCTCACCTATTGGCTTGACTTTCGACTCAAGCTTCAACACACTCTAAGCTTTGATTTGTGTAGGTGATTCGACTTTTGGATCAAGCTTCAACAACACACTCTAAGCTTTGATTTGTTTGGGTGGTTCATCTGAAATTACATTAGCTTCTCTAATAAGATCTGCCCATAGTGTGATTTCAGATGAACCACCTAAACAAATCAAAGTTTGGAGTGTGTTGTTTAAGCCAAACCAATTTGAAATTAGAGTGGCTTCTAAAGCAGGGCACACCCATTGACTTGACTTTCGACTCAAGCTTCAATACACTCTAAGATTTGGTTTGTGTAAGTGATTTGACTTTCAAATCAAACTTTAAGGACACAATCTAAGCTTTGATTTCTTTGGGTGGTTCATATGAAATTACATTAGCTTCTCTAATAAGATCCACCTATCAATGTGATTTTAGATGAACCATCTAAGCAAATCAAAATTAAGAGTGTGTTGTTTAAGCCAAATCTATTTGAAGTTAGAGTGGCTTCTAAAGTAGGGTCTACCTATTAGTGTGATTTTAGATTTAACCATCTAAGAAAATCAAATATTAGAATGTGTTGTTTAAGCCAAAACCCATTTGAAATTCGAGTGCCTTCTAAAGTAGGGTCCACCTATTAGTATGGTTTTGGATGAACCACCTAAGCAAATAAGAGTTTAGAGTGTGTTGTTTAAATCAAACTCATCTAAAGTCTTAGTAAGACCCATCAATTAGTATGATCTAAAATGAACCATTGAAACAAGTCAAAGTTTAAAATGTGTAGTTTAAGCCCAAATCTTCCACCCTCACTTCTTTACATTTCTTACAAAACAAAATAAATTATTGATTAATTATTTTTTTGGTTGTAATTTCTACCAGGGCACTTCGAAGACAAAACACTGGACTGGCAAACAAGACTAGCAGTCGCCGGTGGAGTAGCCCACGGTCTTGCTTACCTCCATCATCAAAATCCAAACACCCCTCACGCCAACCTAAAATCCTCCAACATCCTCCTCAACGAGAAATACGAGCCCTGCATTTCAGAATATGGTCTATCCTTCCTCCTTGATGAACCGGCAGGAATTTCTCCAGGCCAATGGAGTGGCTACAAGGCACCAGAATACAACCAAACCAAAAGATTTAGTCACAAATCTGATGTATACAGCTTTGGGATCATGCTTCTAGAGCTACTCACTGGAAAACCAGTGGATAACTCAGGGCTGGATTTGCCCAGATGGGTGAACTCTGTTGTTAGAGAGGAGTGGACAGTGGAAGTGTTTGATAAGAGCATGGTGCAAAATGGGTCCCACGCCAGTGAGGATAGAATGGTGCAACTGCTGCGAATAGCTGTGAATTGTGTGTCTAACAATCCTGCTGCCAGACCAGTAATGGCTGAGGTGGCTAGGCTTATTGACAGGCTTAAGGAGGCAGAAGAACAGTCCATTGAACAGAGTTATTTGGAGTCCTACTCTACTTCTACTTCCTATGTTTCTGGCAATGCAACACCTGATCGAACTCCTCTGTCTGTAAGTAGGTAGGATTGTAATTCATTTAGCATTTGTAGTATGTTACTGTTTCATCACAATTCATGCCCTATTGGCAGTGTTTTGTGTTGGGGAGCTTTGAATTGGATATTGATTTCTTGAACCAGGCCTTGTAATTTTGGCCTGTATTGGATTTTATTTTCTTGAATAAGGAAAGGCCTTTTGATTTTGGCCTGGTAATGAATAATTTTAAATTGATTTTTTCTTGGTTGGATTTGTGAATGTAGAAATCAGTTCAAAGTTTATGTAAATGATATGCTGCCCCTTTCAAAATAACAAAGGAAATTCATTTAGGTGTTGGATGTATTAGTGGGTTAAATTCTATTCCAAGAACATCAGAAGGGATAAAAATTGAAAAGATGCATACAACAATAAATCCATTTTTTTTTTAAATATGCACATTTTATAATGAATTTTATTATATTTTTTTATTAAATTGTAAAATATTATATAATTTTTTATTAAACTATAAAATGTTAAGTAATCTATACTTTCAGAATATATTAATAAGATATTATATTATGGTATTTATATAAGAGGCTCAACAATAAATATTATAAATAGTATTATAATAGAACATGTTAATCATTCAACTCAAAGAATATATTAATAAGATATTGTATTATGGTATTTGTATAAGAGGTTTAACGATAAACATTATAAACAGTATTATAATAGAACATGTTAATCATCCAAATTAAAGAGATTAATATATTACATTTTGTCTCTTTTATTTGAATCTAGTTATGTCTTATTTTGAATTTTAATCCTTTTTAAAAATTAACTTCTTTCTAGTTTGAGGGTGTCTCATCTACTTCATAATTTGTACAAGAAGAATTTGGCAATGGTTGATTTCTAGTTGCTAGCTAGTGATTCATAAAAGTAGGAGCTTATCATCCCATTCTTCCTCATTTGAAAGCATAGGAGGCTAACCTAAACTTATAATAGGTTGTTTTTGTTAGAATAAATTAATTATTTGTCAACAGAAACAAGTTGACATAACCACTTCCATCCATCTATCATCCCTCAATGCCACTCTTCATCAAGGCATATTAAATACTTCGCCAACTGATATGCTATGTAGATTGTTAAGTAATGATGTATTTTTCTATAAATTGAATATAATAAACAAATATGTGTGTGCTCTAATTTAGAGATTTATCTATGGCTTTTATTCTCATGGTACCACAACACAACAATTGCAATAGTCTATGAGAGAGAAAAAATCATTCTTATCAATGAGATCAATAACTAATTATTTAGGAGGATCTTTTTAGGTAATGATCCATCTTTGTTACAACAATTATGGTATTTCCATGCTCGTGCATTAATCATTGCAATTTTCAAGAAACTGGCATTAGGGGATTCCAACCTTCATTAACATACTGGTTATTGCATTTGGTGAATAGATTTAAATTATTTTAGTCCTAACTTGACAACTTGATCTATGTATTTGTGTGTCTTTTAGTCACTTTTGTAGCTTTATAATCTAACTTACTACTATGTATGTATTTGGTAATGATAGCCTCCTTATCTTATGATATTTGTGTTGGGGGGCATTGTTTTTGAAAAGTTAAGCACCATTATAGGGTGTCAGACCCTTCACAAAGAGCCCAAAGGGCCAAAGGACAACATAGTTCAAAACAGAATTGAACTAGAGGAACAACTAGAAACAACTGACCAACAGTTGTAGGGACAAAGAGACAGAAAAGAAAAGACTAGGAACAAGAGGAGACCAAATCCACAACCTAAACACGAGGCCGCGGAGAAGCCATGGGTTTGGGGATTCCCCTCTTCTTTCTCAACACGACCGACCAAGAAGGCTCGAGAGCAACCACCGAGCAAGATGAGAGGAGAGGATCACCAACAGCCACCACAGGCGAGGAGCCACCACGCAACACGAGCGTCGACAGCGAAGGAGAGGAGACCGAAGAGATCAACGAACCGGCCAAGTCAAAACGAGGAGACGACTGCACAGCAACAGCAGACTAGGGCAGCAAAGAACTAGCAGCAACTGCTGCCAAAATAGGAGCTTGGGGAGGCTCAGCCACCAAAGGAGGGACGGGCAGATCATCATCATCAGAGGAATCATCAGAAGAGCCTGAGGAGTCCGGCGAGGGAGCATCAACAGTGAGGTGATCCAAAAGAGCATTTTTCCACCAAGTTGCAACACCCTTGCGACGGGCAAGAGGATAACTCGAGGCCAAATGACCAGACGAAAAACACCTCTGACAACGAAAGGGGAGGCCCTCATAGTCTAATAGTTGTGACCAAGGTCTATCCAAAACCATCAGAACCACATCACCATGGAGGGGTTTGGAAATATCCAAATCAACCAAAATACGAGCCATCGTAGTGTGCCCCAAATCACGAGATGTAGAGTCCACCTCGAGGAAATGTCCAATGGAGTTGCCAATAGCTTCGAAACAAGATAGCTCCCAAAACTGGAGAGGGAGGTTCGGGAGACGGACCCAAACAGGTCTGATATTCAGCGGCTCAGTAAGCGAGTTGAAAGAGCGTGACCAAGGCCTAATGGATAGGGAATGGACACCCCACATCCAACCCCTATCCATAACACAGTCCTGATCAGCAGGGGAGGAGAAAGAGACAAAGAAAAACCCCCGAGCATTGGGGTAGAGCTCAATCCGTCCTGAGACCAAGGGCTTCCAAGAAACAGTAACCCAATCATGAAGATCATGAAGAGAGGGCCACAAACCATTAAATCTGCAAACCGCACCCTGCCTCAAATAAAACTCTTCATTTTCTGCAACTTCCGGACCACAGACAACCACTGGGGAAGCCCAAGCACAAGGTAGAGGACGAACCTTTGAGGGAGTAGTAGCAGCCCAAGAGCCAACCTTAGTAACCGCCTCAGCAAAGGACTTTTGACTTGCAGGGGCACCAACAGAAGGAGCAATCGGCATCAAGGGAACCGAGGGGACAACCCCTACAACAAGCACACCATCCCCCAAAGGAGCCCCGACACAACCCCCATCCCCAGAACATAGAGAAGACTTAGCCTTACCCGCAGGAAAGGCAACACCAGCCCTACACCCACCGAGCGCAGAGGGCATTGTTAAACCCCTCCAAGTGTTACAATATTTCCAAGGGTTGAAAAATGTTGTTTTAGAGGAGGTTTCCCATCATTCTCCAAAAGAGGGGTTGATAAATTTTAAGGAGATTAAGAATTTGAGAATTGAGTTGTCTGGCGGAAAATTAGGTATTCAATATGGAGTTTTATTGAAGTGGAAGGTTGCATTTAGGACTACACTTAGGAATTATGTAATCCTAAGGGGCTCTTTGATTGTTAAAAAAAGGGTGAAAATTGAGAAAAATAAAAGTTGTGGAGAATGTTACTTTAAATCTTACGTGAGATTTTCAAGTAAAATGTGCATTATACATCCTTGAAATGCATCCCTAAGTTATATGATTGTTTGTTAATATGGTGTTCAAAGGTATTTTTGTATAAGAGTCACAACTCTTTTTTTTAATCATATCAAAAGTGTAAATTGAAAGGTGTGTGTTCAAATTGTGTGAAGTGTTCATACGAATTTATGAAGAAGGTGGAAGGTGAAATTGTCATGTTTGATCATTCATGGTAAATTTAATATTTTGATGAACTCTCGCTCATATTTGTAAGACAATATTTTTAAAAAATTCCTTGTTTATTTGGTTTATAAGAATGCCAACATCAAATATGATAACACAAAATTTCATTATGTGTATTGGTAGGGCCTTCATTTTTAAGCCGAGCTATATTTGAGTTATTGGGTAGTTTATTTTTATTCATACCGTGGCTTCATTTAAAATTTGTAATATTGTGGTTAGTGCAAAATTAGATGGTTCTTAATATATAAAATGGATTTATGTGGGATGAAACTAATTCTACAAATGAAAAGTTAATGGGATCTAGCAATATAATAAGAACCTATAGATGAAAGAAAGCATGAAAATAGGATAAAATGGATATGAATAAATCATTGGCTACCATTGTTACACCCTGTCTTGTTTTACTGATTTACTTTTACCTTCATGGGTAAATAGCAAGGTAAATGCAATCACGATTTGGATATGCTTGCCAAAAGAATGAAATACTGAAATAGGTATGTGATATAAGAGGGATTCGCTACACACGGGTCTCTTACTTCTCAAGAGATCATTGGGGAACGAACTACCATTATACACCTCAAACTGAATGGATCAATGAAATTGCAAAGAGAAGTGAGAAAGTAGGTTCAAGATCCAAAAGAGAAAGACTTCTAAGTTCCAATATCCAACCGAAGAGCTCTCGGCCAAAAGACGTCAGTGCGGTTCTAGGATGCCAGCGCGGCGCACTGTCGTCTACAAGACGTGAGCTAGTGTCCTAAGCTGCAAAGAACTCAGGAGCTCAGGCAAATGAAACGAAGTCTTATTTCTTGACTTGGACCAAGAGACGTGAAGAATCAAGCAATCAACATAAGCTAGGAACTAAAGGAGAATACAAGGGAACTCGAAATAAGATCACCTTCATGCATCTGAATCTTTATTACAAGCTTCCTTTCGTAATCTGTGCATAAAAGACCAAGGGGAAAAGGTTGGTGCTATATAGGGGCTTGCCTCAGTCAAACCCCCATATTGGTGTTCCCACCTCCACCAACAGCCAAGTTGGGTAGAGAGTGTAAAGGAAATAACAAAGCATGTGGTGAAAATAAAACCCGCTTCAAAGTAGAGCCCGCACCACAAAGTAGTAAATGAACTAGTAGGAAGGAGTGATAGGAGAACGTGACCCCAACATGGCTTCACCAATGAAAGTGCTACTACTCAAGGATAGAACCTACCCAAGACTAGAGCAAGTGGTGACAATGCTTGAACTGATAGCTTTTCCAACCTCAAAATGAGAGCCAAAACGATTTTTTAATGCATGCAAGGCTGGCACAGAGCCATTTCACTCGAGACTTAACTGCCAGGACGTGTGTCACAAGGGTCAAGGTTCTAGATTCATCGTTTCAAACTCGGAAAACCGCCAGGACACTAGTGCACCACACCAACGTCTGCACGCCACATAGGCATCCAAGGCCTAGATTTTCAAGAAACGCCTTGTCAGGATTCTGTCATTTTGCCATGTGTCCGCATGAAGCCAGAATCGTGAAATTTTGTCTCACGGGAGTTTGTCATTAATGCTCCAAAGGTGTCATAAATGCTAGGCAAGCTGCAAAAATGTGGAATTGCCCCTAGGTGCAATTCTATGACATTACAAGGTATTATGTGAAAGTGTTGATAAATGCTTAATATGGCTTTGAAAGAGTAAATATGTTTACATTGATTGCTACATGAATATGCTTAAGTTTTCTGATGCATATTATTTTTTTATGAACGTCTAACTACCATTGCAAATGTACTGAGTTGGTTGTAGGGATAGGTTCAATCCTCTGAAAGGGAAGGGAAGTATCACTCAGGAGAAGTGATTAGCAGATAACCCTAAATGAAACCTATTTGAGCTCACACACATACTCACAATATAATGGTCGAGTCATATGTGATTCGGTAAGTGAACCCCTCGTCTTAGTCTTGGCTTATTGGAATTAGATGGTCGTCCTTGATTGTGTTGATTGTTCTTTGAGTTGAGTATTTGGGCTTTATGAATGGTTATGTTTACATTGATTCATATGAACGTTAACTGTAGCATGTATATGGGCATATATATACATACATGGACCGATGTATGAGAGCATTAGCAAATGCACATGTATGTAAGTAGAAATACTCACAAATATGCATACATGAGGAAACAACTATATGTATATCTATGTGTGTGTATATGTATGTACTTGATGAATAGGCATGTCAACGAGAATAGGCATATAGGTGTGTTAAGCATGTTATGAAAACGTACATTGTAAGTACAAGTATATATGTATAAGTATATATATATCATTATTATACAATTTGACATAAATATATATATGTGTGTGTATGAGTGCATGAGTGTATGTATACTCATATGCCTACTGTTCAATAGAAATGATAACTTGAGTGTATGCATTCGATATATCAAACAATGTGTATTTTTTATTATATGAGTCAAGATATATATCTATATATAAATATGTATATTAGTTAAGTACTCTCTCTCTCTCTCTCTCTCTCTCTCTCTCTCTCTCTATATATATATATATATATATATAATACATAAAATACAATATAAGTGTTCATAAGCGCATATATAAGTAAGAGAGATCTCTTTATACAAAGTAGATCGCTAACTATTTGGATATTACATAGGTATGTTATGAATGGTATGATATCACTATCAAGTCTTTGTCAAACAACAGTGAAGGCAAAGGAAATATCAACGCCTACCTTGAGCATGTGGGATAAATACAACTATTAGTTTAAATGTTAAAATTATGTTGCAGCCAAAACCAATACTATGGTGTAGCCTTGGAGATCGATTAACATATGTAATTCTTAGAGGCCAACTTATATATTCAACATGGAGGCCGATTTATATATTTAACATAGGCTGATTTATTGATAATATATGCAAAGCTTTTAAAGGCTGAATATAACATATATTGGCATTGAATAAAGGTCGAATTACATACTATATATTGCACAAAAATATAGTCGATATGGATAATGAACCATAGTCGATGCTATGAGATAGAATATCTTTGACTTAGTAAAAAACAATTTACTTTTGGACGCCTTATCGTGAAGTGATGGAGAGTAAAGTGTAAAATGCATGATAATAGGAAGAGTTATAGCAAGGAAAAGAATTGGTCAACGCATATTTATGCACCTAAATGACGCTTCATTCCTCTGTTTTGATGCTAAGCTTAGACTTAGTTGAATTTTAGTATGTGTTACATTTTAAACGTAGTCTAATTCAATGAGTAAAGCCTTGCCAAAATAATAGGGATAAGGTTGCTTGCTTCACGCCATATTATGAAGTTCTAAATGTTGTAGAAGTCCATTTTGGAAACAAATTGATTGTCACCATTTGATCATGTGCATATTGAAATAGTCTTAAGTTGTCAAAACATAGAGGTTGAATTGTAGCTTCTTATGATGATTAAACTCTTTGATTGTTGTCACCTTTTTTCCAAGTGAAGTGAGTTGACTAGCATGGATACTATCAATTCACACGCCTTTTCTATAGGTTATGAAGTCTCCTTCTTTTTGTATAAATAGAGAGGCTAGCTCTATTATTTGGAATGCATTCTATTGCAAACTTATACTACTACATATTTTATGAGAATTGTTAATTTTGTGAGCTGAAAGAGATAGTGTGAGAACTAAGAGAAAATTTGTGAGTGAAAATATTTCTTGAGAGAGAAGTCATAGAGAAGTATTTAGAAGGATTTAGAGAAACAAGTAAGTTGTTGTTGGAAGGTTGAGCAATAGATCATACCATTGGAATAAGCATATATAGGCATGAGGATCTAGTTTCTCTTATTTATCTTTGCTTATAAAAGATTATGTTTTGTATGCTTTGTTTGGGTTGTATAAGAATACTTGCATTAGGAAAATATAGTATTTTCTTTGGAAAGGAAAAAGAAGTTATGTTACTCTTTTCTATGAAGTTGTTGTATTTACTCTGTAATAGGAGAGAATGTTGTCATAATTATATGTATACTAGATATGATTAAGCAAGAATAGCTTAAGGGTATTCATTGCAAAGTTATTTGATGGCTTATGACGCTAGGAGACCTTAGGAATAATAAGGTTGAGAAGAATTTCAACAAGAGATAGTAAGAACTATGGTAGGATTAGACGTCATATTACTATTCTATATTTATGATCATTTGATCATTACATTATACTCGAATAAAACCTTAGGTTTAGAATAACCTATTTGGGTTGAGAAGTATATTGAAACCTAGGTTAAGATTAACCTATTACGCTAGATTATTTACTTGATTACCATTGGAACCAGTAGGTTAAAAATAACTTGCTTGGATGGGTTGTATGTTGTTATTGTTGGAACACATAGGTTTAGGTTAACCTGCTTGATTAGACTAAATGTTGATTATTGATTATATCCTCGATTGTGGTATACTTAGGTTGAAACTCGCCTATGGGATTAAGTTGATCACTTAAGTTTATGGAGTACTATATTCTTAGAACTATAGGAGGGATTACGTATTGAGTTAAAGTGGCTACTTGGCTAGTTGCTTTATACTCTTGAAAAGAAGTCACCTTGTTGACAAGATTCTACTTTGAATAGCTATTTTTACTAAGGGGATTACACTCTCAAATGGAATCATCTATTGCTATGATTATTCTTCGATTAAGTTCAATCGTTGATGTGGCTATTATCTTGGTGAGAACCACTTATTAATTTGATATATATTTCTGATTGGAGTCGATTATTATGAATATTTAATCTATGAAGCTTATGTAGCTATGTTTCAGATTATTAAGATATTCCTAGGACTAGGTTGTCAGTTCAATGAAGGGAATAGTTTGGAAAGATGTTTATGTGAAGTTACTGTGTAAACTAGAAAAGCTTGTATGTTATACCTAGGAAGCAGAATGTCCATTGAAGGGGGAAAATAACTTATGCTTATGTTCTATTGGTAGAGATACCATAGTGTTTTGGGAAAAGGGGAATAGGTTATTTCTGAGGTTAGGGATTACCTAAGGAAGGAAAATACCTAAGCGTAGTATACGAACAGTCATAATCCAAATTGAGCTATAGAAGTGTATGTGAATAGGGAGACTATCACTTGAAGTACTAGGTGAGAATACTTTGGCCAAAGTAGTGTAAGTAGCCACTGTTTACACTATTAGTTTACCATGATCCATTTATATGCATGATATCCCTAGATTTTGGGTTTACAAGTTATAGTCATGTAGGACACAACACTAAGATTGGTTAGGCTATTTTAATGAGGTTTACCAACCAATCTCTTCATTGAAGGGAAGGGCCATCTGTTAGTTGATAAATGTGTGGGGGACTGCATTTGAGTCTATAGTTGGTGGAAAAGCGCTTGAGTGATGCTTCTTCTCATAAGTCAGTGATCGAGGTTTGTGGATGTTTGCGCCATCATTGGGAATAGCTAGAAAGTGTGCACTAGAGAGTGAGGACATCCATAAGATATGCACCATTGCACCAACATTAGGATCAATTTGTATATCTATTTCCAGAATGAAGCTCAGAGGGGCTATGTATGCATCATGCCTCCATTTATATTGAAGGATGTAATAATGAATGATAAACTTGAGTTCATTCAATATGATATCTATGTTATGGAAAGATTTTTGAAAATAACAATGAAATGCAATAGAAGTTTGAAAATAGTGTTATCTCAATTATGCATATAATTTACATTACGAAAAGAAAAAAAATTATTGCTATGTCATGACATCATAGTATATTCACTTAATATGAAATCTTTGGAATTTTACTGAGTAGAACATCGGGGTTGTTACAAAAATTTCATGGAAAATAAATCTATGGATTAGGCCTCATGTTCAAGATCTAAAACCAACAAAGAAAATATGGGGAAATTTACAAACATTGTATGAAAGAACCAACAAATTAAAATTGATGGGTATTAAAAGACAATTAACTCATTTGAAAATGAAGGGAGGAGATAGCATGAATGAGCATATTGAAAAATTTTAAAAATTGAGAAATCAACTTGCAATGATGAAGGTTGAATATATAAAGACTTTGAAATTGTACAGATTTTTTTAATTAAAAGACTTCTAGATGAGTACCATAACTTCATACACACATTAGAGCTAATTAGGAATTGTAAGAATACCAAAATAGAAGAAGTGTATGGGGCTTTGTTGAACAAAGAGCATAGGGTTACAGAGTTCACATGTGAGTCTAGAAAGAGTTCTCAAGAATTTATGGCTAGAGGAAAATATAAGAATTATAATCAAAGTTGATGGTTAAAGAATTTTTGGCTTTTAGCTTGGAAAACAATAGAATATATTAAATAAGTTATTATATTTTGTTGTTTACATAAGAGGCTCAACAATAAACATTATAAACACTATTATAATAGAACATGTTAATCATCCAAATCAAAGATGTTAACATATTAAATTTTGTCTCTTTTATTTGAATCCAAATAGAATTTATTTTTGAATTTTAATTTCATTTTATAAACCGAACTTATTTCTAGTTTGAGGGTCTCTCATCTACTTCAGAATTTGTATAAGACTAATTTGAAAATGATTTTTTATAGTTGCTAGCAGTGATCCTAAAAGTGAGAGCTTATCATCCAATTCTTCCTTGTTTGAAAGCATGGGAGGCTAATCTAACGCTATAATAGGTTATTTTTGTTAGAAAAAATTAATTATTTGTTGGCACAAACAAGTTAGAATAGTCGCTTTTAGCCATTTATTGTCACTTAATTCCACTCTTCACTAATCCATACTAAATACTTCACCAACTCCTACACTATGTATATTGTTAAGTAATAATATATTTTTCTATAGATTGAATATGATAAACATATATGTGTGTGCTCTAATTCAAAGAGTTATTTATGTGTTCTATTCTCATGGTACCACAACACAATAATTGCAATGGCCTGTGAGAGTGAGAAGAAATCATTCTTATCAATGAGATCAATAACTAATTATGTTGGAGGATCTTTTGTAGGAAATAATGCATCTTTGTTACAACAGTTATGGTATTTGCATGCTTGTGCATTAATCATTGCAATTCTCAAGAAACTAACATCAAGGGATTTCAACCTCCATTGAGATATTGATTATTACATTTGGTGAATAGATTTAAAATAATTACAGTCCTAATAGCCACTCGATCTATGTATGTGTGTGTCTTTTAGTCACTTCTTTAGGTTTAGAATCTAACTTACTACTATGTATGTGTTTGGTCATGGAAGCCTCCTTATCTTGTGAAATTTGTGTTGGGGAGCATTGTTAAGCCCCTTCATGTGTTGCAATAGGTTCGATGGATAAAGAAGGTTGTTTTAGAGGAGGTTTCTCATCATTCTCAAAAAGAGGAGTTGAGAAATTTTAAGGAGATTAAGAATTTGAGAATTGAGTTGTCTGGTGAAGAAATGGGTATTCAATATGGATTTTTATTGAAATGGAAGGTTGCATTTGGGACTATGCTTGAGATATGTAATCCTAGGGGCCTCTTTGATTGTTAAAAAGAGGGTGAAAATAAGAAAAATAAAAGTTGTGGAGAATGTTGCTTTAAATCTTATGTGAGATTTTCAAGTAAAATGTGTATTATATACATCCTTGAAATTCATCCATAGGTTATATGATTGTTTTGTCCTATGGTGTTCGAAGGTATTTGTGTATAAGAAATTAGCAACTCTCATTTTTAGACCTATAAAAAGTGTAAATTGAAAGGTGTATGTTCACATTGTGTGAAGATTTCATACAAACTTATGAAAAAAGTGGAAGGTGAAATTGTCATATTTGATCATTCTTGGTAAATTTGAGATTTTGATGAAACTCTCTCTCATATTTGTAAGTAATATGTTTTTTAAAGTCCATGTTTTATTGGTTTATAAGAAGGCCAACATCAAGCACAATAATGCAAAATTTTATTATGTGTGTTGGTAGGGGTTTCATTTTTAAGCTTCTATGTTTGAGTGCTTAGGGAGTTTACTTTTATTCATATTATGGCTTCATTTGAAGTTTTTAATATTGTGGTTAGTGCAAAATTAGATGGTTCTAACTATGCAAGTTGGATTTATGTGAGATGGAATTGATTCTACAAATGAAAATTTAATGGGAGCTAGCAATAGAGGACAAACCTATAGATGAAAGAAAGCATAAAAATTTGGATAAAATAGATACAAATGCACGGGCTATCATTTCATGGAAAAACAATCTATGGATTAGGTCTCATGTTCAAGATCTAAAAACAACAAAGAAAATATAGAAACATTTGCAAATGACATATGAAAGAACCAAAAAAATAAAAGTGGTGCATATTAAAAGGAAATTAACTCATTTAAAAATGAAGGGAGGAGATAGCATGAATGATCATATTACAGAATAAAAAATTTGAAAAATTGGCTTGCAATGATGAAGGTTGAATATGAAGACTCTAAAATTGTAATTTTTTTAATTGAAAGTCTTCTAGATGAATACCATAACTTCATACACACATTAGATCTGATTGGAAATTTTGAGAATATCAAACTAGAAGAAGTGTATGGGGATTTGTTGAACAAAGAGGATAGTCTAGAAAGAGTTCTCAAGGATTTATGGCTAGAGGAAAATACAATAATTATGACCAAATAAAATCATATAAAAATCTTGAGGGGATCAACAAAAAAATAAGCAAAAGCAATGGAATCGACCAAGGAATAATGAACAAATGTATATTTTTGAAAGGCACAGAAATCACAAAGATAATTTTAAAAGAGACAAAGCTATCACATGTTACAATTGTGGAGAGGAAGGGCATAAAAGTGATCAATATCCTAGGAAATCACATGTAGGAGAGCAAAGAAAAGTGTATCAAATAAGACAATCAAAATTTTCTCAAGAAGAGGGTGATCGTAATATTAATAGCCTCTTTTTATACTCAAATAAATTCAAACAACACATTGTATATTAAAGATATCAAGTTTCCACAATCCATAATAATAAATTAATTTTGTTTTTGGATTTGATTGTGTTAGCAATTTTTATCATCAACACTTTGGATCACACTCCATGATCCATCATCGAGATGAAAAAGAGCATAAGGAAGAGAAATGAATTGTTGCAGACCAAGACCAACTAAAAGAGAAAAGAGAGGGGGGGGAAGTTACACACAGTTCAAGGAACAAGAAAATTAAGGAACAATAAATATTAAAAACAACAATTATTAAAATAGAGAAATCAACACAAGGAATTAATATGAAAATAGAGATAAAATAAAAAGAAATAACATGACAATGAAGACAAATAAATAAATAAAAATCAACAAAGGAAAAACCCAATCAAGTCAATTTCTTAAACTAAAAAGGAAAGAAAACAATCAATACCATAATAAAGAACCACACAAAGGGGCTCAAAATAAAATCAAATAATAAAACTAGAATAAAGAGAACAATTAAAAAGGGACATTAAAAAAAAAAAAAAATTAATAAAATTTGAATTATATAGTACTATATTTTAATGAATAAATATAGTGCTATATGGTTCTATGACAATGCTAAAGTACAAAGATGAAGGAGAACAAATTGAAAAAAAATAAAAAATAAAAAAGATAAACTAATGAAGAATTAATACAAGTAATTAAATTACTTTATATTTTTAAAAAGAAAGAGACCATAATAATGCAAAAAAGAACCAATAAATTAATTAACTAATTAAAATAAAAAACCAAACCCACAAGAAATAAAGCACTCAATATAAGGTTCAATAAACAAAGAACAATAAAAGACTTGAAAAAGACAATAAATAAAATAAAAATCGAAAGGGACTCAAAAGGAAACAATTAATAATAAATTAGAACTATATAGTACTCTATATATAGATATGTATAACACTATAAAGTTTTATGAAAGAAGATAAAGATATCAAACAAAGGAGACAAAATAAAAATCAAGATGACAAATAAATAAATAGAACTAAAAATTAAAATAGGCAAATTAATTTGTCAAAAATAAAAAGGAAAGAAATTATCAAAAATGCAATTAAGAATGAAGGTGAAGACAAGACCATTAAATTAAAAATCAAGCCCACAAGAAATGAAAAATGAAGTTAAAAACGAAAATAGAAGCTCAAGAAGAACAAAGAATAAACAAAATTAAGATAAAAATCAAGAAGATAAAGATCTATGAAAGAAGATAATGATAACAAACAAAGGAGAGAAAATAAAAATCAAGATGACAAATAAATAAATAGATTTGCCAAAAATAAAAAGGAAAGAAATTATCAAAAACACAACTAAGAATGAAAGTAAAGACAAGACCATTAAATTAAAAAATAATCCCACAAGAAATGCAAAATGAAGTTAAAAACGGAAACCCGAGAAGGACAAAGAATAAACAAAATTAAGATAAAAATAGAATAAAAGAGAAAATAATAGAAATTCAAGCATCCAAAATAATAGCTATGGATTAAAATAAAGGAACATAGCAATCCCAATACAACTAATAAGAAAACAACATGGGAAACAAGAAAGGCAACCAACAACGAAGACAATGCAGGAAACCACCGAGGAGAAAGAACCATCAAGGGGGGGGTTGACGTCTACTTCCAAGTTTGGATAGCAAAGGATTCCAAGACCGACATTGTAATTGACTCAAGACCTAGCCAATATATGAATTACAATAAAAATTATTTTAGTCATTTAGAAGAAGTGAAAGGTGTAAGGATATTTCTTGGGGATGAGAGTTCACATGAAATTGAAAGAATAGGTTCAATTTCAATGAAAGGGCATGATGGTGAGAATTTGGAAGTAACATATGTGAATATTGTACCTAAGTTAACAAAAAATCTTCTCTCAGTAAGTCAAATAAGTCAATATGGTTATAATGTGAACTTTTATTCAAGTAAATGTCTAATCAAGAATATTAATGATGGATTCAAAATTGTGGCTACAAGAGTTGAGAGTGATGGAATCTAAAAAAATAGTAGTTTTTGATAAGATAGTGGGTTGTGGCATCAAATGTTTAGTCCCTTAAACTATCAAATTTTGGCTATGCTTTCAAGGATAAATATAGTTGGTGGATTTCCTTGAATAAGGGTAAACAAAAATGTGTGTATAGGATGCATGGTTGGAAAACAACATAGACACAAGTTTGAAAGGCCTACATGGAGGGAAATTATATCTCTTGAACTTGTCCATGATTTATGTGGACCTATGAATCCTCCATCAAGGGGAGGAGCTAGATACATCTTAACATTTCATGATGATTTTTTAAGGAAAGTTTGGGTCTAATTCCATAAACCAAAAAGATGAAATGTTTAGCAAACTTGAAATTTTTATAACATTTGAGGAAAATGAAAGTGAGAATAAGATCAAGTGAATAAGGATAGATAATGGTGGAGAATATGTCAACAACAAGTTCAAATACTTTTGTGAATATCATGGGATTGAGAGAGAAATGTCTAACATATATACTCCTTAACAAATGGTATTCTTGAAAGGAAGAATAGGAACTTAGTGGATATGGCATAGTGCATGCTACAATCCAAGGATCTTCCTTTGTTTTTATGGGTTGAGGCTATTAATACTACATTTCATGTCTTGAATAGATCTCCTACAACTTGTTTGTAGGAAATCACTCCTAAAGAAGCATGAAGTGACCTAAGAAACCAAATATTAATAATTTTAGAGTATTTGGATGTGAATAATTTTCTCACATACTTAATGAGATTTGAGAAATAAAATTGATAAAATAAAAAGTGTTAAGTTCATCTTTTTTGGTTATGATGATCAAAGGAAAGGGTACTGATTGTATGATTCTCGTGTGGAGGAATTTAACAAGTAGGGATGTCTTGTTTAATGAAAGGTTTGAGGATATTATAAAATAATATCCTATTACACAACTAGACATATATAATGATGAATCTTATAATTCCTTTAAAACCAATGAAATTCCTAAGGCAACTTCCAATATTGTTGAAGAATCTAGTACTCCTCTAAAGACCAAGAGTCGTCTAGAAATTAACCAAAAGACTCAACAAATTAACTATGCTCTTATGATCACCATAATGAGGACCAATGATCCTCAAACTTATTCAATGAGGATAAGGGAAACATTAATGGGAACAAGCTATGAAGAATGAATATGACTCTTTTATAAAGAATAAAACTTGGGAATTGGTGGATTTTCTCAAGGGAAAGAATGCAGTAAAAAATAGTGTCTATTTAATACTAAGTTCAAGTTTGATGGTGTAGCATCGTAAATTGTCACCCTTGAAAATTTCACACTATGTTTTCCCCCCCCTAAGTTATTGAGCCTAAATCCATCCCTAATTTCCTAAATTATGCATTCTATAGCCCATTTGTACCATTTTTTGACAAATTTCAAGCATTAAAAAAATGAATCATATTAATATTCTACCCTTGACACTTAATGTCTTAGAGAATAGGGCTAGGACCCATTCACCCTAGGGCATATGGGTCCCCCTGTCGGGGACCAATTTTAGACATGTCGGGTGGCCATTTTAAAATTCATAATTTAAATTGCAAATATTGTCTATTGGGATCTAATTTTTAAGAAATTGGATAAATTCCTATAAATAGTTGTAGTCTATAAAATTCTATACCTTTACAATTTCACACTATGTTTGGGTCTCCTAATTTATTGGACTTAATTAAGCTTCTTATTTTCCAAATTATGCATTCCAAAGTCTTATTCTTAACATTTTCTGACAGGGGAACCAACATTAAATAAATTCATTTAATAATTAAATTGTCTTGGATCATGTGTGTCCTAAAAGTATAGGCTAGGATAGAAAATGGGTCCCCTTTATGAGCCAGGACCAAAATTAAAATATGTTTTTGGCAGTATTTTAATGATTAAAATTCAAATTGTAAGTGTTAGCTTTTGGAATCTAATTTTTGAGAAATTGGATAAAGGCCTATAAATACATAGTCATTTTATCATTCGAAAGCTAAGAAGTAATAATTTAGAGAAATTATGATCAATCATTATTGTCAAGAGAATAATTGAGAATTCAAGAGTAGCATTATCAATCATTTGAGCAAAAATGAAGATCCTAACATCATGTCAAACTTTCTGTGTATTCATGTCATCTTGTGAAGGCTAACAAGTGTTGTAGGTCTTCATGAATTCAAGAATTCAATAAAATCTAGCAAGAAAAATCCAATTCCCTTGAAGTGATGTGTATGTCTTCAGTCCTTTAAGGAAGTCATTGAAGGGTGGTGAGTTGCAACAAATTGTTCATTCATCATTTCCTTCCTTTCCATTAAGATTTTTATCGTTGACATTGCCATTGTGGAAGTGGGAACACTATCCATAGGGTTTTACTAAGGAAAACCCTATATGGCACAACATTTTCCCTCTTTGTGAATGTGCAAATTACAGGTTGAAGAAGGATTGAAGAGACCTTGAAGAGCGATTTTTCATTGTTGCATTTGTTGTCATCATTCCTATCAACCTATAGAAACTAAGTTGTAGAATTCGTTTCCAACATTACAAGTTTGCAACAAGAAATCAAAAGCCTTGATCAGACATTAGAGGACCCAGAAAGTTGATCAAGACCCCTGCACAAAGACCCATTCTCCATTGGGTGAATGAGTCCTTGTAGGTACATCAAAACTAATTTTTTGAGTAGGTTTGTTGTCCACTACACTTCCCAAATCCACTTGCAAACTATTGTTTATGTCTTTTAATTGTCGGGTTCTTGCATTTTATGTATTAGGGCATATAGGATCATTAGTTTAATCATTCTAAAATATTTCCAATCCATTCTAATCCCCCATTAGATGTAGATTCTAGTTTGATTGGCTCACCATTAGTGTTGAAATTCAATCTTTTCACCTTGTGATCTACATCCTAAAATGAAATTTGGAAAAATCCCCCTTGCATCCTGGGTTCTTTGCATTTAGGACCTAAGATCCCTTTTTCTATTTTTCATTTTGCATGGGTGCTATAAATTTTTGCACATATTTCTATCTTTGTCTACTCAGATTCCTTGTACTTGAAAATCTTTGTTATAGTCTAAAAGATTGTATATTTTGAAGCATTTTACATTTAGTTCATTTGGTAAAAAGAGAGCACATTCTTTAGAATCAAAATTTGCATTAAATAGTCATCATTTTCAAGTTTTTGCATCTTACAATCAGCCAATTATCATATTCCAAATCTGCAAATTACATCAAAAAATTGTTTAAACATCTTTAACATTCTTGCATACTTGCATTTTCAATCAAATTGGGAAATGCTAAGCAAAAATTCATCATGGATATGTGTTTTGGTAAAGTGTGGATGTACTTGAAATCTTTGGTTGATGTTTCAAGTTGTGTGTTTTGTGATGATCCTAATACAATTGATACTTCATGATCATTCACCTCCTAATGCATTTCCTCATGAAGTAGACATCTTTGGTGAAGATGAAGAAAGCATGGAAGAATTCATACACAACTCCTTGCATAACCTTGAGAAAAATATAGTATTTTACCCCTCAATGCAATAGCCTAATAACCCATGACAAAAACCAACACCTCACATAATTCCACCACTTGACATGTTCAATATTTTACATCCTAAAATTGAATCACAAATCTGTTGAAAATGAAGGTAAAACTGTAGTAAAATGTAGCTTAAAATTTGTAAATCTTGTGTAATTGTAAATTCAATTTTATTATTCTTTGTCACAATCTCTTGTGTATGATTAATCTTGAATTAGATCAATTTTAATGTTGTAGAAAGTAGACAGAAGTTTGATAGAAGAAATATAAGACATAATAGAAAGGACACCACATGTACGTGGAGATAACCCTTTCGGGTAAAAAACTCCACTAGAATTGTTCTTTATTGTATTATTTAACCTTTGAATGAGTTACAATAATAGTGATTCAATTCTCCTTGATGTGCTTCCTTTTTCTTCAAAAAATCTTCTTCACAACCTGCAATATTTTCTCACAAAACTCTCTCATACAATTGCTGCAATAATAGACATTATTCTTGCTTACAAACTCATAAGAGTTAACAAATATATAATCACAAAGCCTCTTGATAAAATCCATGCCTAGGGTTGCCCAGTTGAGTTCTCATATGAATGCACAAGTCAAACAAGAGTCTCCCTCAAATTTGGCACCCAACACTGAAGTGTTAACCTCATAAATGTCAAAAATATCTTCTGCAAGCTCATCCTCAAAGAAGGTGTCCAAAATGGGTCCCACTTAACTGAGTATTATAAATACCTTTTCCATGCAATAGTTGTAACTCAAAGATTCCAGCTTGGGTGCCCAAGGTGGGCCCAAGTTAATCTTTATTAACTGAAACACATCTTTCACTAATTCATGCAAAACAATATGCATGCATGATCCTCCATTTGTTAACTAAATGTATCAACCTATTATTTGTTCATGCAATTCAAGTCAATTGAGATTAACTAACATGCAACTAAACATAACTAAAACATAACTAAACTAAATTGAACCTCCTATTTTATAGGACCTCAACATGCATAAATCAAAATCCCTATTTTGTAGGTACCTGAGATGCATTTATGAAGTGTACTCAATTCACCAACCAGTTAATTGAACCAAGGTGTATCCCACCTCCCATGTGGGTGCCCATGTTCTCCTATTTTGTAGGATCTCACTCCAAGGCATCCCCACATGTTCCTAACACTTAGAAATAACTATGAATGTCAAATTAAATGTTTATTTCATTCCAAATTAATCTCTTCCTAATCCTAGTGTTGTGCAACACATTCCAAGGACTTAGGAGATACATGAAATATGTTTAGAATGCAATTAAATGGCATCCTATTCCCAACATTCTCCCACTTGACATTAGCATTGCAATTATTCTAAAAAAGGAAACATTTAATATAAATTAAGTATAGGACTCAAGGCCAATGGCCTTCCTACACCACAAAAACTTTTCAACAGCATTGATCAAAGTGTCAACTTTCTCAATCAATACCTTTCCCAAGCCTTTGTAGTATCCATGAGCACCCACCAATCAATCCATGCCAACTTCAAATGCAACCTGCATAATCATGAAGCTCCAAGCAAATGATTAATACTCAAAACCCCAAAAACTACATCCTCTCCAAATTTCATGAAGATAACCATATCCTACCAAAGCTCCCACATAATAGTAATACCGAGCTATACATGGCAACAAGATAAACATCAAAACCATCACTATCAAAAACTCCCACTAAAACATGTAACCAAGCTATCCAAGACATCGTGATAACCATCTCCTAAATGAAGATCATCCATGGCCTCAACACAATCAAAGAATATGTGTTAACTATACAACTCCCAAAAGGTCAAGTAAAACCATAATCTTTAAACCAAGAATATCAAATTCAAGGTAACTATCCCCATAACTAGAAATCAGCCCATAAACCATGTCATAACATCCTTCAAAATGAATCCTCCAAGACTAACTATTTGTAGCTCAAGATCCATATCTATGAAAGATAAAACATATAAACTCATGCTAAACCATCCTCAAATGAGTCTCCATAATCAACCATGAATCAACTCAATCCCATGAGAAATCAAAGCATGAAACATAAGACATCTTGAAAGATATAATGGGAAAATACCTCTCAAATAAAGAATTGTCGAGTGTGTTGAACTCACATCCAACCAAGGTGTAGGCTTCTCGGTCTTTACTATTGAGAAAATATTTTCTTACAAGTAACCATTCCAACATATATCGCTTACCATAAGAGAACTCAAGCCTCGCCTATTTCTCCAAGTATCCATGAGGACCTGTAACCAACCAATCCATACCAAATTCCAAATGAAACACAACGCCATCATGAAGTGATCAAGCAAATGATTAATGTACCCAATACAAAGAGAACTACTATGATCAATGTCAAAGCTCCAATCATGAATTAGAAACATAAACATGACATCCATGATCTAACCATCTCCTCCATGGAGATCACATGCATCATAACATACATAAACATCCTAGTCTCAAGAGAACAAGTACCATGTCAAACTCTAAATGCAACAAGAGTAAATCATGACATAACCACTCCAAACCAAGAAAACATATCCCCAATCACATGAAGATAACCATACCAATGATGCATCCACATCACTGCCAACAACTCCCACTCAACCATGGTACCGAGTCACACATGGCATTGTGAGTACCATCCTCTCCATGAAGATCACTCTAAAACATCAAGCAAAGAGTTATCACAAACAATATTAGCTGAAATAACCAATGCATCATTACTGTCATCTGAGGATTCCTCTATAGAAGAATCAAAAGCCTTTTTCTTGTTCTTACAATCCTTCTTCACATGTCTCGATTTCCCATAGTTCCAACTCTTTACCTTAATCTTACCAGGGGTTTTAGACCATTCTTTGGACTTACCCTTTCCTGGTCTCCCTTAGGTTCATTTTTCTCAAGCCTTCCTCTTACAAACAAGGAATCTTGGGATTCCTCTTTAAAATTCCTCCTCATCTCCTCTGATAGGAGAGTAGTAATTATATTGTCCATCTTCAGATCTGCACCACTACCACTAATAGCAACAATTAGATTTTCCAAAGACTCTGGTAAAGAACAAAGTAACAAAATGCATTTATCTTCATCTTCTAGCTTTACATCTATAGATGCTAACTAACTCATAATCAAATTAAAAGAATTTAAATGATGTGGAATAGAATCACCATCTTTCATCTTTAAAGAATATAACTGTCCTTCCAGATGTAGTTTATTAGTAAGTCTTTTGGTTTGATAAATATCACCTATTCTCTTCCACAGATCAAATGTAGTCTTTTCATCTGAAACATTCAAGAGAATAGCACCAGCAAGACATAATATTATGGTTCCTCTTGCCTTCTTATCAAGCTTAGCCCAATCCTCATCTGACATCAATGTAGGTGTCTTTGTCTTATTACCTACAGCTGACCACTGATCTCTCTCTTCAAGGAGATCTTCCATTATTAATTTCCACATCTCATACCTAGATCCATTGAACCTTTCAATATCTAAACGAGAATTAGAACCCATTGCAACACACTAATTTTTCAAATCAGCAATTGACACTATTAAAAACTCCCACTACAACCAAAAAACCTTCAAAATTTTAAGAGAAAGGCATCCCAAACTCTACCCGACCTCTAGCTCTAATACCAAATGTTGAAAATGAAGGTGAAACTGTAGCTTAAAATTTGTAAATCTTGTGTAACTATAAATTCAGTTTTAGTATTCTTTGTCACAATCTCTTGTGTATGATTAATCTTGAATTAGTTCAATTTTAATGTTGTACAAAGTAGACAGAAGATTGATAGAAGAAATATAAGACAAAATAGAAAGGACATCGCATGTACGTGGAGAAAACCCTTTTGAGTAAAAGAACTCCACTAGAATTGTTCTTGCTTGTATTATTTAAACTTTGAATGAGTTATAATAATATTGATTCAATTCTCCTTGATGTGCTTCCTTGTTCTTCAAAAAATCTTCTTCACAACCTACAATATTTTCTCACAAAACTCTCTCATATAATTGTTGCAATAATAGACAATATTCTTGCTTACAAACTCATAAAAGTTAACAAATATATAATCACAAAGCCTCTTGAGAAAATCCATGCCTAGGGTTGCCCTGTTGAGTTCTCATATGCATGCACAATTCAAACAAGAGTCTTCCTCAAATTTGGCACCCAACACTGAAGTGTTAACCTCATAAATGTCAAAACTATCTTCTGCAAGCTCATCCTCAAAGTTGGCGTCCAAAATGGGTCCCACTTAACTGAGCATTATAAATATATTTTCCATGCAATATTTTTAACTCAAAGATGCCAACTTGGGCGCCCAAGGTGGGCCCAAGTTAATCTTTGTTAACTGAAACACATTTGTCACAGATTCATGCAAAACAATATGCATGCATGATCCTCCATCTTTTAACTGAATGTATCAACCTATTATTTGTCCATGCAACTCAAGTCAACTAAGATTAACTAATATGCAACTGAAGATAACTGAAAAATAACTGAACTGAACTGAACCTCCTATTTTATAGGACCTCAACATGCATAAATCAAAATCCCTATTTTGTAGGAACCTGAGATGCATTTTTGAAGTGTACTCAATTCACCAACCGGTTAACTGAACCAAGGTGGATCCCACCTCCCATGTGGGCGCCCATGTGCTCCTATTTTTTAGGAGCTCACTTCAAGGTGTCCCCACATGCTCCTAACACTTATAAGTAACTATGAATGTCAAATTAAATGTTTATTTCATTCCAAATTAATCTCTTCCTAATCCTAGTGTTGTGCAACACATTCCAAGGACTTAGGAGATACATGAAATATGTTTAGAATACAATTAAATGACATCCTATTCCCAACAAAAGCAAGTCTCAACCACCAACCATGGAGGAACTTATTCATAATGAAGACATGTCTATTGCTACTTCTTCATCATATGTGAACAAATCCACCAACATACCCATTAACCTAGAGTAGTGTTATGGCCAAGGCTTTAGAATTTTGACAAAACAAGGATGTGACATAATGAGCATGTGATTCATCAATTGTTGGAACAGTTACCATCAGAAGAAACTAATGGATTGGGATATCAAGATCCTCTGCCTTCACATCAAATAATTTCTCAATCAAGTAAGACAAACAAGCCCTATAAACTTAAGAAGCTACAATTTTTACATACTATAATCAAGACTTAACGGGCCTTATATAAATTTCTCAACCTAGGACTAATTACATTACCACCTATTCGAGAAAATATGAAAGGAAAAAGTGGAAACATGTAGACGTAGAATGCATGGGCATCTTACTGACGAATGTCATGCTTTAAAGAAGGTATTGAAAGGATTTTATCCTTTTACAAGTCAATATGATCGTATAATCAAATAACAATTGTTTACTTTTCTCCTTGTCATACGATAGTTGTAGAATTTTATCATTCTCACTACCTCATATATTGAACTTTATGCATAATTATCTTTTGTATTGCAAGGAGTAGCATATCATACTATATCTTGGCTCATCCTTGTCCTACACTTGGGGGGCAAGGGGTTAGGTAGCCTTGTCTTAGGTGTATTTCTTATTGATATCCCTATCTATCTCCTTAAAATGTTAGTATAGCAAGTACACTAACATTTTAAGGGGGCATATAGTCCCCTGATTATTGTTTGCATGTTCCCTTCTTAGTGATGATGGCATACATCTCTTAGGAAGTGTGACCATATTAATCAAAGAGTGGCTTTGTCGATCTATGTGAAGTATCACTTTTTTGGTAATGTTAGGCTTAATGTCCCATAAGAGTGTGACCCTTCTCAATATATGATATTCCTCTTGGTGGTAATGTTATGCTTTGCATTCCCTAAGGCATAAATCTTTTATTCCTCAACTATTCCTCTCTTGATGGTGATGTCAAGTGTGTTGTTCCCTAAAGTGTGACCTTCCATGCATTAAGTAAAACCCCTTTGATTATTTTGATTTTTAACTTTGTCATAATCACATGGCCATCGAGCATAATAGAACTTGTTTTTTAGTGGCACCATGTATTCCATGAGTGTCTAGCATAATGCAACTTTTTAGCCTTGTGAAGCAGTTATTTACATGAGTGTCTAGCATAATGCAGCTTGCTAGCCTTGTGAAGCAGTTATATTCCATGAGTGTCTAGCATAATGCAACTTGCTAGCCTTGAGAAGCAACTATATTCCATGATTGTCTAGCATAATGCAACTTGCTAGCCTTGTGAAGCAATGATCAATTTTGTGGCACCTTATCAAATTTATTAGGAGGTATAGCTTTTGGTATGGTTTGAAAAATGGGTACACACCTGTAGACCTGGTGCATCCTTCCCATTTATGCCACCTTTTTTGGGGTACACAACTATAGACCTAGTGCGTCCTTCCCACATTTTTTTTAGTGCAAACCTTGTAGACCTAGTGTGTGTTTCTCATATTTTCCTTGGGGGCTCACCTAGTGAATATCGGACTTCGTTGGCCCTTGTGAGTATATTTTATGGACACAACATAATACAACTTGCTAATTCCATCTTTTTTTTCTTTTTCATATTAATTTTGACATTGAATATTTGTGTACCTTGTATCGCTACTACACATGTGTTTGTTCTTTTGTGCCTATGTTGGCTTGCCATGAGATCATAGATCTTGGGGGCTTGATCACTCTCCTTGATCATTTTTCATCTTATCTTTCCAATAGTTGTACAATTACACCTCCCTTGAAATATATTTCTCTACTTTAGCGTGATTTTGAGCGTAAGTTTATATTCTCACTAAAGTGGGGGCTAAATGTAGTATAGAAAATTGTATACCTTTACAATTTCAAACTATGTTTGGGTCCCTTAATTTATTGAAAAACCTTATTCCTACCATTTTCTAAAAGGGGAACCAACATTAAATAAATGCATTTAATAAGTAAATTGCCTTAGATCATGTGTGTCCTAGAAGTATAGGCTAGGACCCATTCACCCATGGGCGAATGGGTCCCCTTTATGAGCCAAGACCCAAATTAAAATATGTTTTTGGTGGAATTTAAATATCAAAATTTAAATTGTAAGTGTCATCTTTTAGATTCTAATTTTCAGGAAATTGGATAAAGACCTATAGATACCTAGTCTTTTTACCATAAGAAATCTAAGTAACAAACACCTTCTAACATTCAAGATAAAATATTGTTGTCAAGAGCATTCAAGAGCAGCATTATCGGTAATTTATAATAGCAATCAAGATCCTAACATCATGTCAAAGTTTGTGTGTTCATGTTGTCTTGTGAAGGCTAACAAATGTTGTAGGCCTTCAAGCATTCAAGAAAATCTAGCAAGCAAGATCCAATTCCCTTGAAGTGATGGGTATATTACTGAAGGGTGGTGAGTTGCACCAAATTGTTGATTCATCATTTCCTTCCTTTCCATTAAAGTCTATCATTGAAATTGCCATTGTGAAAATGGGAACACTATTCACAAGGTTTGAAATGAGGCAAACTTTTATATGGCACAAACATTTGTCCCTCTTTATGTATGAGCATATTATAGGTTGAAGAAGGATTGAAAATATCTTGAAGAGCAATTTTGCATTGCTGCATTTGTTGTCATCATTCTTGTCAACTTATAGAAACTAAGTTATAGAATTCATTTTTGACATTCCGACAAATTTGTAGGTGGAAAATAGAAGATTAGATCTAACACTAGAGGACCCCAAAATTTGTTCAAGAGCCATGCAAAAAGACACATTCGCCATTGGGTGAATGAGTCTTTATAGGCACATCAAAACCATTTTTTTATGAGTAGGTTTGTTGTCCTCTACATTTCCCAGATCCACTTGAAAATTGTTGTTCCTATTTTTCAATTGTCGGGATCTTGTGTTTTATGTATTAGGGCATATAGGATTGTTAGTTTAATCATTCTAAGATATTTTCAATCCATTCTAATCACCCTTTAGATGTAGATCCAGGTCTGATTGTCTCACCTTTGAGGTTGAAAGTCAATCTTTTGCGCCTTGTGATCTACATCCTAATGAAATTCTGAAAAAGGCCACCTTTGCATCCTAGGTTCTTTACACTTAGGTCCTAGGATCCCTTTTCTATATTTCAAATTAATACCATATGTGACTAAACCTTGAATAGCTAAGATAGCCTTTTGTCTAACTCATGTTGCCACCAAGCACTAAGGTTTAAAAAAATGTAGATATCCTAAAGATGAAATCACATAGCCAAAATAAACACTATCTATAGAAAAATAACACATGGTCTAGTAGTAGAATGATGCATAATCCACTTGTACTAGTTCCTAAAGAAATTTGAGAAAAAACATCATATAGGAGTTATAAATTTATTAAAAATATCATGTAGCATTATGAAAATGATTTGAAACCCATAGAGATTTTGCAACACAAATACAAAACTAATGCCCGTTTGAGACATTGAAACCTTCTTGTAGCACCTCTTGAGAAGCAAGATGAAAACATCTAAAAAGTAATAAAAATGCATTAAAACTAGAAACAAAACTAAAAATGAAACCTAAAATATTTTTTGGTGATGCAACATTAGATGTGAGCCCAAATGCTCTTGCTTATTGTCCTAACCATTCAAGAGATCTTGGCTATAGGGAATGAGTTCCTAGCTTGTGATATTATTCTCAATGTCTTTTTCTTATTCTTGGTCAATAGGAGTTTTGTGAACATGAGAAATAGCAAGGTCTTGTTGGGGAAACTTCCCACTATCATACCAACCAAATATGTCATGATCACACTAAGAGATAGAAGATTGGTCATGTGGCAAAGGGGACCAACCTCGACAATGATACTAAGGGGATCCATGAGACCCATGAGGGCCACATCTTGAGCAAATATTGTGGCTATGGCCACAAAAACATCCACATGGAGTGGAAGCATCCCTACTAGAAAGATAAGGTGGCGAATGAGCAATCAGTAAATGGGGCATTAGCCTAGTTTTGTATAAGTGTTTGTAAGTGGGAAACCTCTAGAACAACGTTATTGGCCTAGACCTAGATTTGTAACATTACATTAGAGTATATATAATATCTTTAATGTATAGATAAAAAATGAGCATCCATGGTAGCTCCTAAAAAATAAAGCTAAATTTCTAGCTTCCATATGCTGAAAAAAAATCACTCTAAAAGCATGCCAAATTTGGGTGTATCTCATAGGCATTTTGAGCCAATCGACTAGAAGAATCATATGCCAAGAGAAAACCTCTAGTCAAAATGACAAAGAAATCATGTATCAAATTCCATAAAGATGGGGTCGATAGAAAATACCAAAAGAGATGATTGAGAGTTTCCAAATGTCCACAAAAAGTACAAAGAGAATTCAAGACACCCATGAGATCCAACAGGTAGCCCTAGGTATAAGATATATCAATAAAAATGAGCTAGTTTAGTTTACAAAATGGTAGATCAAACTGTTTGAAGCATGTGGTGCCATTGGGTGGTAGTAGACTAGAGGTTCCACCTAACATTGAGTTTTTGAATCATGGGTAGGTAAGGAGAAAGCCATAAGTACCCTTTGAAGGATTCTTGAAAGAAGTGTCTTGATACCACTTCCAATTCCTCTACCAAGGTTTGGTACACTAAGTCCGACTTTATGAAAGATTTCTAGAGGCACAAACTTCAAAATGGTTTGAAAGGAATCAAAATCTTCATTCTTGAGCCTGAATTTATCTTTAAAGTACGGCCACATAACTAGCTCTTCATGGCTCTAGAGAAGATGTTTGAAATAGAACAAACCACTCATTTAAAAAAATTGAAGACATTAACCTTGGAAACTTTGACAAGAGATCTTTCTTGACAAGTAATTGCAAAAGAACACCAAAGAGATTATTGGTTGAATTTTTTCAAAACTAGATTAATAACTTTGTAAACTAAATTCAAAATGCTACTTTTATTATTATATCTTTTCAAAATTTGTCAATGTCATTTGAATTGTTTTCTACTACCTTATGCTTACCTTTCAATATGTTCTTTGCCACTTGAAAACCTCTTTTAGCCCGCCATTACCTTGCATTCACTCATGGGTCCATCTCTAAGTTCCGTATAAAGCAAACGAACTTTTAAACATTGTGAACATATAGCATTTATTTGGAATGTAGTCTTTTTTAAATGCATTTTTCCTTTGGCATACCACTACTCGCCAATCAAATTGTTTGCTACCCATTCTTTGCACATAGTATATTTTAATTTTAGTGTAAAGTAATATAGATAACCTAAATCATCTATCCAAAAAAATGCCAAGAGACATCAATTTCAAGCTATTTTATTTACTTCGAAATCATTTTATTTTATTTTACTTTCGAATTATTTTATTTACTAAAAATTCATTTTATTTTACTACATACATGGACACATAAAAAAATTGTATCTGCATTATTTACCTTATTTTCATATAATACATTTACTTTACTTATGTCTATGACTTTCAGTTTTACTTTAAGAATAACAGCCTATCATTATTTTGTTAATTTTAAATTTATATTTAAATTGTTTACAATTAAATCAAATCTTTTAAATAAATAATATTCTCCAAAAATAAAGTACAATTTTATCCTCAAATTATTCCATTTTAATTATAATCTTATTTTAATTCAATTTTTTTTATATATATTTCTCGACACCCGTTCTCTTTCCTAGTAACTTGTGAATAAAAACTATTATATGAACAAGTACTCTTTGGCTATGACAACCACCATTTTGACTATAGAGAATAAAAGTAACTGGTCAGAGCAGGTGTGAACTCATTCATGGCCCCAACTTATTTGAACCACTTTGATGTAACATCTGACCCCAGAAGCTCACTGTTCAAAAACCGAAAGGTGTATCTTCTTCTCGATGATCTAATGTTTTTGTTCAATCAACAACCAGATCAAATCTTATGCATCAATGGTACATGCTAAAGATCAATTAAAAAGCTAAAACTAATCGAAAGTTAAAATTGTGAATTTCACGATGCCAATTTGTCTCGGGATGATAACATTGTGATAGGAACAGTTTCGGGGACAAGTAAGCAAAATCACGTTTCCATTATCCAGTTCTTGAAGTACGATATCACTACTAGCAACACATCACAGGAATTGACATGGGCTGAGAAGATTAATGTTTAGTGTTTTTGTGTACATCCACAGCATTGCTTGATAATGCACCATGAAATCCAAGTGACTTTCAGATGGAAATGAGCATGTTGCAGATGGAAAACAAAGGTTTTATTTATGCATTTGAAAGAAGTCATATGCTTGAGTTTGATTGGGAAGTAAAAGTGATGGCCTACATAGCTCTCAAAATATAGCTTCAATGGTTCTCCTAATAAAGTATTTCTCTGGGTAAGAGAAAACATGTGAGTAGGTTTGCTAATCTTTTTCATTTCTGATTTTGGACTCGTTAATCTGGCAGAAATTTCTTATGGAGAATTGGATGAATCGCAGCAGAATTCCTACCTAATGGATTTCAAAAAAAATGTTTCTTTATTTTTGAAGTATGGAGTGTCTCCGGTGAGCTTGAATCAATTCAGCTTCTGTCTGTTATTTACAGCTCGACAATTTAATATGGCATTGAATAGATCAGGGAGCTTAAGGATTGAAAAAAGTTGCAATTATAAGATAATGGTGTTTTATGTTATGATAATAATACCTAGATGCCTATGTTCTGATTTGATTAGTTGACAGTGTTGAAATTGATTTTAGGGCATTAGCAATATTCTAACATGACACAGCTTCTTTTCTATCACTTCTACTAAAAGAGAGATCGTCAGCCATGGGTGTTACAAGAGTTTACAGGATATGTTCTTGATAGTGCAGACACGATCACCCATCCAAGCCCACTTAGTCCTAGCCATTCCCCATGGATATCATCAGATCTTATCAGCTCTTTGACAATGTTTGACCATGAGTGGGTCATTTCCTCAGATTTGGGGCAGCCACCACCTCCAATCATGGCCTTCATCGGCCATATCTTTCTTTGGAAATGGATCTTTCTTTCACATGATTCTTTTTAATATTTTTAACACACAACATTTTTGCCTTGAGATTTTTGGAGTTCACCTATTTTAGGTTTGTTCCCTTAATAGCTAAACTCTTTCTTTTCTTGTGTTTTTAGCTTGTAGCCTGCTTTTAAAGCTTCCTTTCACTCCCTCGTGGTATTTATACATGCTTTACTTTAGAGTCCCGTGGCCTATTTTGTAGCTTCTTTTTGCTCCCTCATGTTATGAATACACGCCATACTTTTGAGTCCTATGACCTGTTTTGGTCATCTGTACTTCTTTCTTTTACCGTAGTTGAAGCATAAGCAATTAAAGAAAAATCAATAAAGGACTGCGCCAGTGTTCCCAAATTGCAGAAGCATGAACTTCAATATAGTTTGCTCCAAATCAAAGGTATAAATATTAAAGGCGATATAGCATTTTTCAAAACTACAAAACAACTATATACAACCACACCATGGCCCGAAAATGAAAAGGCAGCAATTTAAATTGACTTGAGGATAAAGAACTGCCTTAGCAGATTATTATTATTTTTCAGAAATCGCCAATCACTGCTCTTCAAAAGCACACTACCAAAAGCTTGAAGTGGCTTGCTTTCTTATAATGGACGACATTATGTTCTTATCATGGATTCTGGTTTAATGCCATGAACAAATTGTAATAATTTTCAATTGACCTTGTAACAGCATTACTTCAATTCTATAGTAATTTATAAGGAATTCCATTCAGTAGTATATACTATGCAAGAACAACACCACAGTGTGTGTGCATTGATCCTTTCATGCCAAACTATAGAGCTTATTGGCTGAGATGTCAAAATTGTACCCCGACAAATCATCACAGTAGTTGCAGGTATTGCTTGATAATTTTCATCATCTCACTTCCTTGAAAACGACCTAAGCATCCCTTAGCTGCAGCTATCTCATCAAATTTAACAACAGAATCACCGGCAATAGGTTTACACCCATGCAAATTAGTATTATCATCTTCACAGTTAAAAAAAGTTTGCTCTTCACCCTCAGTATGGTCACCAACAGAAGGAAGATTGAATGAATCAAGTGGGATCTCCATGATAACTGACTCGCCACCTCTTGCATTGACAAAGTCCTTCAGATGACATATGGTAAAAGGGACAGGTTCGTAGCTGTGATCGCCATATTCAACAGGAGTTGAATGATCTCCTGTGATACACAGAGAATAGCAGGCAGCCCCACTGCATTCTGCCTGCCAAAGTAGCCGGACTAACTGACCAACTGCTTTATCTACAGCTTCAAAAGCTTTTACTTTCAACATAGTTGCCTTGTCATGCCCAGCATCATCAATAGCCTACATGGTCCAAGCAACAGTACTACACAATGAATAATTTAACTTAATATAATGAACTGCATGGAGATGGAAAAATGAAAGGAAACAGAGTGGAGAGTACCTTTATGTGCAGGAATCCAAAGTCATAACCTTCACTATAACCAGGCTTACAATCCTCCTCTCCAGGCATGAAAATGGGAGGTGGAGGCTCCAATGGAGCAGAAAGCGCCTTGGCTATAGCTTTTACCTTTGATGTCAGAAGTGTACGATAATCTCCAGTGGCTCCAGGTGCCTCAAGAATGTCAATGCCCAGAGATAACCCAAGTCCAGCAATGATTTTGGTAGGAGCTACCATGCATGGCCAAAGATTATGCTTTTGTTCAAAAGCTGGTACCTAAAACAGAAAATCCAGAAATAAGCATTAAGTGGCAGCAAGATAATTTATAAGTTATGCATAATTTCACAGACAAACTTTATACTGAAGAATCTAGACTAACCTCAATACGAATACCACAACCACGCAAAAGCACTAGATTAGCTATGTTCTTCCCCTGTGAAGATCGTTCCTTATTCAGTGGATGTGAAGTCAGAATCCTCGACATCTCCTTTGACAGTTCATTTACAACTGCTGCCGTATGCTTTGCTTCGTCCGTGTCGTGACTGTCGTCTAATGGGGCTGCCTCCAGCAATAGTCGATTATCCTTTAGGGGATCTGTGCCAGAAATGTTCCCACTTAATTTTGGCCCTTTTACAACCACACCACACCTGTGTTCTGTTGCATATCTGAAAAACAAAGTAACTGATTAATTAGATATCCTAATATACCAGAGAAAAAGAAAGTAACCTCGCAGTCCTCTCTAAATTTGACATGTGTATCATGCTTCTACTGCAAATGTTCCCAAATAAATTTAAATGAAAATGATGTCTCTGCACACCTCACTCTAACTTCATATTCTGGAAAGGAAGGTAGCTTCATTCCATCCAATGCTGCACAAAATATTGGACCCTCTTTTTCAAAATGTCTATCTGCCCTCCTGCTTGTTACAATCCTTGTTTTCTCATCCCAGGTTGCAAAATTACTCTGTTACAGGTAGTAAACAGTTCAGATAGCAAGAACAACATGGTATAAAAGATCAAAGCCACCATCCAAAAAGGAATTAGCACAGTTAACATCTTTTATAATAATTTTAATTTCAAGATAGACAGGGATTGGCGAAGCCTGAAAAGCAAAAACGGGGAAGCAAGAAAATGTCACATCCCCAAAAAAGTAAAAACTCAACTTTTAAGACACTTGTAGTCCCATTGTAATTTGGTGTAGGGTGGAAACTTGGTAAATGTGTTTGTTTTGGATTGAATATGCTTGCATAGACATTTAAATGTTATGATTAATATTTTTAATAATGAATTTGGTTTAAATTGCAGTAAGTATGCTTATTACTAACTAACCACTAATTTATATTTGGTATATTGTGTGCAAAGAACATTGGTTTACCTTGCAGGTGCCACAGTGATGAAGATTTTGTGGCTCTCTTGAAGAGACGGATTTTAATTTCGAACTGATCTCGCACCTATCTAAATGTATGTCATCTCCAAATTTGAGGTTTGTCTGAAAAATAAGTACCTATAAATACTTGTGGCTGGCTTTTAGCAATGATCATGTCTAGTTTGTTAAGGCTAGGAGGTTCTGTCGGTATGTATACGCAGCACCTTAGAAGGATATTTGAGCATATAATTCATAGTATGCTTGTAATTAAATATTTTTGCTATAATACTACAATTTAATATACTGTTTTAAACTTGTAATTAACCAACTAATGAATAATTAAAGTTCATATATATATATACAAGCCTAACTTCACACATATCACTATCCCTTAATCATTTTAATTAAAGGAAATCTTGCATTCACAATAGCAAGGTCTTAAGTATCCAGAGAAGTCATATAGCTTAATTTATTATAATAGAAGAACTTAATTTAATGGTTTGAACTTTTGGGTAACCAATTAATAACTAATTAGAAAGTTCATATTTACAAATTATATATACAAGTCTAAGTTCATACATATCACCATCCCTTAATCATTTTAACTAAAGGAAATGTTTAATTCACAAAAGTAAGGTCTTAAGCAACCAGAGAAGTCAAATAAACTAGGTAAACAATTAATATATATGGTAAAAAATTAATACCCATTACCACATAACAATGGATTTATATGGGCATGGGCAGCAACATTTACAAATTAATATGAACAGTTAAGACTATCATGCGGTAAAATATTGTTGTGGCAATATTTATAAGGTATGGCACTATGTGCAAATTAAAAACAAATTGATACAAGTTTCGTAGGAGGACAGAATAGTGATTGAATTTGACGTTGTATGCAAGGGAGTAAAATAAATTAAGAGATAAATAAATCTTTAAAAGGTGTTACTCATTGCGATAAAGGTAGCAGATGCAGAGAGGATATTTTGGAACCACGGAAGAAAGGGAGGATGCTGACAGAAGCCAGTACAAAGAGGGAGCAGCTGGAGAAAATAGATTGAAAGAGAGGAAGAAGAGTGCAAAGCAAAGAAGGAGATCACTGTCTGTGGCTACTAAGAAACCAAGCTATTCAGCCTAGTAAGTAATCACCATGAATTTATGTGAGTAAAAGATATTATTAATTTGTTAGCAGTAAGGATTGTTTATAACTTTATATGTTTACAAATCCATTTAACACAAAACTCTGAGTAATCTGCAAATGGTAGTTATATGCTTGTGCTAATACATAGGAGGTTAGCTTCTTCCAAAGAGAGAATATGTGATGATTTTTCCAACATGATATGAAATCTGAAGTTTGAGTATTGAACCTGAGGTTGCCCATTATTAGCATAGTCATATTTTCTTTACCATGAGCCTTGCAGGAGTAGATTACCTATTAGAGATCAAAAGGATATAAACGTAACATTGTACTGAAACATAGAACTCTTAACTTTCAATAGGTATTGACTCAATAATACTGATTAAGAATTAGCTGAGTTCACCCAGCATAGAGGGCATAGAGGGCCTTTCCAGACAGTTCAATGCCTGGAACATGCTGCAGCACTCTATTTACCAGACTAATGGTTGCATTTAGTGTTTGTTTTAATTGAGAATATATATTATAAGGTGGAGGGAGCAATTTCTCAGAGAGATTGCCTGTGCCCCCTCGGATGAATACTCTGCCCCTCCCACAGCAGCACTGAGTACTAGGATAAAGCCCACATGGTCCCTTCATCAAGCTCTGAATACTTTGATATTTCAGAGGTTATATAGTTTACCTTGCTCCCAAAACTTGTCATCCACTGTTTAAACATCATATTGTGGAGGAAGCAGAGAGATTGCCTGTGCCCCCTCAAATGAATACTCTGTAGCTCCCACAGCAGCACCGAGTACTATGATAAAGCCCACATGATCCCTTCATCAAGCTCTGATTACTTTGATATTTCAGAGTTTATATAGTTTTACTTTGGTCCCAAACACTTGTTATCCACTGTTAAAACATCATATTATGGAGGGAGCAGAGAGATTGCCTGTGCCCCGTCAAATGAATACTCTGCACCTCCCAAAGCAACACTGAGTACTACGATATAGCCCACACGGTCCCTTCATCAAGCTCTGATTACTTAGATATTTCAGAGTTTATATAGTTTTACTTTGCTCCCAAACACTTGTTATCCACTGTTAAAACATCATATTGTGTGTGTATGTGTGTGTGAAGTTTCATAGGCATGTGATTTAGATTCAGATACAGTTGTTTTAGATTTCATATGCGTATAATTTGACTTTAGACATAATTTTAGTAAATGTTTAATTCAAGCTTCCGTGTTTATATATATATGACTATGTTTAGACCTTGATTAGTTATTAAATTAGATTCTTTTAAAAGTTATAATTACCCTTTTAATTACGGTTTTTAAAAATATAATTAGATGTTGATAATTAGATCTCCTCATTTTTTTAATGGCCAGAACTAACATGTTAAGTGTATATTGTAAGAGTTACGGCCAAGTAAATGTTTCAAATAGGTTTGTAAAGTTATTAAGGACAGGCAAAGTAGGTAGCAACTGATTTTACTAACACAGCACAACAAATATGATGGTGTCCTGAAAGTGATTATTAAGATAAACAGTAGGCCAGCAAAAGCGTATGGGAATTTGCAGGAGGTTTGGCTTGCTTGGGTACTTCCATGGGACTAGACAATGCTTTATATGTTGCAAATGGCTACCATTTTAGTTGAGAAGTAGAGGAGAAGTTGAATTGTTAGCACACCTAAACTTAATTAGTAACAATCATTTTGAGTGAACGCACTATGAAAGATGATTGGATAAACTTTACTTAATTAACTGCTTAAAGGACATTAGTAGTCAGACACTGGAGGTGAGCATCACTAGTGAAACAGGATCTGAGAAACTGGAAATAGAATATAGTGGAATATGAAACAGTGTGAATCAAAGGAATCTGCAAACCAAGAACTTCCCATAATGAAGGTCTAATCATAATAAAAAATATTGGATAAATCAAAATGGCTAGTATGTGTTTTCCTTGTATTATGTGGATGGTCACTGGGATAGTTTTATTGTATATTTGTTAGTGCATATGCATGGTCCTCTAGTCTCTAATCATTGAATCTGTCTAGCAAGGTGGTTTCATAGTCAATCAACCCAAAGTGTGAGAAACCTGTAGGACATCCTGATTAAAGTGCAGATTGCCATATTGTCCACCACAAGCCAGAACCAAGTTTGGTACAAGAGCCATCTCCTATGGCAACACAACTGAGGTTGAGTTTGAGGAACTACAAAGTACAAGGGAATAGGTAAAGGACAAGAGTTCTCTTATTAACATAGCTCATCCTACTCTTCCTAAAGTGTTCACTGACTTATTGAAGATTTAAGACCTGACTAGCAGATAAGCTTATTGACAACTTCCAAAATTGACAAACATTAGAAAGTGTGATTTGTGAGTAGGAGCAACCAGTTGTATTTAAGGTCTAGCAAACTTTTTCCAATAGTATACAGGTGATAGACGCAAAGTGCTACCCTTTATATCAAGATTTAAACAGATGTTTGCCAATAGCATGTAGACATCAGATGTCAAGATCTACACAACTCAAAGGTTTGGCAAGTTGTGGCTGCCAGAGTTATGTCATGAGTTCTAGATTGGGATTATGTGTGAGATGTTCTAAACAGCTATGCCTTGTCAGTAGTGACCATGAGTAGTATGGGATGCTTATCTCGTCATTACAGCTAGCAATGAACCAGGGGAAGGAAAAAACTATCATAGAAGCATTATACTTATTACAAAGCAACAATATGACAAACTAAAAGCATAAATGGAATTCAATTCCATGGGTTTAAAATGGGGAAAATAAGGCAAATTAAAAACATTAAAATGCTCATAAGAACATGGAAAAAAAACTAAAAATGGTATTTCACAGCAAAAAGAGTATGTAGAAAGAGAAAACAAAGTCTAAACTTCAATCAAATCAGATGAATAAAGATTCAGTGTTGCCAATTACTCTCAAGTTCTCGTTAAGTGTCATTTTTTCAGTCACAGAGTTCATATTGTCAGACTCATTATACTCATAAAAAACACAATTAGAGAATCTAAAGCAGAAGCCATTGCCACTACATCTACAACCATTTGCTCCAAGGAACACAGCCACAATCATCAATAACCTCATTCAAGATATCCAAATCCTCTTCACTAAACATAGGCTCCTCATTAGCTATGATCCATACTGAATCGAGATCAATCTCATCTAGATCAATTGGCTGATCATCTTTGACAATACCTGAGATTAGCAATGATGTGTGCGTAAGTTCTCAACCTACTTGTGTATACAAGAAAACTATAAAACTATTCAAAGTCATAATTGTTAAGTTTCTAACCTAGAATTTTCTTCAAGCGAAGACAAAGGTTGAGGTGAATGAAGACCAAATTATTCATCTACTGTTGGCTAAATTGATTGTATTTCTTAGAGTGTATATGCTCAAATGCACTCCAAGAATGCTCACAAGAAAAAGAACTACATAACTGATTTAAAATTTACATTTCCATCCAATGAAGTGACTTGGCCTCATGGCCAAAGTACTCCCACCATTTTGCTGACATTAAATTAGTTGCAACAGAAAACTTTATTTATAAACCCAGGTGATTGAATTCCATTTAATGTATGATAAACCAAGTTTCCAGATTATTAATTTAGAAATTAACCCCTAATGTTACTATCTTACTTGATTCCATTGCACATATGTCATAGAAGAAGCCCTTTGCCTTCTTGTACAAAGGCAACTTTGCTATGACTGCTTGTATTTCTTTTGCATCAAAAAAAGAATGTGGAATTGCATTTGAATAACCCTACTCTCACTTCTCCATCTTCCTTGAAATATGGACTATAGTGGATAGAGGGATTCAAGAAATTGCCTGCAACATGGATGTGACAATGCATTGGGTGATCCCATCTAGCATGAATAATCCCCCAAATTGGCATGAATCTACTCTCGTCATTTTGTATTTTGTACTGTATTGCCTCCTTTGCCCTATCCATTGCCTCATAGAAATAACCCATGGAGAATTTTTTCCCCATCAACCAATCTTAGAACTTTGACTAAGGGCTTTGAAACTTGCACAATCTTTTGTGCATCCATCTAAATGCCTCATCATACACAAGATGTGAAACGGTGATCTCATCCACCTAAGTAAAAAATGAGCACTCTACCCAATACAATGAAATAAACATGCATTTGAGGTTCATATTTTGGCCACATAAATTCTCCAATGCCAAGAAAGTAGTAGCATACCTTCTTGCACTTGGTCTCACAAGCTCCTTTCCCTCAGTAAAGTAGCTCATTGTGCTCAACAACCTAGCGTGGTTATATCTAAATTTAGTGATGGATCTCCCCCTCTATTGTAGGTTTAACCCAATCAAGTTTTCCAATGTCCTCAAGGGTTAACTCAATGCAATGTGCCACACATGGGGTCCAAAACAATATAGGGTACTTCTCCATGAAAAGTTTGCCTATTACCATACAATTTATTGCATTGTTACTGATAATCTTAAATACATATTGTGGCCCAACCTCCATCACAACCTTATCAAATAGTGAAAACAAGTGGTTCAATTTCACTCTATCCAATGCATCTACTAATTTCAGGAAATGTCACTGTCGGATGCAACAATAAAATCAATCAATGTATGATTTCTTCTATCAGTCCACCCATCAGACATTATGCTGCAAGATTTAATCTCCCACTGCTTCTGATGCTCAGTAACTACCTAGCTAACATCCTATACTACCTCTCTCAACATGTCAACTATAAGGCTCTCATATGGTGGGGCTTTGGAAGTAAGTTCCATAATAGCAATGGTATTAAACGTAGAAGCGAATATCTTTCTTGAAATATCTCGGCAAACCAAAAGAGAGATATATTAAATTCCTCGGGATAATATCATGAAAATATTGTGTATCCAAAAGCATAGAAAAATAAAAAAGAAAAAAAATAATTGATGTTTTTAATATTTAAAGTTATCCTAATTACATAGAGTGAGAGAGAGAACATAAGAGAGAGGTATTGTATATACCATTAATTTTAAAATTCTTGTTTGCATTGTGCACTGCATAGTATGTTATATGATATAGTTCCACTTCTAAGTTTGAACCCTCAAAACGAATCATAAAACTACAAAATGATCAACTCTAGCCTTAGAAGTAATCAATCCAACTTGTGTGCCCATCCTTGTAATGTCTCCTCTTGAAAAATTAAACCGAGACAACCAAGCGCCCATCATACAAATAAAAGGGTCATAATGTCACAAAAAAGAAGGCTCAAGTTATATTATGAAATTATAATAAAGTTAAAATATTCAATGAAGGCCTCTTGTAATTAAAGTTTATTTTAAATAATTATTCCTCTCAAATAATCAAGGGTCATTTGAATAGTTATGTCATTTAAAGGTAAATTCTATTTAAGAGAAGCCAAGCAGGGATAAGGAGGCATGCATTGATGAACACTTCTATTTTCTGATTTCTAATCCTTGATGCAGCATTAAATTTGGTTCAAATGAGGACGAAACTCCTCTAGGTTAGGAATTGGAGGACAAAAACCCACAATTCCATGTAGTGATTTTACACAGAAATCACCATCGTGCAGAATTGATTAATTTTCAGTTTGTAATTGAAGAAATATCCTTTCAAATCTACAATTTATAATTGGTGTAGCAATCCATATTCCTTGGCAGGGTTGGAACGATCCATATTGCATATGAACAATTGTTTAAATCTTGAAACCTGCACAATACATCCAATAGAAAATCTGCACTTTCACATTGCAGCAGTGGCTTACATCTACTTTTCATATTGAAGGGTTGAAAGGCCGAATGGTGCTTAGGGTGTGAGGACGGATTGATTGAGACTGCAATTTAATTTGTGGTGGAATTTTGTGATTATTTTAAAGAGATCTTTGGTGACTTTGTTGTGCATCTGTTTGTAGAGATTTCAGAAGCTGGCAACTCAAAAAGAATATACATTCAGTTCCAGCAGAGTCATATAATAGGTGTTTTGATGACGATAATTGTATGACAGTTCTGGAGACATTATCAATAAAGAAATTTTCTTCTGAGTACTATTTGTCATTTATAATTTTATTCCATTAGACCTATTTAACTGCTCGTACATGATTTTATAATTGCAGAATTGATAATTATATAGCAAATAATAATATTAATTTGTTTTGAAGCAAAACATTGTTGAGCAAATTAAAATTGGGCAGATATTATTAAATATTTCATCTGGGATATTACAATCCTTGCCTTCTTTGCCTTGTTTTTTGAAAGGACTTACATAACCTGCTTCGTTTGATAGGTGACATTTGGGGGACATTCAAGGCAACCCTTCCCATCAAGACTTGATTGCTTTGCCAAATGCCAATTGAAATGAAAAGCCCCACCATTGTACACAACGCCACAAAAATTGCACTTCACTTTGTTTGTACCCTCAAATTAACATGCAATTTGGCCATGCAAAGTCTTTTTCAGGCTCATATGCTCATGATGACCAAATATGAAAAAAAAAACTTGCATTAACTTTTCAAATGTTAAAACAAAAAAATCAAACATTCCAATAAAAAAAATATATGATATATAAAATAATATTTTAAGTTTTATGGGGTTTCATCCCATAGTGTGATGGTAAAGTGGTGGTGTTATTGTGGCCACCAAGGTTCAAATCTTGGTTGGGCCATTGTGATCACAAGCACTATACCTCCGCTAATCCAATGTGCTTTCAGGCTTGAACCGTAGCGTTGAGGCTGATAATGGTGTTCATGCTATGAGACAAACATTCAGGCCTGTGTTGTTCCAATCCCTCGTTGGGTTGGTGTGCTTGCGAGTTTTGTGCCCTTGCTGAGCTATTGGGCTTGCGGGATTGGACTATTCCCTTGCATTCATGTTGTGGGGTGGGGGCGGGGGGCGTGGGCGGGGGGGGTCTCCCAATTGTGGCCTCCATGCTGGTTCAGGCCAGATTAAAAGTTCTCGGTTCATCGATCCAAAAAAGAAAAGTTTTATAATTTAAATTTTATTAAATATTAAATTTTAAAAATATACATTATTTAATTAAAAAATAATAATTTTAAATATGAAATTATAAACAAAAATAAAATTATTTTTTTAATTTTTAATATAAAAGGATTTAAAATAATATATTGCAATTTTAAAAAAAATTAATCCACCTAAAAACCAAAAAACAAAGAATGACATATAGCAATTTAATTTATTTTCTAAGTTACTAAATTTATTCCCATTCCTAGCAACTTTGTTTTTTTAAATAAAATAAAATAATATATAACAGTTTAAATTTAAAATTTATTGGGGTTGGGGCCCTAGTTCGGTTGGCCAAATCTTTCCTGCTGCAGGTGGTTGGTCACGAGGTCTAGTCTCCCCCACCCCCGTGGTACCAGAGGGCGTGTCGCGCCAGCGCCGCCGGTCACGTTAAAAAGTTTACCAGGCACATTGCAGTTTATAGGGGGTCGTGCTACCCGATTCCTGCAGTCTTACAAAAAAAAAATTATTTAATATTAAATTAAAAATAAATTCATTATTTAATAAAAATAATAATTTATTTTTTCAGTTAATATATTAAAATATAAATACAAACAAAAAAAAAATTACAACTTGATAATGGGTTGGTGAGATGGTGAGGGTTATTGGCTAATTGAACTATAGAGGACAGTTGACAAGACAAATCACATTCTAAAAGGATAAATGCATTAATTCCCTACAGAAGGTGCCAACAAGGGTTGCATACTATATTGTTAAAGGGGCTATCAATAGTTAATTTTTGGTGTTTTAATACGAGACAGATGGCATCTACAGTTGGAGAGAGATTGGAGAAGGCATGTAAGGTAGATATTTTTAAGGGATAGAACCCCACTAATGTCAAGTGGGACAAACAGTAGAAAAGAAGGTGTCAAAGGAGAAAATACTAGCAGATTTTATGCTCTTTGACACTTTGTTTGCATTGGGTGGTTCAAATTTGGGAATTGGTGAAGATGAAAGGAGCTCCCTATGTTGGCATTCGAACTACAATGGCCAACCTTTTGCTAGATCCTAAGCATACATAGGGAAGGTTAAATAATTTCAATATTGCTAAGATACTAAGTTGTTCCTCAATGCTCTCCAATGCAATGGGATCTTATTTGTTGCATGATGACATTGAAGATGCGGTGCATTAGTTGGAAGTGCATTTTGAGTGTCTCTTAGATCATCTACATGCTTTGAAGCAGTGATAGAATTGTTTGTTGAAGGCGATTGAGGAGATTGCCAAAGTGTTGAAACTTGAAAGTTAATCGTCCAGGGGATGCCATTCTAATCTTTTCAAATCGATGATGAGGACTCAAATGATGTTGCAAAGGCCACTCCCAACTAAATGTCTTTTCATGTGTTAAATGTAAGGCGATTTTATCAGAAATTTTATTCCATTAGACCTATTTAACTTAGCTATGTAAAACAAGGGTGGTTTTAGTATATGGGTGGGTTTGGTTTGGTTGCATAGAATAATGGCAAGGCTACATATAGGGGTGGGTTGGTTTAATTGTAAGTATGCACATAGACAATAGTTAATATAGCAACTATTTTGATATTTTTGGACTAGTCGATTCCTCGTTAGTCACTCTTCTAGTAGTTTGTATAAGGTATTGTAATGGCAGCACATCTAGTGGATGTTAAGCCACCAACATCCAAGGATCAAGCTCATTCATTTTTTTTTGGCTCCTAGGCCCTAACCAAATTTACTATCAAAATAAAAAAATTTTAAAAAAAAATTACAATTTAAAATTAATATCCACTAAAATATTAACATATTATATGAATTAAATTGATTTTTAAAATAATATAATATATAACAATTTAATAATTTAAATTTTATTTAATAATTAAATTTAAAATAAATACATTATTTAATATTTTTTAACTATTAAATTATATATTATAATTTATAAAAATAAAATTTTACATTTAGATTAAAATTTTAAAAAAATATATATATTTTAAATAAAATAATTAAAAGCAATATATTATTCAATGAATTGGAAAACTAAATTGGGAAACGTAAAATACTCACATTAAAAAAAAAACTAATATATTATTATATTATTTAACTATATGGTAAAAATAAACAATAAATTTACACTAAACAAAAACCAAAGCAAAAAATTAATTTCATTTAAAACAAAATGGTGCACCTAGCATAGACGTCATGGAAACAAAAAAAAAACTAACCAAAAATTGTAAAACACGCAAAAAAAGCCCTAAATGGGAATGCGTAGAGTGCAACAAATTACAATGGAAAATATGACCAAAATTGCAATAATTCATTATTTGTATGGAACAGAAAACATATTTTTGGCCCTAATATCACACAATATTGAACTAAAAAAATGGGCAATCTACTTCTATGGTATTAAGTTATTAAGCATGATCTACCAATAAGGAGATCAAACAATGTTGAATGAGATGCTTGAGTAATACCAAAAATTTGTTATTGGCTTCTTTGCCTACGCCCAAACATTTTCCTTCCATCCCATGCTCTCCAATGATGGTTGGGATCCAAGTGTGGTACAAGGTGCAAAATAACCATTCACCCTTCCACCACCAATATTAGGTTTTTCGAAAGTGTTGGTAGCAATGCGGAAAATAGTATGATATTAGAGGAATCATGTTCTAATATTCCTCACCATCCATACCAACAACTACATCACACTGTAGACCATGTCAATGAACTAATAGTAGTTCTAGCCTTGTTCACCTTACTTTTTTCAAAGGCATCAAGTGACAACTTTGCTTGTCTGATTACATCCAGAGAACAGTTTATCCAAGCTTTCATTTTGTGTCCTGGCATCTTTGTAATGTGCAATTTGGAACAGTTAATTCCCCCATCATTTTCATTTCCACAAAACTTGCATTTCAACTTTATCAAATTGAGAACCTTTGTGCAATATGCCCATGCAAAATCTTTCTCTCGTAGCATGATGAAATATGGGCTGAAACTGAAAACACATTCATACAGATTGCTATTATGGTTGATAAAAAAATATAAAATAACAAACACATAGCAGGCTGCAACCTTTAGGTTTAGTCAAAAATAATAAATAGCCTATCCCTAAACTTCAAAACTTAGTTTATGGGATAAGGTTGTGGTCTGAAAAAAACAGCAGCATTTTCTTTCAAAATGAAATAATTTATGATATTATGAATAAAACTTAGTTTAAGAAGTTCGGAAAAAGGAATATTGAAAAACCTTACCTCTCTCGCTGCACCTAAAAATAAAAGAAATGAGGATTTGAAGGAGCAGTGACAAATTTATTTGGTTGTCCTAGTTTGATAATCAAAAAATGTTTGGTTTGATGTTTATGATCGCCTGGGAAAGTTTAAAAAACATTTAACTACTGCTTAAAAGTGAGAAAATAACAAACAAATGAATTTTGGTGGGTTATAGGAAAAAAACCATTGTCATTTTGAAAAACCAAAGGGGAGTGGTGTTGTCTGGAAAAAAATAAAGGAGGCTTAGGTTTGAAAGACCTAAAGTGGCAGGGCATTGCTCTTGCCTCTAAGTGGATCTGAAAAGCTCTCGAAGGAAACGAGAAATGGCAAGAAACATCCAGTCAAATGGGAGTGGTGTTGTCTGGAAAAAAAATAAAGGAGGCTTAGGTCTTGAAAGACCTTAAGTGGCAGGGCATTGCTCTTGCCTCTAAGTGGATCTTAAAAGCTCTCGAAGGAAATGGGCCTTGGAAAGTTTTAATCAGAAAAAACATCATTGAATCTATACCTAAAAAAATGGAAAAATGGAAAAATTTGCATCCTTGTGACTTTCTTTTTGGTAACTCTAGAGTTAAACCTTCTAGGTCAAATGTCTTTGCTAGTATTCGGAAAGCCTGGGAGTCTGCTAGAGCCCTAATCAAGAACAGTAATGCAATAGATATTGAAAACAAGACCTATCATAGCTACAGATCTGTATGGTGGAATCCCAATCATAAGGGCAAACCTTTGGCTCTGTTACAGGGATGCTCTGCTAAAATGTGGTATGTTTAGGGTATCTCTTCTTTGGATGATGTCTTGAATAATTCAAAACTAATGTCTCGGGATCTCTTGAAAGAGAAGTTTAGTCTCAATGAATGTATTCAAAGAACTTACTCTGCTATACTGAAAATTTGGAATAACATGTGTGCTTCTTTGAGCATTGCTTCAAAGCCTGATGGATTCAATAATTTCAAATGGATGGATAATACTCCCCTTCTGAAGATTAAACCCCTCAATCTATATAAACTTTTGTATGAACCTCAGGATGTTTTAGGTCATGTTAACAAGGCTTGGGGATTAAACTTGGGAAACCCTGAGTGGTCTGGTATTGTTAAGAAATGTTGGTCTAGTTTGATTGAGCCAAAAAATGTTGCTTTAAATGGTTATTACTCATTGGTAAATTAGTTAAGAGTCACAATCAATCTGTCTGTAATGTCTATAACTGTACTGAAGATCTCAAACATATTTTTTTCAACTATAAATATGCTTTGAAGGTTTGGTCAGTTTTTATGGGGAATATCCTAGTTTGGGATTGTAGAAATAATATATCTTGGTTTGAAATAATAAGTGGTTTTGTCAAAGGTCTAAGTTCCAAGGTAAATAGATTCTGGAATGTCTTGTCTACTGAAATTTTAAGGTTCATTTGGAAAAAAAGGAACAAGGACTTGTACCAAGGAAAGAGGAGGATCCTTACTGAGTCTTGTAATAGACTCATTTTTCTACTTGTTGCTGAACAGGTTACCTTCACACTGAAGATCCCTGCAGAAAGATTTGTAAAGATCCTTGATGAGGGTGCAGCAAGCATTTACAAGGAAGACATCCAAGATGTTGATTACTAGCCTCGAGACCTGAGAAAGGTGGATGATAAATTCAAAGGGGAGTACATAAACTTCCAAAACATGTACTCCAAGCTGCATCAATATGAAATCAAGAGAGATAATGAGCTCAGGGACCTGGAATTTACCGCTGGAAACTTTGACAACAGTGACTGGAAGAGGATTTCTCCCCCTATTGGAGCTTTCCTGGGGGTTGACTCTTACATGCTCAGCAAGAACTACAACAGTGGAAAGGCGCAGATCAGTGAAAAAAAGAATGAATAGTGCTTTGTTTTGTTGGTGGTCTTTTGACTGAACTATCTTTGATTAGTAACTAATTCTGCTCCTGTTTTGTACCCCATGGAGCAGAGGGATTATTACTGATGAACATATGTTGATGTAACCAGACTTTATGATCTTTAGTAATCGAATATCAATTTAAAAAACAACCTGATAGTTTTTTCGATAAAACAAATTTAACCCACGTGATTTTCAGATTTACCCCATTTTTGCTGGTTTGACCCAATTTTGACTGATGTGACTAGTTTATTGAATGAGACAAGCATTCTAGTTCTGATTGGCATGGGAAAGGTGGTGGGTATTGAGTATCTATTGCTAACTACAGGTATTTTTCCATGTTTTGCAACCATGGCTATGATGTGGTATGGGATTCACTAGCCTTTCTCTTTTCAACTAGTTGCAAAACTATTAAGGAGTTAGTGTCTTGGTGAACCAAGCAAAGAAAAAATTTAATGATGTGGTAGGGACACATTCACTTCCTATTGCCACTATTCACTGTGCGTGTATGTGATATACGGCTGGTGATAACATGGTAAGTCTATGTGTAACTAAGCCTATGTCATTATATCCTGGTAAATTGGGGTATTGACATTATGAACCCCCCTCCCTAATAGGCCAACAAAGTCCACTTGGTTGGGGTGGATAAATATTCTCTATTCTTGGTTGGGGCTATCTTGCATCCTCACACCCAAACCAAAAACCCTTGCAGACTTACAAAAGACATGTTCAAGCTTAGTGATCAACCATGACTTAGGTACCAGTTGTTTAATTTTTTGGCATTAAAATTTATTGTATATTTATTATTATAGATGCTTTATTTGATGGAATATATTGTTCTTCTAGGATCTCATTATGCACTAGAAAGTTTAAGTGTATCTTGCTCTTTTTATATACTTGATTTAACCTATGTTATCAGTATCTTCTTATAAGTTGTACGTGTTCCTATGACTTGTAGATGTGATGACTTCTATAAGACATGATTATGTTCCTTTATGACCTTATCTAAAAAAAGTTTACCAGTTGTTCTTCTTAAATGTGCATGTGAATGGATGTATGGTGTATCTATATTGATGAATACTTGTTAGTTGGATTTGTATTAATGAATGAAGTTGTTATGATATTTAGTAGTGCTGTATGTTATGGGAAGAGAATAGTAGAAAAAAAAAGTTACCAAAAAGAAAGAACTGGAACAAAGCTTCCCCTCACCTCACAAGCTCAGAGATGAGTTAAACCAAAAGCATTGTCTTATGAAAGATTTTAAGCTTTGATAATCCATCTTAATTGAGATGAGTATTTGGCCTTTGGATTATAATTGTGTAAGAGAGTTCAGATTGATGTTTCAGGGCATCCTTTGTGATTCCATCATCTAGACGTGAGAGTTGCTTGGATTGCTAGAACCATGTCTTTTGTCTAGAAATTTTCAATAAGTTCTTATGGCCATTAAAGATCTTTAGCCATTAAAAGTGTGCAAAAAGGATAGTTAGGCTTCAAAGAGAATAATTAATATGATTAGAATGTTAAATGGGGCCTAACATCTAGATGACTATCTTATGCTAGAGATCTTTATTGGCTATAGAAAGTTACCAGAAATTTCCAGTAAAAAGATATGGTTCTAGAGTCATTTATTTATGGACTCAAAATTCAAAATCAAATTCACTCTCTTGTCCTAATGATAGATCACAAAGAATGACCCAAAAACTCTTAACATGGTTTTGATCAAAAAGCCAAATGGTTTCTCCTAATCACAAATGTTTCCACCAAAGGTAAAAATAGCACAAAACATAAGAATCCAAGTAGTTTGAGGAATGCATAAGCACATATGTAACCAAAAAAGGCTCCAAATATATCACTTTGAGTTTACACATATATTGAGCCTCATGTCACTTTACAAACTCATAGATTGAGCATCATGTCATTTTACACATAGATTAGGCCTTTGTAACAATTTGAGACTTCAATTGCAAGAACAGCCCCAATGGAAGAAGCAGCTCCTACTGTTTTGCCAACAAAGAGCATCTAAATCAAGAGACCTATATTTTATTAAGTATTATGAAAAGTTCAGATGGAAATAAAAACTAACCAAAACTCTATTTCAGAAAACCTTATTCTGCAAGTATTTCCCATTAAAGAATGTCAAAACTGACTTGTAAAGAGGCAAAAGTTACATAGTTAAACTACTGACATTTATAAGAGAAACCATTTTCTATTTTGGATAAATTATTATTTTAACTAAAAGTTTGTTAATAGAGGAGATGTTAAGTTTTTGACTCTATTACTATTTCACACCAAAAAAATGAATGTGATAAGGCTCACATACATGAAATGTTTGCACATTGGAAAAAAGGCAAAAGGGATACCAGTATAGCCAACTAGCAGGTGAAGCATGCCCCCAATGGATCTATTCAAGCTCATGGCATTGTCATGGAGTGCTGAATTTTATAATAAGGTTGCCCACTGTCTACAGAAGTGCACCCATCAAAGTGTGCAATACAAAATATTGCCTTCACCCTCTCCTCACTAGATATTTAACCTAATATATATTCAATCTCCTATTCATTGATGTAAAAGAATATGAGATACAAATAGTAGTAACATGAAGCTTATTTTTTATATGAATATTTATTTTTATTTATTTGAAGGCAAATAAAAATTAATAATTTAAACTCAAACTAAGAAGATAGCTAAAATATTCATGGCTACCATACGAGTCTTGCCTAGAATATTTCTAAACACAACCAAAATAACTCCATGGGTTTGATCCAGGCATATCTACCACCAGTGTTTTTTACAATGCCAAGACCATTCCCAGCCTTGCAGTACTTGCAGTCACACTTCCATGTTCTGTGGTACAGAGCACCTTCCAGATGCTCATGGCAACTCCAGGATCATCCATCCATCTTCCAAAATATCACACACACTCCAATAGTGTCACAAAGCACTTTCTAAGATTGGGCTTGAAAGTATCCATACTTTACAAAACCTTCTACAGTGTTTACCATGGCTTTAGCAAGGTTCAACACACCTCCAAGGTTCATCACCACATTGTTCTAAGCATTACATGTCAAAAATCAAACAATGCAGTCACTGCAATAATCCAAGTGGCACCCTTGAGGCTCGCATTGTGCCAAGTCATCCACTAGCACATCATACAATTTACAGTGACACAACCTAACCATTAAGAGATGATGAGTCACACATGGAAATGGTTCAGCTTTCATAATGACTCAATTTTCACAACATTCAATCTATATATACATATTTGTAACATGGATAAGTAGATTGCAACAAACGGATTAGAAGATAGCAGTCATGCATCTTTCTTAAGCGTATGTCATGTACAAAATGAAAAGATAAATAAAATAAATATACTGTTTCAATTTTATATCTGTCTTTGCACTAGTCTATCTCACATAGCTTCTGCACACACACATAACTTCATCCAGAGAGTTGTCCGTTGGGTTTCTACCTAGGCCCAAAGGCCAAAATCAATGGCATCAAAGTGGTTCATCTTGTTCTTGCGTGACCTATCAAACGCAATCCAAGTATCTAACCCTTGGCATCAAACCTCAAGATCCATCAAACTATCTACTGATTCATTTCAACAAACCAAACAAATCAAATATAAGAAAAGATGCACACAATGATCAAGAACAAAATCATTGAAGCATTCATGGACCAGCAGAAATTTCTATTCAAAAAGTCCTTGAATGGGCAGTTCCATCAACCTCATCATCAAGTTAATGGTCAAGTCCCCCTTAAGTTTCAAGTAACTCTAGTAATTGATAGCCTGTTAGATCGATTAGAATGCTATTTCAGAATTTCTCCATGAATGAATTTTCTAATGAAGAGGAGATCAAGATCGTACTCCTAAAAGTCTCTTCAACCTTCAAGAAGTGGTGGCAAGCCCATGTGCTTTGAAAGGAAGGCCAGATAGGAGCAAAATGTCAGCCATCCTGAGAAAATTTCCAAGAAGCCTTCAAGGATGACTACTATCCTGAAGATTTTTACAATGGTTGTTACATGCAGTGGTCACAAATGTGGCAAGGATGTGAGTCGTGACGAATCAGTCCAAGCCTACACCAATGCATTCCATGATTTGTATGCAAGGCTAGGCTCATTCAAGCCAAAGTAACATCAGGTCCTCAAGTACCACAGCAAGCTATGACCATCCATTCAGTTCATAATACAAGCTGGTTAAAGTCAAGAGTCAAGATGATGAGAGAAGCCTATTCCTAGGTGGCAAACATTGAGGAGATCAAGCAAAAGAGAAAGCAAGAAACAATGTCAACACTGTTGATGATATGCAGCCGCGGGCCTCTACTTCCAGGCTCGAGTTTCGATGAAGATGAATAAATTAAATATAGCCTTGGCTATTTAATTTATATGTTCGATTTGTTCTATGAAGAGGTGCTTAATAATCATGCTCAAAATAAAATATTAAAGACTTAATAAATAATTATTATTTATTTAAATAAAGCCGACTTCATCTGGAAAATCACGCCTCTCCCCAAAGACGTCTTTTGTCTAGAAGCCAACCTCTCTTGGTGAAGGGGTGCGATACCTCTTGGTTACTTATATATATGATGTTCTTCATTTGTGTTTGGCAAGCAAGTCAAGCATATTCGCATGAGGAGGAGAAGTGCGATCTGAACAGCAGATCATCATTTGTAAACAGCAGATCGATTTCAAGGAGTAACATATTCTTTTGTATATGCATCTAGGAGAGGTGCGAATACTCATTGTATCAAATTAGGCATTGTGTTGTGCCTGAGTTGTAAACAGATTTCTGCTCTTATTCAATCAATATATAAGAGATATATTGGCTGGGTTTTTTACTCCCTCAGGTTGGAGGGTTTTCCCAGGGTATCTTGTGGTGTTCATTGTCTCATGTGTTGCATTTTCTGATTACTTTCAGTTTGAATTATCTGATCATTGAAAAAACTAACAAACACTACACAAGCAACCCCCTTAGAGCTAAACTTTGAAGTAGAGGGACTATTTCATTCACAAATGTGGTTGCAAGAGCAGTGCAAGGTCAGCCCTTGGACATTCTGATTGATGGTGTTAGCATGAAGAACCTCATTTCTACAGCAACTATTAAGTGACTGAATTTGCAAACTATGCCCCATCTGCAACCTTACAAATTAAGATGGCTCAACTCCTACAACACCAAAGATATATGCATCACTCTCCAATGCCGCTTTTCATATGATAGTCATCATTTTAAGGAGTTAATTTTTTATAGTCATCCTTTCAGCACATGCTATGCCAACTCCAAAGAAGATTGTGCCAGACAACTATGCATACTTAGCTTTCTATCCATCAAATTTTAGAAACCATGTTTACACCAAACTATTCTATGCCCATGTACAAAATTGTCAAATGAGGAGCTTCCACATCAAGCCAAGTGGTTCACTAAGTAAAAGCTAGAAGTCAAGGTTCCACACCTACTTCCTAGACTTTAACATGATTGAGAATATTGCTTTACAAGGAGTGACTGATCCAGGTGACTACCAATAGTGGTTCTCACAGTAACGCCAAGACCATTCTCATGGCTTGCAATACTTGTCACACTTTGATGGTCTACAGTACACCAATGAAAGAAATGAAATTTATCTTCTTTCTTATGCATACAATTGATTAAGATCAAACTAAGGACCCTTAAAAGTGCACAAAAGTGCCCTAAATCTAAGCTAATCAGATCACACATTAGGTAGGACTGACAAACAACAAGAGGCAAGACACATAAACAGGTACACTAAAATAGAAATGGGATAAGATGAAAGGTAATGTAATTTTACACTCGGAATCTAACTGTGCAACCACTAGAATGGATTGTTGTAATGTCCCAAAAACAAAATGATCGACCTGGCTGACATATGGAGCAAACAGTGTTTATTAACACTATTAGATAATAAATTAATTTTGATTTCTGGCCAACTCATTAAGTTGGTGCCATTTGCATTTTAAATTTGAATTTTATATTTTAAGCTTGTTTGGGCCAACCCCTTGGGAGGTCGACTATTTAGGCCAGTTCTTTCAATCACTCTAGCATCACGGATTTTGGACGGTTTGTCTTGCCAAGTATCGCAGAGGCGTAGCTTTCTGGCATTGGCACTCAGGGTGAGTGTAGCTTTACACCCAAGGAAATTTGTGTTTCCATCATCTTTCGACATTGCTTGATTTCTCACAGGTTACACTCAATCGATTTGCAGGCGGGTCCAACGTTCGAGACATTGAGTGGAGCGATTATCAGACGATCAGGCCGAGCCTCAGGCTCTGGTCGCTAATTGCAGAATTCGCCTTCATTTAGTGAGCACCACGATTTACCACTCCTCTTGTCCTCCACAGAAGATTGAAGTCTATGCGATTACTCCCTGGACAGAGCGAAACCGTGACTACTAGCAGCCAGGAGAAATAAGCATTAGCAGACACTTCCAAATCGTCGCATAAGTCTCATTGAAATATTGCTTGATCTAGGATCGGGTTGTGGTTGGAGTGTAGGCTTAATATACTGGAGCAGAATCATTCACCTCCTCTACAGCGTAAGCAGCATCTACAGAAGGAAGTCCCGGAAGTCTTCATTGGGCAGAGCATCACAAGCGAATACACACATATCACAAGTAACATGCAACAAAGCATATCAGAATGAGCGTTTGGCACCACTGAAAGGGCACGAATGCCCGCTAGAGACAATCGATACAATCGGCCGTCATCATCTCATGCCCAGATCTTGCCATCATGTCTAAGCTCGTATATGCAGAATTTGCCAGAAAATGTAATCGATGTTAATTTCACTCAATTCATGTGATCGAGCATTCTAAGATGATTTGAATCAATTGCGAACCCTGTTTAGAATTTGGTTGTGAATCTGGTTTGTTTTCTGAAGGTTTCAGTATTCAATCTGCTGCATTGTTTTATGGGAATAACTATTGTTGTGTTACTTATCTGTGTTTGGAGATATTTGCACTCAGTCACTTACAATTGTTGATGCTGTCAAGAGAACCCAAACCCAATTTTGAGGGAAACAGAGATCAGAACAGACGTGCTAGGCACATGAATATTATTTGAACAAATGTGCCAGGTTAGTGAATTTTGTTTTGTATATGCTCAAAAACAATTAAAATTCTCAGGGCAAGTAGCTATACTAGTGTACAGGCTATATTGATAAAAGAGGGGGAGGGGGACTTCTTGTGATAAACAAAAACAGAGAAATCAAGGGAAAAAAATTATCCTATGATTGCATGAGAGGAAAACAGAGAAATGAAGCACTTTCACCTAAAGGAGGCTGATAAAATTGATTGAGCAAGCTATAGATGAATATATTAGTATATGAAGCTTTCTGTGAAATTTTGGACTTGCACGAGCTGTTTTGGGGCCAAGACAAATGTGCCAAGCATTTGAATTTTGTCAAGACAATTGTGCCAAGCACTTGAATTTTGTCCTGGACACTTGTGTGAAGCACAAATGTCCTTTGCTCCAAATAGACTGACAATTTCTAGAGATGTTTGGCACTAGATTCTAAGCACTTTTCATAACTGTCAAATCTATCAGAAATGCTCGACTTCTTCCGTAAATGACCTGCAAACACACTTTTCTGTTGAAACCCAACAAAATAGAAAAGTTAATGATGAAACTGTCTTGGTCAACCCCCTAGTGGGTATTCAAACATGGATCCACATTAAACATGAATATGTCAACATGATAATCAGATCTATACTATGATAAACATGGGATTGAAAGCATAGAAATTGAAACCCTTGTCGGATACAAGAAGGAAAATGGAAACTAGGAGGTGAAAATGACATTGTGAGAAGAAAAAAGGAGATCAAATGGCAACAAAGGTGATGGTAAATGGCTTGGGGGATGGAAAGGGTATAACAAAGAGAAGAATGAAATGAGATAGGCAAAATTTGGCTAAATCCCTATGGAAAATGGAAGGGAGAAATGAGTAGCATGATGGAATGGAGTTATAAAAGGATGAGACCTCACAAAGGCTACAATAAAGCTCCAAAATGGCTGCAAAATCAAACTCCAATGCTCCAAAGCTATGCTCTAGCAAGATGACAATACACCAAGGCTCCAAAGCTCCTAAATTACTAAATAATAGCAAGAGAATGCAAGTATTTGATGAGTATCTATGAGAGAGTGTATGTAAAATGACAAATAGACTCATTTTTATAGATTTTTGAGAGTTTCCACTGAGTTTTCAAGGTACCACCATAAACATAGTAAGTAAGCATTAAAGAACCTTGCATTAAATTCTGGAAGTCAAATAAGAAAAGGAGAAACATGACAGGCAGACTTGCCCCTTCACCTAAGGAAGCTCAAATGTTATAGGAAGGAAAAGGAGAAGAAAATAGATGAATGGTGATAATTTGAAGTGGATTGGAACTATGTGCTTCAAGATATGAAAGAAATAATGGGAAGGGTCTACTACTGTCTACACATGAAAGGGGTAACAAGAGCATTAAATTTTAGTGGGAAGGGATAACAATTACCTAGGAAATATGAACAAGGCTTACTTGAGGGCTAAGGAACATATGGAAAGAGGAAAAACACATGGGATGAGGGTAAAATAGGCTAAACAAGGGGCTAAAAAGGAGTGAAAATAGACACCAAAGGGGAACACTAAAGTGGATGCAAAACATAGTAAAAGGAATTGCAAATTATGCAATTTCCATTTTTGCAACTAGAGCACCTTCCAAATGCTTGCAATAACTCTAGGATCATCCATCCATCTTCTACATATGCCACACACTCCAGCAATGGTGCAAAGCATAGTTGGCAGACTCGCGAATTTTTTTTAAAAACGAGTTTTTTTTAGTTTAACTAGCGAGGACAAGTTTTTCGAAAAAACTCGGCTTTGCAAAAAAAAATGTTTCTAATGAAATTTAATTAATTTTTTAAGTTTCCAAGTTTTTTCAAGTTTTTCCCGAGTTTTAAAAAACTCTCCAATTTTTGGCTTGGCGAGTTTTTTTTGGGGCGAGTTTTCCAACTATGGTGCAAAGCACTCCATATAAAATCAAGTTTGGTGGTATTCATACTTACGCTAACTACTTTATGGTTTCTACCATAGCTTCAATAAGGTCCAACATATATCCATGTCAAACCACAAAGGGCAACTCACACCGCTCATTACCTCATTGTTCTAAGCAATACACTTCGAACATCAGATGGTGCAGTTGCCATAGTAATCCAAGTGGCACCCCTAAGGCTCGCGCTATGCTAGATTATCTGCCAACACATTACACAACTACTAGTCACAACACCTAACTCTCAAGAGATGATGAATCATACATAAAAAGAATTCAACTTCCATAACAACTAGTTCAATTTCCATAACATCTTTCAACCTTTGTGGCATGTCATCTATGTGTACATATCTATAAGAAAGATATACAAAGCAGCAATCATATTAGAAGATAGTAGTCATACATCTTTCTCAGGAGTATGTCATGTATAGGATGAACAAATGAATAAAACACATCTATTGTTTTGGTTCTATATCTCTCTCTCTCTTCACTCTTCAATCTCACAAAGTTTCCACGTATGCACATAACTTCATCTAGAGAGTTATTCCTCCTAGTTTCTACTTGGACCCCAAAGCAGGGCACATCCCATAAACCAGACCATTGTAGTTAATGCACCAGCTATTTATATGTGGGACACACTCCCTCCATAAACAACTAGTGCATTGACTAAAATACTCCAATTGTTTAAGTTCAACCAATTAGGGATACTCAGAAAAACCAAGTAGCCCTTCTCCAAAAGAGATACTATTACCAAGAAAAGTGATAAACTATGTTTTTAGTAGTGTTCCATAGGGACGCATCCCCCCTAAAAAACCAAGCGTCTTCGAGACAGGGACGTCCCCGAGACACGAGGACGCCTAGGGAACGTCCTCTTGCCACCTCCAAGTTTCCTCCACCATTTCCCAGACGTTTCCTTAAAAGGGAGGCGTTTCTTGGATGTTTCTTCCCAGGAAACTCCAAAAGGGGACTCTAGGACGTCCTCGAGACTTCTAAACGTCCCTCGCCACCTTAGGAAACTCACAAAAGACTCTCACAGCAAAGCGTTTATTTTGATGGTTTTTTTAAACAACAAAAGGAAAAAGGTCACTTCAAAGGGTTAACCCTAACCCTAAATCAACCCCAACCCCCAAGGCCTCTCAAAAATGTTATAAGAGACATATTGTCTCAATCTTATTCACAAATTCATTGCTACAATCTAGACTTGAAGAGGAAGAGTGAAGTGAATTTGAGTTTGAGGCTTTGAGTTGCAACTTGCAAGGAGACTTGACATGGAGCTTGGGGATGATTAGAGGCAACAGGCCATTAGCCATTGACTCATGAGTCATTAGTATTAACATCTACTATCTAGTAGTTACTATTTTTCTTTTGAAGTTTGAACTTTGAGCATTACTGATTGTAATTATGAATCATGATTATGAAATTTTGAAACTTCTAGTTCTTGTTCCAATGTCTATATTTTGATTTTCAATGTTCACTATTAAAATTTAAAAACTACTACTAGTTCAATGCAATCATTACAATGTATTTAAAGATTACTTGTTCCTTAGGCTTCTACAGTTATACATCTTTTTATAACTAATTTTTCAAGTACTATATGTATTTTAGCACCGCTCCCCAGTCCCCGTTCTTAGGGCCCCCGAAACCCGTCTCCACGTCAGGAAACTTTGTGGAACATAGGTTTTTAGTAAGACATACAAGTTGCAACAATCCCATGACTAACTGAATAAATAGAAACATTAACCAAACACATGCAAGTTGCAACAATCCCATGACTAACTGAATAAATAGAAACATTAACCAAACTGAGATTCCATGTTTTAAAAATTTAAACAAATGAAAAAATTGGTCCTTGATGGCATCCCTCTTCCATAAGCAGCTAACATATAACTAAAACCAGGAAATTAAGCAAATCTCAAATTGGCAGGTCCAGCAGTGAAGCCCTTGTTTCCTTCTTTCTGTTCAATGTCAACCAATCATTCATTGTCAGCATCAGCTGCCAGCCATGGGCCTTGATCCTACATCTGATTTTCCATAAGAGGATTTTTCACAACTCTGAGGTGAAAGATCTAGAGAATCTTCCATCCATGTCGACCCCTGCCACTAACATTGTGGAAGCACTCAAGAAAATTTCCCACAATAATAATAATATCCTGTTTGGTATCTTCAAAATCCAAAAGCCTCTTTTGGGAGGGTGCATCCTTGGGGAAGAGATTTATTCTTATTCCTGGTAACCTGACAAGCTTCATTCAGCCTGGTTTGTTGCTGCATAACAATAGTTTTGAGGTCCTCCACTTTGTTTCTAAGGACAAAAAGCTCCAGTGCACAAAAGTGGGAAACATAATCTTCATTACAAGCATTATAGAGGGACCCCGCTTGAGCATGGCTGAGGTGAGGTGATCTTCTATGGTTGCTAAATCAGCAACCAAAATTTTAATTTCATCCAAAATAGACTCCTTGACATTGAGCCAATTCATCCTAAGAGAGCTCGTAATCCATGCTTGGTTAAACTGCATAATCGATAAGATGAGCTAGTAATCCATGCTTGGTTAAACTGCATAATCGATAATGGTAATAGTCTTGTTAAACAACAAAAGCCAGGAACAGATGTCCTTAGGATCAGCAGGGAAAGGTATAGAAACGAAAGGCATTTTCAAAGCAGCATGGTTAATAGAATTGTTAACCAAACCAAGAGATTCCGAACTTTTCAATTCCCTGTTCCTCAAGGCTGAGACAGAGTCATGGCAGTTCTCTAACTATTTGGAGAGATGGCAACTAGGGTTAGCATGAGGTTTGAGAGACAACTTGAGTCTCTATAAGATGGGGCATTTTGAGGATTGCTTTACCTAGACCTAGTTTTTGTCAAACCTTTATGAGTTGAAGTTTTTGGCTACCATAGCCAAACGCAAGGTGACCAAAATGAAAGACAAGTAGAGAATAACAACACACCCCATAGCAGAGCCCACAAAAATAGTTAAACTAAGCATAGTGTTGAAATGACCAACCTGTTAACAGAAACCCAAGCATGGGAGGATGGGGAGAAAGAACTGAAGATGAAATTGTGACTTCTCCATACCACAACTAAACACTGCAAAACCCGTTTCCAGAACCAAGAAAGCACCCAAAAGCAATTTTTCATAAACCAGGGAGAAGGAGGACAGAAAACAAGAGAACTGAAATTGTGGACAAACCAGCAGCAAGAAAGAATCAATAAAGGAGGCATAATGAAGGGATCTATAGCACCAGTATTCAAGAATTCTCACATAGACACCTCACACATGCAAACCAACATGCATTGCAACTTTGATATGACAATGCCAGAGGGAATGTCACATGAAGGGGATGTTGGAGGTGAATTCAATGCCCATTGCCAGGAAAGAAATTGTCATTGTGAATGACAGGTGAGCAGATATTTATAAGACCTGATACCCCAATCAAAATGGCAATGCATGGCAAAATGTGGATTAAGAGAACTGCCAACAAACCAATCAAAAGACCTGCTCTAACCCCCACATGAGGAAGGTCCTTTGGGCTTCGAGTTTGCAATGCATTCTTGTAAAGGCTTGAGATAGGAAGCTTGTTCATCCAGGGTGTATGCCACTTTGTTGGCCCCTTAGAGAGTATGGCACATTTGATAACCTTGGTTGAGAAGGTTATGAATATTCTCAAATTTCAGATACTCACCCCTGAGTTGAAGATCAACATAATAACTTATGAATTTGATCCAATTATCACCTTAGGAAGTTTGCACTGGATGACCAAAGTTAGACCACACCATACAGCAAAAGCTTCCACATAGTTAGTTGAGGAATACCCAAGCCCCAACAGAAACCAAAGATGGGAAGGCCTTTATTATCCCAGCAGACTCCTCCCATCCCTACCTCTTCCGGATTGCCTCTAGAAGCCCCATTAGTGCTGTAGTTTTACCTGAGAATTAGTAGATGGATCCCACTTCACCAAAATCATTTCAGCTTAGCAGTCCCATGATTTTGGGTAGCTATGGAAACAAGGCCAAGTACACAGTCCTCTATAGCAAAGAATCCACAAGTTGAAGAGCACCAGACAGTCATGGATTCAGAAGCATTTTTAACCACAATTGTCCAAAAAAGACACAACAAATGGTACTTACCTTTAAAATTCAAGTAATTACTTGCTAATCAAAAATTACAGCAATCCAGGCCTTGGCCAAGTTCCAAATAAGATTCAAACATTTGGAGGTCAATAGGGAGGAGTTCTATCTCAACCAAAGCTCTAAAAGAGATATGAATAGGTTGCAAATGAAGCTCAAAAAAGTGGATCTATAAGTGCTGTGCAGAGATCTAGCAAAGGAAAAAAGGAGTAGGTGACCTCTGGCTTCCTCAACATGCGAACATAAAATGCAGCACAAAGGACCATAGAATCCCCTCTTCTGCAGATTTGCGTATGTAGGGATTTCATTCAGAATGTCCAGCCAAGCAAAAGTATACACTTTAGGCTAAACTTGAACTACCAAATGTGTTTCTATATAGGGTTAAGTTACACTTTAGCAGATACATAAATAATCTTTTCTGACAAAGAAGATACCATCCCCATCAGTTACCCAGCTCAATTTGTCCACATCCTAGATGATGAAGCACATCTTATGAACTAGAATATTCCAAAGTTTGAGCTTGAGCTCATCTAAAACTATTCCCAACCAGTCACAGTGATCACAGTTTTGTTTCACTCTCTTGAGGATTGAATCCATATCAAGTTCTCATTCTTGCCCACTTTGCAAAGACACTCCAGTTCAGGAAATTTCCTTCAGAGGTAGATTTTGATTGCAAGAATCTTCCTTATATGGTAATTAAAGTTTTCCTCCCATTATTGATGATCCAGAACAAGTTTTGGCAGATAAGGGGTGCACCACACTTGATGTTCTGCCCAATTGGTAGGTTTGACCCAAAGGGAGCTCTTCACTACCAAATGCTAGAATGTTGGGCATGAGTATTTAGCCAAGAGGGTTCAGTTTCAAAAGCTAACATATCTGGGGCCCATCTCCACAGTTTTGTAGCAAGAGCATGGCAATCAGAAATGAAATTTCTAATCCCCAACCCTCTCAATGTTTCAGGAGACAAATCTATTACCAATTAACACAGTGCCATCTTCTCTTGTCCTCCTCATCATTCCAAAGAAATTGCAAACAAGTCTATCCGTTTCTTTGAAGGGATTTTTTTCATGTCCCTTTTCTCCAGCCAACCTTAACACCATAATGTAATTAAATAAATAACTAAAATATTGATGCAGTATACTCATAGTCCAGCCCTGCTGGTTATTATTTTAATTAATTAGTTTGTGAATCCTGAAATAAATGTTATGAATTGCCACACGTCTGAGTGTAAATCTTTTAGATTATAATTGAGTTTTTGACAGTTGATTACCTCCATATAGCTGGTTTATTGCAAGAAGGAAAAGAAATACCAGATTGGTATATCACAATTTTTGTGGGTACAAAGTATTGAGATGACATAGGTAGGCATGGCTTGGACAACAAATTTGATAACAACAATTCTTCCTTCCAAGTTCAGCCATCTTTTAGTCCATATATTGCTTCTAGCTTTCAATTTCTCCAAGAGTTGATTTCAACTCCAAGAAGTCTGTTTGGAAGTCTGTTAAATTGGGTCACGGCAATAGGAATACCCAAATGTTGAAAGGGCAGAAAAGATCCTGAAGCACAAAATTTCCAGAAGTCTTCATTGAATTCAAGCTTCAGTGTGAAAGAAGCTTGTTGCCCCGATTCCAACAAATAAGTACCTAGACATCTTCAAAGGTGAACTGCTTCACTGTCTTTGGCTTTGCCCACTAAGAGGATATCATCAACAAACTGTGAGAAAGAAGCTTTCTTCCAAACCAACTATTTGAAATCCATTGGAAAACACCTACAATTTGGAGGCAGTGAGAAATTTGCTCCAACACTTAGCCAAGATAATCAACAAAAACAGGAGACAAAGGGTCACCTTGTTTGAGATCTCCAGAGGCTTGAAACTGAGAAGATGGAGAGTCACTGAGAAGGACAAAGAAGTCCATTGAAGAGAAACAGCTGGTCACCAAATTCACCACTCCTGTTGAAGCCAAAGGTAAGCATAGTTTTCAAAAGGAAGTACAATTCCACTCTATCATAGGCCTTTGATCTATCAATTTTCATGAGCATTGATCTTGTGTTAGCTTTGTTAATGGAGTGTAACACATCTTGTGTGCCCACAATGCCATCCAAAATCTATGCATCCAATGAGAATAACGAGATTCCTCCACCATCTTGAGTAAGTCAAATTAAATGATAGCCTATATTCCTAGATGCATTCAATTAGGAAATTGTCCAGACCTAGGGCTTTACCTTGTTGTATAGAATAGACTACCCTTTATAGCTCCTACATACTAATGGAGTGAACCAACCTCTCATTACAAGAGGGTTACACAAGCCCTAGAATAACTAAAAGAATTTCTTGTTTGGCAAAACAATTAAATATTTGGTTAGTTGAAAAGAGAGAAGAGAAGAAATCAATCAAAAGTTGTTGCATCCCTTTCAAAGAGTCTTTCAAGGTCCCATTGTGGACTTTGACTAACCAATGATTCTAATTGTACTTCGCAAGGATTGAGCAGTGAAAAACGATAGTGTTCTTCTCTCCACCCTTCAATCATTTATATTTGGTTCTTTGTTTTCATAGGATATCCTATGTGGTCTGCAACTCTTCCTGCTTGTTTTAGAGTTCCACCACCATCAAGAAAAGTTCCCTTGATAAACCATTGTTCCTTTTGACTACTCCAACTTGCTCAGAGATGTTGCCAAAATGAAAGGTAGACTTCGTTAGGAGGGAAGGGCCCTCACGGCAGAGAGAAGAGAGATTGGGATAGTGGGACTTTCCCTCCCCACTATGGAGAGTATTAATTACTCTCTGGTGAAATTGCTGATTGCAATTGGCAATGAAAGCAAAACCACCAAGGCAAAAATGTTTTCACCAATCTGCAGAAAGTGGCAAATTTGCCCTGCACCAAAAAACACTTCCCATGACATTCCAGTTTTTTATGTCTATTCATTGTTCTTGGTCATTTCAACTTCATATTCCATTGTAAGGTTATGTATAGCCATTGTACACCCAAATTATAAAAATTAGAATGCATTTTATGCATCTAGAAGGCTGGAAAAGGGATTTGGCCTGTATTTTTATGAGTTCCTAGTGACTGTTGCAAGTGCAGTAACAGGGGAATTGGGTTGTGAGAGAGAAAAGGGTCATTTGAGTTAATACCAGAGCTGATTCGTGCTTCTTTATTAAGCCTAAGTGGCTTAGAGCACTTGTAATTGCTATTGGAGTAGTTTGAATTGAGAGGGTTGCTCACATTTGCTTGAGTTTTCACCCGCAAGCAAGTTTCTCCATTGTATCTCTGTGTTTTATTCTTTATGGGGATGTTCTCCCTAATTTCCTGTAAATTCTTGTTACATTCTTGGTTAATTGAAATCAGTCAACTGCATTCCCAAACAAATCTGTGATTGGTTAACTACTGGAGCAATATTTGCCTCAGTTTATGGATCAGCAGGACAGAGTAGGATTTGGAGAGAGATGTCAGTCCACATCCACAGGTATATCACCAATAGGAGACTGACACTCCAGACTGTTCTTACTAGAATTCTTTTCATTTTGGTGTATCACTTTAATAATGCAAAAATCATTCTACAGGAGTTTGGGCTGGATACTCCATAAACATATTTTTGGACATTTAATATTTGAAATTATTTGAAATGTAATGATCTGTATAAACTACATGACATATGTTTGCATCTCTAGTGCTCAATTTGGCATTTACTTTGTATTTTTATCTCTATGAAATTATTTTCTCTTTAAATGAAAATACCTGTTTAAAAACACATATTAGGCAAAAAAAAAATTGAGTCTTATACCAGCTTTTGATGCTAAATCTTTTTGACTCCCAGGTTACAGGAATCACCGAGTTGAAGTTGTGTTACTATTAGTCTATTTTCATTGGCGACATGATTAGACAGAACTTCAATCACGATCAACAAATTATGGCTTGCCATTTCTTTTAGTTAGCTTTTATTTTAAGCACCTCTAGTTATGTCCAAACTGCCTTGAATTTCCTTTCCAAGTCTTCAAATTTATCTAACCATTTTGCTCCTGTAAATTTCAGAAATTCATCACCTGTATCTTTTATTCTTTTTGTCATTATATGTTCATGGACTTCAATTTTTTGAAAACAATACCCACTAGTCACCAATGGTTGATTAGAAAACAGTATGAGCCTTTTCATCTCCTTCAGCTCTCTATCCTGAAGATGGATCACGGAGTGTGATCCGAAACGTTGATGGAAAAACTTGTACACAATCAAATCCAGAAACAGCATAATTACAGTATGAGCTTTGTCAATCAAGCAGTATGAGACTTCAATTAGGTGTTCCTCAAGGGCATTCTTCTGAACCCAAACAATTTAGCAACCCAAGTTGGATTGATGCCTATTTCATAAATGATCCCTAAAACACCTCTGTATTATATTGTATATTCAGTACTGTCAAAGGGCTGGGGTGATTCTTCCCATAATTAGTTGTAATTCCCGACCCGTCAACACAATTATATTGAAAATATATTGTTCTTTTATTATATATATACTATAATATGCATTCAGATCAACAATCACACTTCTGTTGGAATGAAATCTTGTTTGTTGGATAAGTAAACGCCCTAGGGGTTTCTGTGAACAATAACAAATTATATCTCTATGACACTTCCCATTGAGTTCTACCTGCTCAACCTATGTGCTAATTGAAGCATATACTGCTGTTACAACTACTATTTTAGCAAGTATTCTTAAGCGTCTCCCTTCAAATTCATAGGTTGCAAAGCTCTCCAAAATATCACTGAGCTCAACATTTCACAACTGAGACAAATTGTCATATAGAAATGGTTAACAAGCCTTTGTGGGATTTGAGTCACCCCTAGGTCCTACACCCACTCTTATAACAGCCCAACCTTAAAGATATATTATCAGGGGCTTAACAAAGCCTTAAAATGAAATCAAGGGAACTAAATGCATTAATGCCTAGGCACTAGTCTCAAGATCCACTACAATGTACTTGTAAGAAATGAATTGCTAATCTTCATAGATGATAAATACTAATGATACACATAATGAAAAAAATGTAAATGTGACAAGAGGGAATCCCTCACAATCTTTATTCACGAAGACATTGCGATTACTCAATGACTATAATCTTCACTACAATTTACTTCAAAATTACAATCCGCAAAATTTATGCTCAAGTTGAGGCAGACATAAGGGAATAGTTGTGGACAATTATAAGGGGGAAGAAACTGAAAACACCAAATATTTTTCATAATATCCTATTCTTGAAGCTAAACCAAGACAAGGAATCTCTTGCAAATCTACACAGTAAAATCTTTTGCCACCTTGAAGGAACAAAAGTCTCTTTTGATTCCTTTCATGAAAAAAGGTTTCTTGACACACCTAATTGCCTCTTAGAGCCTGACAAAGGTTTGGAAATTTTTTCCTGAATAACATCAAACAAATTATTAGTAAGAGGGAATCACACGGTCCCTCACCATAACTTCTCCTTTTGAACAATCTTGAGGAGACAAAAGTTTTCTATTCTCCCCTGCCATCCATACTCTTCAAAATTCCAATGGAAAAGTATGAAGGAGAAGGAATGAAGAAAAAGATACCACGAGCATGAGGCAAGAACATAAAAGATGGATGTAGATGGAGCAATTGTTAGCTAAGAGAAGGCTATTCCCTGATAATTAATACTCTCCTAAGGAAGAATTAGTCCCTTCACCAACATATTTGTATAAATGTTGGCCTATGATTCACTCCAATAAAATAATTTAGGGTACTTAATCCAAGAATTCATATCCCTGTAGTCACAGATTGGTTTTCCCCCAAGCAAGTTCCAGGTGCACATTAATTCGTCTAAGTTAGCCAAATTCATGACTAAAATCCAAAGTCCTTTCATAGTTAAAAGCAATTTGGTCTCTATTTTTGCTCGATGAACTGGTGGACGTTTCTTTTAGACACTCCTGCATTTAGGAGGTTACTGGCGTGACAACAAATCATTGTTTTATATTTGAGATACATGCAAGTACATTCCATGCCAAAGAGGATATTGCACTTGCCTCCTATCGTTCAAAATGGGGATGGTTCTTTAGAATCTCTCTGTTTACATTATTGCACATACCTTCCACTTTATGCATAAATGTAGAACATCATGACACCTCACATGCAATGAGCCAACAAAGTGGGATCAGCAATTCTACTATGATAAAAAATTAAAATAAAAAACAATTGTTATTCTTGGAACTAGAAGAAATTTAGCACAAGAATGGCATGTTACACCTCCTTGTTGAAGTTATTGGAGTAACAGCTGCTTCACAGATTGATCCTTTACACCATAGGTACACCTGCTGACTTTGGCCATATTCTATCTCAACACCGTAGTTGTCATCATTGTGTTAGAAAAATAAAAACTGCCTTCTTGGGCGAGTTATCAATGCTGTGGCATATCTTTGGGATACATGTCTATGATGTAAACCATAGAACATTGACTCTCCCTGTCTCATCTTAGGAAAAGGTGTATAAATAAGGGGCTAGGCCTACATTTTATTCTCTGTTCTATATTGACTATAGTGTGTTTAGGAGCCCTCAAAGTTGCTCTCCGTATGATGATATACTTGTGTTGATTTATTGCTTGTGTGGAGTTTTCTTTCTCTCAATCATTGGACTTCACACTTAATTCTTACGCATTACAGAAGGACCAATTTCTCCTTTCCCTACTTCACTAAGATGTATCCTCTAATTACAATTAAATCATAGATATCTGCTAATAGAAACATTTTTCAAGATCATTTTAATTTGCACAGTATTGCTTCCCATTCAAGGTTAATTGTCCATAAAAATGTTACAAGAAATGAAAAATGGAAAGTTCCGGTTAGAGGATGTAAACTAAATTTTGAGGGTACCTCCAAAGGGAACCCAGGCACAGCTAGAGCTAGATATGTTCTAAGAGATACAAAGGACAACTTCTTGCTCGGGGGATCATGTTATCTAGGCAAGAAAAGGAATAATAAAGCGGAGTGGGAGGTTATTCTTGCTAAATTGGAGATGACCTTTTTGGCTGGATACCATAGTATCACTATGGAAGGCGACTTGTAGGTTGTAATAAAAGCTCTCAAAAAATAATCCTGTCCTAAGTGGAAATTGAGCGCTACCCTTCAGGAGGTCCTCCTATGGTTGAAAAAATTGGCATAGTTGAAATAAGGTATTGCTACAAGGAGCAAAATCGAGTTGCAGATTGCTTGGAAAAGCATGATATAGAAGTGACAAATATTTCCTCTTTAAAAAGTAATATGGTGTCAGAGTGGGAAGTTTTACCTAGGCTAGTGGACAAAGATTGTCCCACTTGATATTCATCAAAGAGGCAATTGGTAATTATGGATGTATTCATGTTATATCAAGGGATTGAATGGAAAGGATGCTTCACATATGCTAAGTTCTTGAGAAGATAGTTTCTCGTTGCTAAGTGTGTTAAATGATGGTGAAAGTATGGTGGTGGCCTATCATTCCACATTTGTTTGATGGATGTTGGTTATTGCTGGTGGCAAGGCTTCTCCTTGCTCAGGTGGGAGTTTGGTCTTGGTGACTGTGCATGGTGTTAGATGTTATGGTGGCTCAAGCAGCTGGTTCTTCACATGGCCCACTCCACAAGGGCAATGTGTCAGATCACCGTCTACAAAAGTGCCCTAAAATAGCAATGTTCAATGTGGTAAAGGCTATCCTTGGCAAGGATGGGATAGCAGATAATGGACAATTGAGGTCCCATGCTACTATCATTGCAGATTTCTAGAATAAGTTGGAAATGATGGTACAGAATACAGAAATCCGTGAAAGCCTGGTAGAGCTTCTGATTTGCAGGGAGAATTATAGTATGGAAGGTCAGGAGTTTGGAAAACAAGACTTTATCCAGCCCCTGGAGGCGTCAGTAGCCCTAGATATTAAAGCCATGAGAAAGGAGATTTTAGCACTCAGCAGAGACATTAGCACTCTAACTGACTTCTCACAAGATTTAAAGACAATCGTCAAGCACGTGGTAGCCTCCCACAATAAGGGCCTGTTGGAGGTTGTGAACGGCCTTACACTTCTAAGTCTCAAAAACAACAACCTGCAAAAGGCAGTACAAAGGGCAAAGATTATCAATGGCATCCAGTTTGAAGGTTTGGATGAAATGGCAGGGCAAGTGAAGGTGCACTTGGTGATTGAGTCTAGGAAAGGGGTTGTGGATCATGCATAGATGGCATTCCATCCCATGTGGTGCAAGTATTGCTAAGTGGGGGGCGTCTGAGTATATATGCACTGGAGGTTGTTGGATCTGTGGATCCTATAATGGGAATTTTTTAGTAGCTCAGTGTTGGTATGGCATGTTGTTAAGTTACGTTAGGCCCAGCTTCGCCTGTGAAGGCTGTTTATGCTGGTTGCCTGTTATGCTTTTCTGCAGTTCCTGTTAGCTTTTCTATAGTTCTTGTTTTCTTGCATAGTTAATGTCTCTAGTTTGGCCTGTTATGCCTTGTTTAGACTGTTTATACAGTTTTATCATTAAGTATGTAGTATTTTATAAATTTATATGGCATGCTTTGGGATGGGACCCCTGAATAAAACCCCAAAATATTATTAAAAAAAAAAGTCTACCAATGACATGCAAAAATATAGAGATTAAGTGGTGTCTGTTTTGGAAATTCCCTGCCCAACAAAAAGCTCGAGTGAAACTATTGAAATTTGAAACAACTGCTGATCATGAAACTGCACCAAGTTTCCAGTATAAGTAATCAGCATGAGGTATATAAATTAATAAAGGTAGGAAATTGGAGCAGTCCTGGTGAGGTAGAAAAGGACATGTACATACATATTATAAAGAGATCATATGAACAATCCTTTGGAGGTTTGAGACTTCTTACAAGTCTTATAATCTAGAACTGATTGAATGTTACAGTAAAGAGAAAGACAAAAGGAAAAAAATTATATAAAATGTCAACAAATTAAAGTCAGTTTATGGGATTTAAGGGTACCACCAAATTACAGTATACAAGTACTAAGACGAAAAGAATCCTGGGATATGAAAAGCAACTTAAGACCAAAACAAAGTAACATGCCTAGAGAAGACAAAGCCAAAGTAGATTAAAAATAGACTCTCATAAGTGGTAACAGCCAGGAAGTAATGGATTCATCCAAAAATCCATCAAAGGCATGTTTACATTTTTCAGATTCCCATATATCTTTACTAGGAGTCTTGCAAGTGACAAGAGCCCCGGTTGAGAAACTAAAAATGTTTAGTTTTCAATAATTTGTATGTTTCTTATCTTTCTCGGGAATGGATTCAAGTTGTCGTCCCTCTGTTGATAAAGGACTATCTAGCCTTGGCAGAATTTATGTAATTAAATTTTTACAACACTATCATCATGTTTTCATCAATTAGGACAGAATGTCCAAAAACCTCAAAAATCAACACAACCATGTAATCCAAAATAGAGATGCAAATGAAAGATAAGTCCAAAAAAGGAAAAATCATAAACGGCTTTGGAGAAGAGAGTTTATAATTGTGCATGAACAAACTAGTAACCTGGAAATTATATGGGTCATGACTCATCTCCCTGCTGATAAAGGATCATCTGCCCTGAGCCAGATTCTATTTTCAAGTTCAGTTTCCACGGTACCACAATCAAGTTTCTGTTCATCTTGGACATATTATCCAAAAAAAATTCAACACAACCTTGTAGTCCAAAATGTATCCAAAAAGACAGAAGATAAAACCCCACAAAAAATCATAAAGTGCACTACTGCTCTGGAAATCTCAATTAACAACCGTGAATCAAGCAACCTCATATCATCATAAAGCTTTCAATGTAAATGCTGCATAAACACAGAATAGTATCGGCATTAACCTTGAATGCAATGTCCCCTGGTGACATGGCAAGGCCTGCTCCCATCGACTCAAATGCACCCCTGCCTCTGTAGTAAACTCTTGGATCGTAACCCAACAAAGAAAGATGTGCAGTGTCACTCCCACACGCCAAGCCTGGCTCCACTGGATCCATAAGGCCACTCACACCTGCACAAGCCATTGCATCCAAATTGGGTGTGCGTGCAGCTTGCAAAGGAGTAAGAAATCCCAGGGATGGTATTGCCACATCCCCTACTCCATCGACAAGAATCAATGCGACTCTTCTCTTCTGAGACACACCCTCTCCTGTTTCCAGACCCATTTTTTGGTATGGTATTACTGTTTTAAGAATTTGAGCAACCCCCGAAAAAAAAAGCAATTGGGTCGGGAGATCAAGAATACCCACGTCAATAGTTATAGCTAAAATCACAAAAAGAAATTGAAAACATCTTAAGCTTTTGTCATATGTGCCAATCTTAAATTTGTTTAGTATTTTTTTTGCAGTTTGTTCCTTTCCGCTCCACTGAAATCAATCTTGAAAAGTGTAACTGGAATGCCCCTTAAAGACTATTCTGTTTTTCTGTGATGGAATCGGACAAATAATATTCTTCTTACTTCGAAAGGATTAAATTGGTTGTCAATACACTTCAAATGACGCCAAGCTTTTCATACAAGTGTTAAATTACACTCGAGAGAACACTTAGATCTTCGTAGGCACGTAGAGAGTCGTCTTCATCACAAACTGATATTTATATTTATTTATTTTTGTTTTGTTTTCTTTCTCAATCACCAATGATCTAATTATAAGATAATTACAATATTTTGTAAGGGTTAATCGCTAATGATCCAATTATAAGAAAGTCCATAAACAAGAACACGTGGAAGCTAACAGCTAATAAACATAAATGAGTCATAGTAGAATGCCAACCTAAATCCTTATCCAATTTTATTCTAAGTTAAAATAATAATGTAAAAAAAATTATTAATAATAAAATGAAATGGTGAAACTAGTATTATTTATATCAATTTTTATTTAGTTTTGAGTTTATTTTGAGACAATGTTTTGATATGATTATAAAGTAATATGTGATACAATTTTGTGTTAAGTTTGGTTCTTTCCTTGATTTCTATCCATCTTCATTTACTCTCACTTTCACGCATCCATACATATGCACCTTGATCTTTAGATTCCACATTCTCCATCTTATGTCATTTCCATGGTATACGAGATCAATCATGTATGATGCAGATCTAATCCAGAATTTACTTTCGTAAGATTAAAATGACCAACCCTCATCATTTCCTAATTGTGGGAGCTAACTTGGTATATATTTGTGTAATGATTCATTATGTCTTGGTATTTAATGTCGCTCATTTGGCCATTAATTCACATTGTCAAATCATTCAACATCCCAAATCATACAAAAAATATTAATAGGAGCACGTCACTTTGGAGTGCTAAAAAGAATCAAAACATTGCAACAAAATCAACATCTAGATCACTTGCATGTTGCTTATTGTTTGATGGTCTCTGTCATGATCATAAAGTCAATCTAATTAAAGGGGGTGGGGAGGTCAACCAAGGAGAACTTGACATGTATGATCTAGGGATTTCCCTAATGTGCTTTAAATATTGTCAATCCTTAACAATCAACAAGGAACAAGGAATATAGTGAATTAGGAAATAAAAGTATGCACTATGCAAAATCAAGGTTAGATGTCATAGGTCAAATCCACACAACATAAAATTGATCGACAATTATGGAATCAACCCAAGATTAGTTGTAGTTTTACATAGAATTTAAAATAGTGAGCATATTCAAATTTCTTTTTTTTCTATACACATGAGTGGAATCTGCAATGCAACAATTATATATCTCGGATTGTTCCAAGAGCTAAGTATGCCTAATCTTGTGCACTTAATTTCCTAAAATAGTATTAATTTTCATGCTTTATCATACCCAATTGTCATTCACTTTAATCTAGTTTATTTTATATCAAGAGTTGATTACATTTATTTAATTAGCATGTATTAACCGTAAGAAAAATATTATTTTTCTTTACATTTTTTAGTGAACTCATTTGATCTTCCATCCCCAACAATTTGATCTTAAGGTTTGTACCTTCATTCTTTTTAGGTTTTTATGCCTATCTTTATGTTTGCATTATTATTTTTTAGATCCTCTTAGGATTTGTGTTCCTAAGTAATACAATTTCATTATATATCTCTTTCTAGGGTGTGTTTTACTTGATGCACTCTACTTTTACCTACCTTGCCTACCCTTTGGCGCCTTATTAAATGTTTGAACTTTAGATTTAATAAATTATTGATATTTATCATTTTTAAATTTAAAAGCTATCTTGCATAATCCATTAAATATGTCATGAGTTATTCATGATCCTAATCTTCCTTTGAGAAGGATTTCTTGTCTGACCACCATATGGCCTCCCCCTACACTGAAACTAAAACATATTTAGATGTCAATGTTGAGAAAAATGGGGATGATAATGATAATGATGCCAATGTTGAATAACAAAGGTTTGCTAATAAACTTGGTAGATATACTCATATAAAACCATGCACAACTCGTAGACATGATTCATGACTTATTTATCAACAAGCCACAAGGTAAGTGATATTACAAGCTATAGGTGCTAAGGTTGATTCACCTATTGTATTATTGAGTGCATCTACTTCATCTCCCTCTTGTTTCATTATTTCATCTCTTACCATTTCCCATTCTTTTACCATTGTTCAACCCAATACTACAAGATTTACCTCCACCAATGTACTTACACCTAACATCTATTGTTTCTCCACCTATTATTTCTCCACCTTCATTCATCTTTGTCACTTTCCTCCTAACTATGCCCCTCCTAATTGAAAGGAAGTCGAATACAACTAAACAAAAACCTACCTAATCTTTAGAGAAGAGAAATGATAAAATAGGTCAAATCTTACAACTTCACAAAGATACATCACACATATACTAGAATGCAACATATAAAAAACACTTGACATAATGTATACCCTAGAAAAACCATTAAAAAAAAAATTAATAAAGGAGCCTCAATGTATTATTTAGTAATCAATGGCATGGTCACAATACAATTAAAGTATCCACTTCTCTACCAAAACACCAATTATATCTAGAGAAAATATAATAGCATAACCCCCAACAAATATAAGTTTTTGCATATAACCAAGTCCAAATTAGAAACCATAAGCGATATATCAAAATCATGAGCCAAAAAATCATGGGAAAATATGGCACCCAAAATTCTTGACCCAAATTCTAACACCCCACTTCATGATGGATCAACAAACCAAAATAGAATGTAACTCCCAAGGATTAACTCACCTACTAAACTTGGGTGCTCCACTTTGGACTCATTTCTCCTTAGGTGTAACGACCCAATCCTTTGGTAAAACAAAAAAAATCAAGTTTACATCAAAAGAGTAAATAAATGCGCTAACAAGTCATTGTAATATAATTTTTTTTTTCTTTTATTGATAATATATGAACAAGATCATAATAAAATTACAATAAATATTCCATGTCATGTACAATAACTTCACAAGTACAAGTAACGAGAAAAATGTACCTTAACTAACATAGCTCCAATGAGCTTTAGAACAAATAGTAGTAAGAAGGTCCAGGAATCCGCCTTTCAAATCTTGGTGCTCCAGTAGCTTGATGAGGAGGAGAAGCATCACTTGGGTGCTTTTCTACCAACCACAGACTTATAATGCAGTCCCCCACACATCTATCATTTGATAGATGGTCCTCCCTTTGACAAAGAGATTGGTAGAGTAACTGATATCGTTAACCAACTGAGCATAGTGGTGTGTCCTACATAACTAGAACTTGTGCAATCTAGCAAACTCTCGAACTAGTATGTAAAACAGGATCACGATGAACTGACAGTGTAATCATCGCCTAGTCTAAGAGGATGTAGGTACATTACACTACTTTGATCAAAGTGTTTCATACAGTATTTCTACTGAGGATCATCTATCATATACACCATTTAGGGTCGATTTGACTTAGGGCTATCTTCGACTGTGCATAGGCTATGTCCTTCAATGGATAATCAGTCACCCCAAACAATCCTACATCATATTGTACTACTAGGAATGAATCAGCATAATCAGGTAATTCACATATCCCCTCTTATACTGGAAATATTTATCCTAGGAGTAACTCAACTTACCTAAGTTAACCCAATAACTAAAGCTAAAGAATTTACTTGACTCTTGTCCTCATCTCAATCCTAGTATATAGTAACTAATGAAAACAGTACTCTCCTTATATGGAGATCATACAATTAATACATAATACAACTAGAATGCAACCATTCACTTCCTATGTACAAAAGGTAAATACAAACATAAATCATCATATGTCCAAACATAGCTAGTATAATTAAATACTTATGTTGTACCTTATGTAATATATTTGAATCCCTCAGTCAAGTGATCTCTTTGACATACCTAGTATAGTTAATACTTGTGTTGATCTAGCATTTCTAATACAATTAAGTAAATGAGTCAAGCAAACTCTCCTTTTATGGAATACTTAAAAACACATTATAAAAAGTGACTCTAAAGCTTCAATTCTCTTTTCCAAAAGCAAGCAAGCTCAACAAATAGTATTCATGCAAACAACATTCTCTTACTATGGAGATCATTCAATTAATGCAATCTCACAAGTATGCATCTTTTAACCTTTCACAACAAGTATATGCCTATTATACTTTTATAGTATGTATGCATCTTTCATGCTTTAAACAACATATTCACTATGTGCAAGCTAATGTACAAATTATTGAACAATACCTTTTTCAAAAAATAACAATAGTTTATAAAACAAGTCCCTATCTAAGCACAGACAGTAAACATAATTCCAAAACAATTTAAAGATTCTTAAATGAGATTGATGGTGGAAGAATTTCCCATGCCTGGTTTTCAGCTTTTCTCCAACTGTTGAAAACTCAGCACTGCCAACAATCGCCAATTTCCTTCCAAGACTCTCTTTGTCTCTTTGAATTTATCTCTTAGAAAATGATGAGCCAAAATGGTAATGGTTTTAGTTTGATAGAAGATATGAAACTCTCACTTGACTCACTTTTGAAATTGATGCATAGACTCAATTTTTTGATCAAATTTGGCTCTCATGAAATGATGAAATCGCACTTCTACAGAATGAATGCACAAATAAGAAATTGAATGGAATAATGTGTTTGAGTGAATCAGAATGAAAATGATGATGAAGGATAATGAATAATGAATAATGAATCCAGAAGAATGGCGGCTATTTATAGAGCTCCCCTGCACATCGAATTCCACTTCAAATGGCATGTAGAATGATAGAACTTAATTTTGAATTTTTTAAACTCAATATGGTGGATTATTACTTCATTAATCAGTTGTTTAGAGATGAATCGACCTCCATAACTAACATCAAAATGGAGAAAGTTTCAAACTGCACATGTAAAAATAAAGAAGAATCAACACCTACAGGAAATGGCGCCAACTGTGAAAATGATTCATCAAATTGGAAATGGTCTTGGTTATTCACAGAACACATCATCCTTCCTCATGTTGTGTCGCCCATTTTTCCAGCTGGGTTGATTTAATCTTCCAGGAGAATCTCTCCTCTCAGGCGCGACATATTTCAGCGCCATTGTTGTTTCACGGGAAAATGTTTCTCAACAGTTTAAGCACAAAATATTTCGATTCACTTTATCAAATATGTTGTTTAATATTTGCCAAGTTATCTTACCTTATATCATTGAATTTTCCCATGGTTGTTTACTTTTAAATCGGCTAGAAAACCCAATTTCCATAGTTGCAAAATATTTATTTACTCATTAAGGAAATAAATTGATTCCCTTAAGTATGCTAAATATTTCACTTGAAGATATAAATCAATTTCCATGATAAAGAATAAAATTTATTCCAAAGTTAATAGTTTAATTAAATATTAAATATATATATATATATTATATTATATTATATTTTATACATATATATATTAAGGTATTATTTAATATATATATATATATATGTCTAATTACTTCACGTAATTTATATATATATATATATATATATATATATATATATATAATTTATCGTAATATATATATATATATATATATATATATATTAATACATATATTTATCATTATAGCTTGTCATAAGCCAGTCAACATCATGATAAGTAAATGTATATATATCTATATATGTAAATAGTTAGGAAATAATAATATAATATTATTAATATCCACATAATAAAAGATGTGTGCATATATACATACATATACTAGTATATTCATCTATGTACATGTATGTGTAAGTGTACCATATAAATGCAATCATATAAGCATATCCATCCATCAATGTATGCTTGTATCGATATGTGTATACTTATGGTTACGTGTATATACTATACATATGTATATATGTACACTCCCTATTCACTTACATTCATTCATGTTACCATCATAATGATCGTAATACCACAAGATAGATACAAAGTTAAACATCACTCAAAGCATGCAAAAGTAAGCAAGACTCCTATTGCAATTGTACAAGTTATGGATGACTTACCTAAAACCCACACAAACTGACTCAGTTTACTCAATCTAAGATGACATGTGTGTATGCTCAGATAGTTTAATTTACCAGTTAATCAACCAAGCTCCTCTCACTAGTGATACTTACCCTCCCCCTGGAGAATGAACGTTTTCCTGCAACCACGAGCACATACCTTAGCAGTCCTTTGTTCACAACAATAAGAAACATATATATATATATAAACATCTTTAAAGTTAGAATAACAATACTTTTCAATAACCATCTATTCACATATATGCAGTATTTCACCATGAATAATATCAATTGAGATAACATCAAATGAAACAATGTCAAATGATATAACATACATTTTGATAACAAGGTACAAGCATTTCCAAATTTCACATCATTCATATTTACCCTATATAGTAATAGTAAACAATAACCTCACAACTTGGGATGTAACATTAGGAAAGATAATATGTGATGCATCATAAGTTGGTCAAATATCTTCATTTTTTTATTCCACTTTATAACTCTTTGCATGCTCTCACATGTTCATATAAAAGATTTTGCATCTTACAATATCATAAATCCTCTTACATAGCTTACATGACATTAGATATTTTTACATGATGGTATTGATACAAAATACATGTGTGATAATGTACCATCCTAAGGGGTGATTTTTTCCATGTGGACACATGAATAATATGAAATGATAAATAAATCAAACATTAAGATTTGCAAGGTATTTGACACCTAATCCTAGCACTCTCTCACTTGTACATACCTTGCAAGAGAAAAAGGGAAAACGAACAAAAGTGAACTACCTATTAAGGGAAGAAATATTCATAACCTCCCTATACCATCTAAACTTATATATACTCATAGACTTTGTCAAGAAAAATTCAATGCTCACCAAAGTATCCACCTTCTCAAACATAAGTGGCCCATTCTCAATCATTTCATAAACAAAATGGTATTGTACATCAATGTGATTTGTCCATGCATGAAAAATAAGGTTATTTATCACAAAAATAACATTATAACTATCAAAATTAATCCTTGCTAGTCCTTGACTCAACTAAACATTCAAATACAAGATTTTAATCTATATTTCTTCCTCACATGCATGGGTAGCTATTGTAGACATCTAAACTTGACCACTTACGTAAATAGTCAAATTTATCCTTTTCGTCTAAATATTCTTTTATCCACATTAATTAAATAATATTTCCATTATTTGATTAATACCCCTAAAGTCTTCTAAATCCCTAAGGTATTTAATCTAATTAAATACTTTATCATCTATCCTTTGTATCCCATAAATTAAATAAATAATTTCTATTTATTTAATCTACTCCCTCAAATGTCACATCCTCCATCACTCTTTATTAATCATAATTCATCTCCTAATCCCATCATTAGGGATGTGCACATTCATAATCCATGATTAGAAGGTGTCACATCCTCCAACTTTTTCAAATTGGCTCATAATCATCATTAGCCACCTAACCCTCTTCTAATTTTTCATTAACTAGTCTAATCACCCCCTTAGTCAACTCTTGTCACATTAGAATGGAATTACATGGAATTTTTAATTCCATTTATCTTCCTCGTCCTTTTCAAATTTTAAATTCCATTTATTCCCCCCATGCATTTGTCTTCCCCATGACCTTTTATAGGTCACATCAAGTACATGGGACAAGGACCTCCTTTATTATCCATGGGTTTCTTCCAAGCTTCTTAATTTAAAATTCACTTTTATTTCTCCAATTCCCTTTCAAATCCCCATGTTGACAAGAATGGAATTTCTAAAAGTCCTCACTTGTCACTTTCAACCCCACTTGGAGACAAAGAATCCATTTTTAAAGAAATCATCTTCAATCCCAAGGTACTTGCAAGTACCTTGGGACCACATGGTCTTTTCCATATCATACTGTACTTCTTCCATCTCACCCTTCACATGGCAAGATGTGAGGGCTTGTGAGTCCTCAACTCACCACAACCCTTCATCTTGTCCATGGTGGATCAATCAGTTATTCATTTTTCTTTAAATGGAGGGTCTTGGCCTCAAGTTAAAGAGGTTAAAGTTTGGAGATTATTGCATTCAAAACATTCAAGCCTTTAGTATTCAAGCCATTCTTGTAGCCATATTAGTCATTATTGCACTCACCCACTATCATCAACCACTACACCCACCTCCATTATTGCATGTAGTTTGTCATCAAGGAGCATACATCCAAGCATCTTTAAGGGCCAACCAACTCAACAATCTAAGCAAGCAAAATGTATAAAATTTGTTTTTGTTTTTGTTTGTTTAAATTCAACTAGGCCTAATCTAAGGTGTTGTTTGTGTTTGCTTTGTTGCATTTCTTTTTAGTTTCGCATTTCTAACTTAGCTAAACACTTGCACACATTTCTGGCACACTTGGTGAGACCCACGTCACGGGTCTATTACTTTTACGTTTTCTATTTTTTGAAATCTTGTAGGTTTAGGAATACAGAGGCGACTCTGCCCACAAAGGGGTGACCCCTCCCACAAAAGGGGCGACCTCGCCCACAAAGGGGCGAATATGCCCAAAACCTTGATTTATGTATTTTGTTTTTCTCTATTTTCTAACTTTTTGCAGGTTCAGGTCCACGAACAGGTGATCTCGCCTAGAAGGGGGCGACCCTGCCCACGAGCAGGCAACCTCGCCCAAAACTCCATATATATATATATTTTTTTTTCTCAATTTTCTAACTTTTTGCAAGTTCAAGTCCACGAACAGGCAAACCTGCCCAAAACTCCAGATTTTTTTTTCTCTGTTTTCTAACTTTTGTAGGTTAGGTCCACGAACAGGCGACCCCACCCAGAAAGGGGTGACCTCGCCCATGAATAGGTGTCCTCGCCCCACAAAGGGGCGACCTTGCCCAAAACTTTATTTTTTTTCTTCTTTTTTCTTTTTTTATTTTTCTGAATTTTTTACAGGTTTCTGGACAAACAGGTGGCCCTGCCCAAAACACAGAAGCGAACACACCCAAAACAGAGGTAAAACAAGTAAACATCTAGTTAGTTTTTCATTCCAAAATTCAATTTACAACTGTTTTTCACCATTTCTAACTTGCTAACATTTGTTTCTTGTTGAGTGTGTTTCGTTACTAATGTTTGTGCAACTCGATCATCAAAGACATAAAAACGAAACTACTAACATATTTGTTGCAGGGGGAGAAAGCTTGTTTAGTTAATTTCTTGTTTTCATTTCTACACTAGGAACATAGACTTAATTAGAAAGGGTAAATAAACTTGTTTATTGTATTTTCACAAGTGGGCTATTGGCGTATCCAATCCCCTTGCACCATTTGATGATCCTGGGTGAAGAGAAATTTTAGTCCACTTAGTCCTTTTTACCCATTTTATTTTCTTAGTGAGACCTGCTTGGGGATTTCATCATCCCAAGGAACGATTCCAATCACGCGTACCAGTGGATTATATAAAGGGGGAGGCGAAAGTTGTACCTCAATCCAGTCACGTCGTGTTTGGTGAAGCGTCAAAACTAGGGTGATACCTAGACAAGACGTGAATAGTTGGTCTGAGCTCTTAGTCTCTCGCTAGAAGTTCCCGACTCACACTTGTGATAGACTGGTGTTCACGGTTGTGCCCCATGTACCGTGTGTATATCAGGCACTCCCTTAGAAACCTTGTTAAGCCTAGATAAATGACTGTTTTGACCATACCCTTAACACTAAAATTAGGCTTATGTTGTTTGAACTGTCTTCTTGTGCAAAACCAATGTTTATCAGTTAGTTTTGGCCTTTTGTTTGTTGTTTTTTATCCTTTTCCATAGTTATTTTTGTCTAAGTTAGGTTTAGACTAGCACACAGAGGCAACCCCACCCTAAAAAGGGCGACCTTGCCCTCAAAGGGGTGACCCTGCCCTTACTATTTCAATCGTTTTTCACCTGGACCAAGTCAAAAATTCACCAACTTTCCTAAAATAGGTGGCCTTACCCTCAAAAGGGTGACCCCGCCCTCAAACAAGTGACCTTTCCCTCATAGGGGTGACCCTGTCCCCTATCTCAACTATTTTTTATCATGTCCAAGTCAAAATTTTAGCAATTTTTCCTGTTTGTGGGACCCTACCCCCTGTTTGGGCGACCCTGCCCAAGTTTGGGTGACCCTGCCCTCAAAGGGGTGGCCCTACCCTAAAAGGGGCAACCCTACCCTTCGAATAGTCATTTTCAGCCTTCGTTTGCTAGCCGTTACCCTGTCTCAAATACCTGTTTTCTGATTTTGAGTGTCATTCCCTCGTTTCAAGTAATCGTTTAACCATTCTGACCATCCGTTCATCCATTATGAATATCTATTTGCTTGTTTTGAACATCGTTCCCTCATTTCGGCCACCCATTTTGGGAAGTTGTTCACCCTTTTCTGAGAGCCTGTATTCCCATTCTGAGTGTTGTTCCCCCACCTCATACATCCGTTCACCCGTTCTGAGTGATCGTTCGCCCATTCCATGAACCTGTTTTCCCATTTTCTAAGTCTATTTATTGATACCACTTGAATATTTTTTTGGACTAAGTCGAAACCAAGATATGTTTAGGTGACCTTGCCCTTATTTGGGTGACCCTGCCCTCTAAAGGTGTGACCCTGCCCTCAAAGGGGTGACCTTTCCCTCCGAACAACCATTTTTCAACTTTCGTTCACTAGTCGTTATCCCGTTCTAAGAACTCATTTTTCCATTCTAAGTGTCGTTCCCCCATTTCAAACATTTTTTTGCCCTTCTCGTGCATTTGTTCACCCGTTCTAAGTGATCGTTCACCCATTTCGTTAACCGTTTTCCCATCTTGGAAGCTCGTTCACCTTGTTTATCGATATCATTTGATTGTTTTTTAGACTTAGTTGAATCCATAAGTTGTTTGGGCAACCCTACCCAAGTTTGGGTGACCTTGCCCCAAAACAGGCGGCATTGCCCAAATTTGGGTGACCCTGCCCCAAGACAGATGACCCTACCCCAAGACAGATGACCCTGCCTGGCTAGAATAGGTAACCTTGCCCTTGCAAATAGACGATTTGGCCACGAACAAAGGGGTGAATCTGCCTTTTTCTTCTCCATCTAGGGCCCCATTCGGGTCTGTTTTGGTGTGCATTTAGCTACTTTTTGCCTTGATCATCGCATCCAAAGATTCAATCCTTCATACCATGATTAACCTACATCTTCTTTAGTCCAAAATCATCATCCAATCATTCCTCCTCGTCCTATTCATCCCCAAACCATCCATTTACCCCAACTTGTTGGGTCATAACTTTCTACTCAATGCTTAGAATTCAAAACCGTTTACACAGTTGGAAAAGTCTCCTAGAGTACTAATTCAATCCCTAAAATAGTGTGTCTTTGGTAGCCCAATTTTAATGACCGATGCAAGTTCCAACCCCAAATTCCACCATTAAGACCTCTGAAAACATGATTTACTATGACATAGAAAAAATCGAAAAAAAATTGAATTTTTTTCCAATTATGTCACCCTTGGACTATTTTGGACCATAATCTGAGCTTTAATCTATTCCTAACCTAAGTTCCAAACCAATTCTAATATGATATTTAATCTCATCATCCTAATCTGAGCTTTTATTCAATCCCAATCTGAGCTTAACCTAAATCCTGATTTGGGTCTTTGGTCCATCCATATCGAAGATCTTCTAATATTAAACCAAATCTTAAGATCTCTTCCCCCATCTTCCAATTTTTCCTCTATCCCTTCTCTAGTCTATCATCTTCCATCATTTATTCTTTCCTTCTAATCAGTATCCATCATGAATCCTTATCCCCCTCTCGCATGACCAATAATAATAGTCAAGAGGAATCTTAACTATGTTGATGATGATAACGAAAGTCTTGTTGGTCAAGAAGAGTGCAATATATATTCCCTTGATGCTATCATTGCTAGCAATATTTTTCTAATCGCTCCCCAAAATCCAACTACTCCTTCAAACTATTCCCCCATGTCTTCATATGCATCTAATAACAGTCTTTATGCTACCCTTGGCAAGGGATATCCAGTATCCTCACCATCGACATATTCATCATGTCATCCCTCTCAACCTCTATCCTATCCAACATCCACATCCTCCTATAGTAATCCACCTTCCCCATACTCCTATCTTTATCATCATGAACAATCTCAATACTTCTAACTTAATCCCCCATCCCAATCTTCCCATCCTAATCCTCCATCCACACCTTCCTATCATAATCCACCACCCACATCCTCTTATCTTACTCCCATATCCACATCTTCCCAACCTAATCCAACATCCATGCCTTCCTATCACAATCCACCATCCCAATATCCCTACCTTAATTTCACATCTACATCTTCCCACCTTAATCCAGTCTCTACATATTGCTATCCTTATACATCACCCATGTCCCCTTATCCTAATCCACCATCTCAATCTCCCTACCCTAATCCTCCATCCATGTCCATTTATACCAATCCACCACCCACATCCCCTTGTCTTAATCCCATATTCACATCTTCCCATCCTAATCCAACGTCCACACCCTCTTACACAAATCCACCATCCATGTCCTCTTATCCTAATCCACCATCTCAATATTCCTACTATAATCCACCATCCCAATCTTCCCAACCTAATCCAATATTCACATCCCCCTACCTTAATTCAGCATCCACTTCTTCTTGTATCACTCCCCCCTTCACCACATTATATCTTAATCCTCCATCTAATCCTAATCCACCAATCCCTAATCCTAGCCCTCCAACCACTCATAGTCCTCCATCCAATCCCATCCACTCATCTAATCCTAATCCACCAATCCCTAATCCTAGCCCTCCATCCATCCATAATCCTTTATCCATTCCCATCATGCCACCTGAACCTACAATGCCCAAAGATCTCATTCCATCTATCGTCCAAGGACTCATGACAAAAGAGACATCCCCAAATCCACATCTTAATGTTGTGAAATAATTCCCTCCCACTCTATCATGTACAATCACTAGTGATGAGGCCCACCTCCATCCTACACCTATCACTCCCATTACCATTTCTAACACTGTCCAAATGGTTGATCCCATCAAACCCATTGAATGCATTGAATCCCCATATTCTATTACTAGATCCACCCAATCCATTAGAGACATCCAATCCACTCCTCCTAGTCATAATATTACCAAAATTCAATCCCATGACCTTCATGAATCCTCCATCCTCCTATCTCCCCCACATGAGGAGTCCCTCCCACACTCCTTCGTCATCGTGCCTCCCACACAAGATGAGTTATGCCAAGAGATTAATCCAAAGCATACAAGCATATCCCCTCCTCCAAATCCATATCTTACCATCCCATCCACTCCATCCCAAGATCATAGTTCCCCATCCATCCCATCTCACAATTCCTCTCCTCAACCAAATCCTGATCCTACCATCCTAGCTACTCCATCTCAAGATCACACTAGCTCATCCACTCCATCCCATGATACCCTTTGCACTCAAGATCCAATCACCCCATCTAATGAGCCCTTATCATCCACTGCCATAAATTTAGATCTTGTCATATCACCTAATCCCTTATCACTCATTCCTCTTGATCAGGATGTTGTTATCCCCTCATCTCCATCTCATTATCCTTCATTTCCATCTAGTCCTACCATCCAACCGCCACTTTTGTATCACCTTGGTAACATTACACTCATCCATGGTGGTCTTCTTGTAGAAGAAAAACAAAGAATATGCACCACCCATCCTCCTCTACCTAATAATGGACTCGCATCATGCTTCCAAAAGAATAAGCATCCTACCATAGATCGCATGCTCAAGAACATGAATTATCAAGGAAAAGGTTTATGCCTTCATGAGCAAGGTACTTTAGAGCCCATCTAGGCACACAAGGTCTTGGATATATCTCCCTAGAATCATACTCCAAAAATACTGGTACAACCTCCATACATCCTAAGCAAGCCTCTTCCAAAGGAATAAGAGGCACTTCCCATCACTCCAGAAAATCCTTTGTCGCTATCCCCCCTCATCCATCATATTACCTCAAAACAACTTTCCATCTTCCTCCTTCATCCTCTAAATCCATTTTGGGTCCTTATGTCCCTCTATCCACCATTGTTCCTCCTCCATTTACTGCCTGTATTTTGAATCATTGTGTACCTCCATCCACCCTTCCACATCCTCCATACATAAAGTCCATTTTGGGCCTTTATATCCCAAAATCACCTCCTCCATCTCATCCTCTTTATCCTCTCATCCATCCATCACCTATCCCTATCACACCTCATAAAAATCCTAACCTCATAATCCCTAATCAGGACCAACAAAGACACCCCACCATACAGGCTATCTCACATCCTCCACCCACACATCATCTTTAAAATACTATCTTTTTCACTCCATCCACATCTTCTCCACATCATCCATCGCCTCTTACCCATCCCATTGCTACTACAAGCACTTTGGATTCCAAAGTAAAAATGAATAAATCCAAACATCCACATGAATCTATAGCTCCTCATGTCCCCTTCAAAAGACATGTTGATGAAAAGAAAATCAAATCCAAAAGCCCAATCAATCCCAAAGGCCACAAAGGCTCACCAAAGCAAAAATCAAAACCATGTGGATTCCCAAAAAAAAAGAGGCCATGCCTTCAAATGATAAATCCCTATAGACATCCAAAGTTGCTAATCCCAAAGCTAATCTTTTGCATCCTCCATATCCTAAATCTATTTTAGGTCCTTATGTCCCAAAATTCACTATCCCAATGCCTCCATTATTGCCACATTCTATCATTTCACATCCACCACATGTGCCAATGTTGGTCCTAACCACCTTCCCCATCACACATCCACTCCATCATTCCATCCATACACTTTCCAACACCCCATCCATTATCCCCCATATCTCTCCCCATCAAATCCCTTTAATCCATCCTCTTGCATAATCCATCCATTCTAATAAGGTTGTACCAATCTCCAATGGTCGCTTTACTCATGGGCTCTTATTACCTCATATAGAACTTGATGCTTGAGTCATTTATCCATCCCCTCTACCACATATCTTCCAAACCCACATATCCATATCCCTATCTTTACCCATCTTCATCCACATCCTAGTCCGAAAAGTCAAAAAAATAAAAACAAAAACAAAAAAGAGAAAAGCTAGAAAAAAAATATAAATAAAAAAGCGAAAATTTAGAAAAAAAATTTTAAAAAATCAAAAAGAGAAAAAATAAGGAAAAATAATAGTAAAGAAAAATAATTCGTCCTATGGTGAAAACCACCCTTGGTGGTGCCTTGGATAAGTACCATGATGAAAACTTGGCAAACACGAGTCATGTGTAAATCCTTCATCCAATCTACTTCCACAATTGGCGGTAGCTTCCACCTACACATTCCTTTCCTCCATCTCCTACATCTTCCTATTTACCACATCCTATCCATCATATCCCATTTACCCCAGCCCCTCCATCTTCCTTGTGATCTTGATAAAGAAAAGGGCACACATATATACATTGCTTTGGACACCTCTTAGCATATATTCCCCTCATCCATACACTATCATATTCCTTATCCTACCCATCTACTTTTTTGATCCATGCATATTATCTACATCCATCTACCTTCATCATCCATCTAATCATTCCACCATCCATCTCTCTTCCTTATCTATATCTCCTATCCATGTTCGTCTCACTCCCTTATCCACCCATCCTGCTATCCCTCTTGCCTTGTCACACATGACACATCTAGAGTGGGGGCATCTCTTTATTTGCAATAAAGTGCTTGGAGACATCATCCATCCATCCCTCCAAGTAATCCTTTCCATCTCCCCATCCTTCCCATCCTTAACTCCCCATCCAATAATCCCTTCCATCTCCCCATCCTTATCTATCTATCTACCCATCCACTAGTCATGTTCCATGTTTTCATCCTTATCTCCCCATCCATTTATCCATCTAGTAACCCATTCCATCTTTCCAAATCCTTATCCCTCTATCCATCCATCCTAAAATCTTTCTATTTCCCCATCTTTATCCATCCATTTCCCTCTATCTTTCCTTTCATCTCCTAATCCCTTGTCATTGGTATCTAGCTATAGGCTATCCCCATGCAATCCAATTCCATTCTATCTCACTATCATCACTCCTATTTATTTCCTACATTTTCCTAATATCTTATCATTTTTTTGTCTTTCATCTATCCATCATCTCATCCTCCAACTTCTTCTTTCAATGATTTGGATAACTATCCCATCCCTGAGCTTCATCGAACATATCAACTGTTATGTGACTTTTTCCCCAAGAGAAGAGAAATATATAAATAACTCTTTGGAATTAAAAGGGAGATATAAAATAAAGAATGTTATGATCCTTTGGTTAAAAAAGAGATTAATAAAGAATATTTATAAACACTCTTTAAAAAAAAGAAAAAAGAATTATTTATTTAAATAATTATTAAAAGGAAACCTTTTGTGAAAGGGTGTGATGGTTTGGAAACCACCCCTTAAAAAGATATATAAATCATTCATGTGAGAATGGTGAGGGACATTCAAGAAGAGAGAACATTCAAGGAAGAAGAACAACCAAGGAAGAAGGAAGTGGTTGGTGAGCTATGGACAGGATGGAGAAGGGGCACATCTATAGTGTGTGTCCAACCTGGGGTACAAGTGCGTGCACTCAAGACAGTCCTGGCCAGGGCATGGTTTTGTGGCATGAGTGTTGAGCATTGTTCCGGTGGAACCATCACTCGTGTAGAGCGACAAAGTGCACTTTCCTCCTAGATTGCTCCATGGCAAGAGCCAATACCACTGACATATTCCTAGGGGTTGATGATGGACCCATGGTGTAGTATGGGATGCACCAAATCCTCTCCCCATTTGTCCAATGGTGCAGAAAACCAGAGGAAAGAATAGGACCCATGATGTAGTGCACAATACATCGATATTCTTTCTATCCGGAATGCATTATGGACATGTTGTTGAGTACTTTGTCACTGATGTGAAGGTGTTTAAACTAAGAGTGGCTTTTGCAAGTATTATTATTCAAATAAGTATTAAAACCATTTATTCTAAATTATATTGAGAATATATATATATATGATTTTGGTGTTAATGAATTATATGAATGTGTATTCCATTTATTAGGTTAACTATCCATTTTGGAATTTCTTGATAAACTCACGCATAGTATCTTTTGCATTGATTATTTATATCTACTAAATCCGCTGCTAACATTTAAATAACTTTGGAGGAAAAGTAGCATTACATCAACCATCCTATCCACATGGCCTATCCTAGCTCATCATATCAGCTCTATCATTGTATCTCCTTATCATGGTCATCTCATCATCCCTTATCCATTGTTTGTTATTGGTCTTGTGTCGAACTACATTGCCCCTGCGCTTTCATGTAGGCAAGGTCGATCATTTGATCCGCCCCCAGGGTTTTGTGTTTTATATGTCTTGTCATCGTCCATCGTCTATCTTTGGACTTGTGTCGAACTACGTTGCCCCTGTGCTTTCACATAAGCAAGGTCGATCATTTGATCCACCCCCAGGGCATTGGTCCATCCAATCTGCACCATCCATCAATGTCTCCATTGTCCTCTTTCCTCTTTTATCCATGGCCTTATGTCGAACTACGAGGGCTATGCACTTTCACATATGCAAGGTTGATCTTTGATCAACCCTTGAGCCCCTAGGTCTTTAGGGTGTGTCGGTCTTGTGTCCTCTAGGTCTTTAGGGTGTGTTAGTCCCATTGTCTTGTTGTGTCATCAAGTATGTTGTTATCTGGTTGGTTCTTCACAAATGGGATCCATTCGTATCACGTGATCTAATCAATTTTGAGTATCCTGATTCATATCGATCTTTTAGTTTAGTATCCATCTTTGGTCTCAAAAGGATGTATCCTTCCTAACAAACCTCATCAACCCCATCCATCCTCTTGATCCTATGGCAAAGGATATTTTGAAATTGATTGGAATATTTTGATACTTTTGGCTTCTATTTATCATTTGAGCTCCCTATCATAACTTGTCCAGGCTACCATGATGTATCATACTATGGTGTGCTTTAACTAGTTAACATAGGGGCATATCTTGATATTTTTTTCTTGTTGTCTTCTTGGTTGTCCCACGTAGTACCCACTAAGACCCTTGAGGTCTTGTGTTACGTTGGGGCATCCTTTTATGCTTGTGGTTATCCCAATACCTAGCCCGACCAAATTCATCATGATTTTTGGGTGTTTGGATAACTTCCTTGTTTTTTGTGTTTGTGTATGCATTAGACACTAATCCGCCTTGGTTTCACATACCATGGTACCTAGAACCTTATACTATAGCAAAAATCAGTGCTCTAAAAATGGAAAATTGCATTAGGATTGCATTTCATTTTCTCTTCCATTGTGTTGCATCTTTACCTCCATCATCTTCATTCATTTTTAACCATCTCACATATCCATCCAATCATGACTCATCCAATCTAGCATAAATCATCCAATCACATCTTTGTTTTTGTTCATAGCCTTGCTACAAGCTTTGATCCAATCACCATCTTCATCAATCATCATCAACGGGATGTATCCTTCCCTATCCTTGTGTTGTTCTAGGATGTATCCTTCCCTCATCAACAACACTCTCATCAAGATGTATCCTTCCCTATCCTTGTGTTGTTATGGGATGTATCCTTCCCTCCTCAACAACACTTGCATCGGGATGTATCCTTCCCTATCCTTGTGTTGTTTTGGGATGTATCCTTCCCTTATAAACAACACTTCATCCACCAACAGTCCATCTTGGCTTGAAGCTTGACCCGGGAAACCTCATATTTGTCCTTGACTTCATTTGTGCTTTCTTTCATCTCTTCATCTTATCATTCTCTCTCATCCATATTTTTGCATCATCTTCCCCCATCTACCCTTGCATCATCTCATCCATTTCGAGAGTACACTTGTGTTCTCTTCAACCTGCATATCCTCTCAAGGGGGCATCCTCAATCCCTAATCTTCATCTTCACTCTAGTCATAATTTCCTCCTAGTCACTCCTCGAATGATTGGGGCATCTTTCTTAATCTAACCATCTTCTTCTAGGAGCTATATTTTAATTTTCTTTGAAATGATGCTACTTTGTAACACCATCTCAAAGAGGGGAAAAATGTAGACATCTAAATTTGACCACTTACGCTTAGTCAAATTTTTTTCATCTAAATATTCTTTTATCCACATTAATTAAATAATATTTCCATTATTTGATTAATACCCTTAAAGTCTTCTAATTACCTAAGGTATTTAATTTAATTAAATACTTTATCATCTATCCTTTGTATCCCATAAATTAAATAAATATTTTTTATTTATTTAATCTACTCCCTCAAATGTCACATCCTCCATCACTCTTTCTTAATCCTAATTCATCTCCTAATACCATCATTAGGGATGTGCACATTCATAATCCATGATTAGGAGGTGTCACATCCTCCAACTTTTACAATTTGGCTCATAATCATCATTTGCCACCTAACCCTCTTCTAATATGTCATTAACTAGTCTAATCACACCCTTAGTTAGATCTTGTCACATCACAATGGAATTACATGAAATTTTTAATTCTATGTATCTTCCCATGTCCTTTCCAATGGAATTTAAAATTCTATTTATTACCTCCATGCATTTCTCTTCCCTGTGACCTTTTATAGGTCAGATCAAGTACATGGGACAAGGACCTCCTTTAGGAGGACCTTGTCTTATCCATGGGTTTCTTCCAAGCTTGTGAATTTAAAATTCACTTTTATTTCTCCAATTCCCTTTCAAATCCCCATGGTGACAAGAGTGGAATTTCTAAAAGTACTCACTTGTCACTTTCAGCCCCACTTGGGGACAAGGAATCCCTTTTTAAGGAAATCCTCTTCAATCTCAAGTTACTTGCAAGTACCTTGTAATCACATGGCATTTTCCATGTCACCTTGTACTTCTTCCATCTCACCCTCCACATGGCAAGATGTGAGGGCTTGCAAGTCCTCAACTCACCACAACCCTTCATCTTGTCCATAGTGGATCAATCTCAGTCGTCCATTTTTCTTTAAATGGAGGGCCTTGGCCTCAAGTTAAAGAGGTTAGAGTTTGGAGATTATTGCATCCAATTCATTCAATCCTTTATCATTCAAGTCATTCTTGTAGCCATATTAGCCATTATTGCACTCACCCACTATCATCAACCACTACACCCACCTCCATTTTTGCATGTAGTTTGTCATCAAGGAGCATACATCCAAGCATCTTCAAGGGCCAACCAACTCAAAAATCTAAGCAATCAAAAGATATAACATTTGTTTTTGTTTCTTTAGATTCAACTAGGCCTAATCTGAGGTGTTGTTTGTGTTTTTTTTGTTGCATTTATTTTTAGTTTTTCATTTTTGACTTAGCTAAACACCTGCACACAACTATCATATACAAGCTACCTCTACAATGAAAAAAGTGACCAAAATGTATTAGTTATTCCTCAAACTAATTGTACTACCAAATAAGCTAAATGCATAGCCCTTGGTAAACCTCATATTATTCACATCCCATGCCTTTAATATGAGTCTACAAATCCATGTATCTCAACTAAGTGATATAATTTTCTTGTAAAAGTATGTGTGTTCTTCAAATAAACACAACGTGCTACACGTATCACCAAGAATATTATATATATATATATATATATACTATTACATGTGTCATCAATCATGCTAAGGAGTGCTTTAGGTGACCCAAAGTGTTATAGGAATCACTGATGTTGCTATAGGAATTGCTATGGTTATCCCCAATTCTACTATAAGAGTGCTCCAAGTGACATGTTGGATCCAAAAATTCATTGCTCACACCTCTTGAGGTATCAATCCATTTCAAGTCTAGGGATATAACATTCCTAGAAAGGTGGATAAACTAACTCATCAATAAAATATGAGTGATGACAAGAAAATTATGAAGAGTCGATAATCTCTCCTTCACTTTGGGCTCAACTAGACCTAGAATATTTAACAATATTTAATCATAATTAAAGGTAAGCAAACAAACAAACTTGTAGTAGTATCCAATGTACGTCTAGCCCCACAAGTTATCACCAGACCTAGGACTAACTTTCTATTAAAACCTTTGTTAAGTTGATCAAGACATTGTTGCAATATTTCAAGATGTGGATATGCAAGACATGATTCTCTTAAGGTGAAATCCTTCAAGTCTCACTAGAGATGTTTCCACAGTTAAATATTGAAGTGTGAAATGCATTCAAACTATTTCTTACTCCAAATCTATTAGTGAATGATTTTGTTCATTTCAAGGTGCATAAAATTTTAAACACTTCCAAGAGTGGTGTCTTATATTGGGTTACAAAGTCACATTAAACCTAAATAAATACCGCATATAAATAACAAAAGAGATTTGATATTTAACAAGTGAACATGCTTAATAATCCCTCTCCAAACTTCAAAAATTACATAAGTAATATTGGAAATACCATTACCAATGATTTATCTTACTCCAAAAAGTATATAGAAATAAATATCAAGGTTCAAAGATCAAGAACACCAAGGAATCAATGTATAAGGTATGGGTAAAGGGAAGAATGAAATAACAACTACAAAAAATAACATAGTGAGGAGGATCAAGATTCATGGATCAAGGATTGCTATACCTCATGCTACAAGATATGAAAAGGAGAAGATGACTGACATGATGATTTCAAAAGGTGACTTAGTTAAAGTGACAGAGTGAAAGATCTAAGGAAAAGTATGCTAGTAAGAGAAAGTATGAAACTTTGACACATACAAAGGAAAGATCAAGGGTTGAGGAAAAGGTATGTAAATATCAAGGGTTGACACATTTATAAAAAAGTGCCACCAAGGAGCTTCAAACATCGATCAAAAGAACAAAGATACCAATAAATTTTAAAACAATCTTAAAAAATACTAAGAGTAGCATAGCACATGCCACCAAAAAAATCAAGGAGGTACAGTGAAAGCTATGCCATGTGATCAGAGTGGTTGTCACGAGTGTCGAGTAACAACACCTACGAGTAGGGAAAAAAAAAAATTGTTGTTGTGTGAGGAGGCTAATAGTCAAAAAATAAGGTTGGTGGTTAATAAAAACCAACCACCATGAATTTAAACTCCACATCTAATAATCCCTACCATCAAGCAAATTCTAGCCCCAGAATAAGTTGACTCACTAGGGAAATTTTTCCACAGAAAGATAGATCTAGCTCCAAACTTAGGCACCAAAAAATGAAAAATGTTTAAAAAATCATGAATATGCCAAAAAATTCAAAAAATATTATTGTTGCTATAAAGAAAACCATCATAAAATGCATGAAATCACTATAAAATTTTCAAAGTTGGTGTAGATTTTGATGCAAGAGGTATAAATTATATGGCTTGTATGGACTTCTACAACCATACAAAATTCCTTTGATTGAATTTTATGCCCATAAAAAAATTACAACTACTTTGATTTCAATGTTTGGACATGAAATCATAGGGTTTTGGGGCCTTATACACGTAATGGTGAGGTTCGTTTGGGTCCAAGATACACAAAAAAAATATCCCAATTCTAGATCTCCAAAACACAAATAGGAAATTATAGATCTAGAGCTTTGATACCATATTCGAGTTGATCCCTCAACTTTACAACTCCCAAGGATCACCTACAATAAAACACGTGTCACTGGAAGAGAGAGATAACAATGATATGGAGTTCAAGAGCCAACTAATCCAAAAACACAATGTTTCCATGTAGGTAGTTATCACAATGGAGATTTCCAAATGCAAGTTTTGGAAAATTTTAGAAGATGGCACAATAAGCGTCAATTTACAAAAATTCGGATATGGACACACATGGTAGGTGGGACACCCCAACACAAAAAAAATCTTAAGAAACCTACATGATTTCCAGAAGGAGTATAATGAAAAATAGAGAAAGGGAAGGAGGAACCAAAGATTGGGGCACCCAGACATCACACCAATAAATAATTCATGATAGAAGAAGTCTTTTCAAATAATGAATGCATTGTAGTTGAGACTCTTATGGGATGGAGGGACCTAGAGTCCTACAGTGAAAGAAGGAACAATTAAATAATGAAACTAGAGCTGTTTTTGTATCTTTTTTGTACAAAATACAAAATGTCAAATTTGATGTAAATTTTGTATAGCCCATAAAGAAAGATGGTAGAAATGTATAAAGAATCATGCAAAAAATTAATAACAAGCACAAACATAATATGTATAGAACTAGAAAATATATAAGAATGACAAGTTTATAGGCTGGATAGATTACATTTACATAGTATAGTTGTAGCAAACTAAAACTGCATATATGTGTTACGAATAATGTATATTTTTTGTGTTTACTCTATTATCAATACAATGAATTATATTGAATATGTAAACCTAACAATATAATACAATGAGAATCCTTATAAAAGGAAAAATAAAAAATAAAAAAGCAACCCTAGATCAACCCTATGTGAGGATTAAAGGATATCATGACATGTGTCCTCATCCTATGACTTGAGACATAAAAAATGCATGACCTAAGTAGGCTTAAGTATTAATATGAAATGGGACCTAATTATTTAAATAATTAATTAGGTAAATAACCTTTTACTTTAATAGTGCCCCTTAAGTGCAACTTAGGGAGAATCTAAAACCTCTAAATGGGAATGCATAAAATGAAAAATGTGGGTCTCGCCAACTAGGCCTAATGAGGTGCCCATGTACAAATGAAAATATCTCTCATAACTAGAAAAAAAGGAGAAACCTCATGGGAAAAATTCATCTCCAAAAGAGAGAAATACAAGGTGAAGGACTAAGAAGCCTCCAAAATAATGTCCCAAAAAAATAAGAACATGAAGAACAACACTAAAGCATGAAAAAATTGTATATAATTGTTGAATGATGACTATTATAATATTGAAATGAAGAATATCCTCTAAAAACATGATGAGAATCAAGATCAAGAAGATAAAAATTGTACATGAGTTCCCCCAATGACACTATTTGAACAAAGATAAAATGACAAACAAAATAAAATAATTTGATATTTGAAGATACATATGGCACATAACTCTACACAAGTGACCTCAATGACACTACTCGCAAGACAAATGTAGGTGCCAATAGTTTGAATAAACTAATCAACTGAGGATGAAAGGTATCATCCACAAAATATAAATTTGCAAAAGTGTTTATATATGGTAAGTGCTCCATCTCATTGAAATCCATGGGTAAGCAATCACTACATCCACTTAGTACATAGGAACAAATATAGATACATAGCTCACTCCAAGATGAAACTAAGGAATCATTAGCACTAATAGTATGAAACCTTCATAAATAGGTCCATTGAAACTATGTGTCACTATGTAGTGCATCAAGAAGAAGAAACAACAATTGAACATGCACAAGAAAGTACTTGTTGTAGACACCTAAAAATGACTTAGGCCTGCGACCACTATTTTACCACATTTAATCATAACATGATTATAACATTATAATTATGTTTCTAACCCACATTCAACTATTAATTAAATAATTTATAATTATTTAATTAATTCATGATCTTTCATTCTTCATAATTATTAAGTAAATAAATCTTATTTATTTATTTAATAATGTCACTAATTATCAAAGTCTTGTAATTAAATAAAGCCTCGTTTATTTAATTAATTATTATCATTAATGTCCTGATTATCAAATAAATATATTGATTTAATGTCACTAATTCCTAAATCCTCTTAATTAAATAGATTTGTTAATTTATTTAATTAATTAACTAATTCCTCTAAATTAAATAATTATTTTTAATTATTTAATTGTTGCATGTGATACTTATGTTAGAGTAATTGAGTATTTACTTTATTAATTAAATAATATTTGTTTAATTACGTAAAGTTCCCTTTTACCTCTTTTCACTTAAGTTAACATTAGGTGCATAATAATTAATTACTTTATTAATTATTATTGTGCAAGCCTAGGGTTTTCATCTACATATGGTTGAAAACTATCTTTTGTATCATTAATTCATTTTACATTTTCAGGTGAATACATTGCTCCACATTCTTGAGCATTTCCTTTGTTGCTTCTCTTTGCTTCTCCTTGTAACAAGTTATTTGCTTGCAAAGATATTTTGGACTTTTGTGGTATTGTATCTTCTCAACTCCAACATGGTATCAAAGCTCCACACCTGCAGCTTCCTGTTCTTGTTTTGAAGATATTTGGAGCTTCAAGGGTTTAGGGCTTGTTTTCTTGATCTAGGGCATACCTGCAATTTTGAAGCATTTTCAACTCAAATGGACTTCGCCATTGCGTCCGCAGCGGTCCAAAACCCCTAAATCGACTGTCCATTCGTCATTTTTGGACAAAGTCAAAATTTGAGGCAAATTTTTTTTACAATTCGACTGTACGACCGTCCATTTGCTAGTAAAAAAATTTCCGTTTTTTTCGTCATTTTTTTTCTCTCAAAAAAATATTGTATTTTTTTTAGATTTTTTTTTCAAAAAAAAATCCAGAAAAAAATAAATTTTAGCCGAAAATTTTGTTAAGCCTTTTTACGGCTTGCTTAGGCCAGTGGGCCCGGGACACTGCGCAGGTAGAGTACCCTGCGCAGACCCTGCGCAGTGTACAATGCGCAGACCCTACGCAGTGTACCCTGTTGAAGTTGAGAAGATACAACACCACAAAAGCCCAAAAGATCTTTGCAAGCAAATAACCTGTTACAAAGAGAAGCAAAGAGAAGCAACAAAGGAAATGCTCAAGAATGTGGAGCAATGTATTCACCTGAAAATGTAAAATGAATAATGATACAAAATATAGTTTTCAACTACATATAGATGAAAACCCTAAAAAGGAAAACCCTAGGCTTGCACAATAATAATTAGTAAAGTAATTAATTATTATGCACCTAATGTTAGCTTAAGTAAAAAGAGGTAAAATGGAACTTTAAGTAACTAAACAAATATTGTTTAATTAATAAAGTAAATACTCAATTACTCTAACACCCCCCCTTAAGATAGACATAGGGAGAAGCTAAAACCTAGAAGAAGCTACTGAAAGCAAAAGCAATGGGTCCCGACAACAAAGCCAGATCAGGTACCCATGTACAAAATCAATGCAAACTAAATGAAATGGGGTAAAGGAGAAAACCTAGTGGGAACAAAACTCCTCCCCAACATGGTATCAAAGCTTCAGAACTGTAGCTGCTTGTTCTTGATTTGAAGATTTTTGGAGCTACAAGGGTTTGTTGCAAGCCGTTTTTTATTGCAGCCGTCATCATTTTTGCTTCAAAATTTCAGTTTTCACTCATTTGCAGGAAAAATGATTTTTTGAGTTTTGTAGCCAACGTCGAAATTTGAACTGGGTATCTTTTAGATTTTGCATATCTTGCACAAATCTGGAGAAAAAAAATCACTGTTGAAAAAACGGCGCATGTCATTTTTCTCCTGGCTAAAAGTAAAAAATCATTTTCTCATATTCTGCTTGTTGGATCAAGAAACGATTTCTATGTTTTGTTTCTAGCATCAAAATATTTCTGGATTTTTATTTTTGTTTACAAAAAGTGAGTAGATTTTTCAGAAATCAAGTTAGAAATAAACGTTTTTTACTAGAAAATTCGTTTCTTGCATGCTAAATTCAGTTTTTGAAAAATTCATAACTTTTGGCCACGATGCCCATTTTGTGCAAACGAATAGGCGTTGGAAAGGTGTTACAGCGCTCTTTCCAGATCTATAGTCTATTTTATCAGAATATTTACCAGATATTTTTTATTCAGTTTTGTGTGTTTTTACACTTTGCTCAATTACTTGGTCATTCTGGCTCCTTCATGGGTTTTGTTTGCATGGAATGGGTTATATTAATTTGATCTAAACGTTGTAAGGTCAGATTTCTCAAATTTTTTTCATTTGAAAAGTTATCATGGGTTTTTCTACTCACCCTTCAATTGTAATTCTAGAACGGGGTAATTATGAGTCATGGGCAAAGGGTATACTTACACATTGTAGGTGGCTTAATATTTTGCCTTATTTGTATGATCTCATATATGAACCAACAACTTTAGAGGAAAAATTAGCATGGGATATCATTAGAAATCACATAGTAGGACTTATATTGTCTAGTGTTGATCATGACACTGTGTTGGCTATATCGGACATTGATTGTCCTCACCCACTTTGGACACGTCTTTGGGAGATCTATGGAGACCCAATTCTATCTCCATTCCCAGAGGATCCTGCTTCAGATTGTTTCTTACCCATTGCTTGGAGAGAGAATACACCCTTTGATCATGATACTTTAGAGGAGTTTGAGTATTTAGACACCCTTACATGTTCTGATGGATCAGAGGTTTGTCTCACAGTTCCTACTCTTTAGACTGAGACTTCATCAGCATCTCTTGTTGTTTTTGATTCAGTGTAGCAGGGAATCATACATCTTCCAGACATAGCTACTTTGGACTCTTATGTTGCAGACATATATTTCTTGTTTGTGGAGTCCTATATTGCAAATTTGGAGGATTATTTTGAGGACATTCATCTCCTCTACCTTGACAATCAGGTTATCACTGTTCGCCCACCATTATCTGTGCATTCAGAGGTTGCATTTCAGTATTCTCCACATCATTTTGGATTTGACATTATTTGTTTCCGTTCAGACAGTGAGACTCTTCAGCATCCTATAATGGCACACATCTTGAGACAAATTGGTTCATCATTCTTCATAGGGTTTCTTCAACATCGTCCTTTGGATCCGTTTCTTCCCAAGGGGAGGAATATCATTTGCCGCTTCAGGATCTCCTTTTGGATTCTACATCAGGCATCTACCATTGTGACAGGAGTTTCTTCATTGTGGGGGGGCCTTCTTCTCTATTTCTATCTCTCCTATGGAGACCATTGTACATGTAATTATATGATAGAAGTTGTCTATGGGGGGTATAATGTTATCCACCTCTTATCCTTCTTTCATTAGTGCATTGCTTTCCTTCCTTGCATTCTATTTTTGGGGACGAGTTTTGTTCCCACTAGGTTTTCTCCTTTACCCCATTTCATTTAGTTTGCATTGATTTTGTACTTGGGTACCTGATCTGGCCTTGTTGTCGGGACCCATTGCTTTTGCTTTCAGTAGCTTCTTCTAGGTTTTAGCTTCTCCCTAAGTCTAGTTTAAGGGGGGGTGTTAGAGTAATTGGATTTTTACTTTATTAATTAAACAATATTTGTTTAATTACGTAAAGTTCCCTTTTACCTCTTTTCACTTAAGCTAACATTAGGTGCATAATAATTAATTACTTTATTAATTATTATTGTGCAAGCCTAGGGTTTTCCTTTTTAGGGTTTTCATCTATATATGGTTGAAAACTATCTTTGTATCATTAATTCATTTTACATTTTCAGGTGAATACATTGCTCCACATTCTTGAGCATTTTCTTTGTCACTTCTCTTTGCTTCTCCTTGTAACAGGTTATTTGCTTGCAAAGATTTTTTGGACTTCTGTGGTGTTGTATCTTCTCAACTCCAACAACTTCTATATTTTTAAATGAAACAAAATCATTTAAAAATGTCTCACATGGTTAACTGATTCTTCATTTAGTAATTAATTTCAAAAATCAATTACTTCTTATCTCACAAAATCCCTATTTTGAATTAATTTAATTCAAAATGGAAATATTCTTCTACAAATCAAGTAATTTCTAAAATTACTGATTTTCTAAAATCTCATCCCCTTGTCTTCTGATTTTTACTAATTTCATCTCAAGCTCACGTTTATTCTCCACCGTTGATTTAATTTATTAAATTAAATCTTGTCCACACATTTTGGGTTTGTTGCCCTAACCCTAATTGAGAGTTGTCACCTTGAATCTTAACCATTGATTCTAGGGCATTTCTCAATATCTCATCTCATCCATCCGTTCAAGATTGCATTTTCTATAAAATAACAATCTTGATCTCATTTTCGGGATCGATCATCACTTAATCTATCTCATTTATTGGCATCCACATATCATCTTAGGCTATTATTTACTATTTGCATAATATAAGTAAAATTCTAGTTTGCACATAGAATCATTTTCATAAATCCTTCAAAAGCTTTGCTAGGTCTAGGCACATTAGAGTTTGCTCACAAATCTGAGGGCATCCATCATCAACAACAAGCTTGAGGAGGTGCATTGGAAGTCAACCATGGAGCGTAGGAATGGGTGAGATCTTTCCAGTTCTTACATTTCTTTACATTTTCTCCTTTGCATTCTATTGTGTGATATTTTATTAACTTGCAGGTATTACTAATCCACTTTTGAATCTTGCAAAAATTTATCCATCATTACACTTGCAACCAAAAAGATTGTGCAAACCAAGACATATATGCATGAAGGTAGATGAGGTTGTGATTACAAATAAGAAGGCACACACAAAACCCCACCCCTTGGCACTCTATAATACAATGCAATTACAAAATATGGCACAACATGATGTGTGAAATCTCCAAAAATCATAAACAAGAGTGGTACTTTATCTCAATTCATCTTACAAAAGAGAAAATGCGTTCAAAACATGTCTGTAGTGTTTTGCAAGGACAACATGTAAATATATAAAAGAAAACTTAAAAGAATTCATCTCACACAAAAAACAAGTTTTCTAAGTGCCAAAATATTCAAGTAACCAACCAAAATGTGAAAACATGATAAACTAGATAAAATTTTCTTGGGAAAAATCTATAAAAAAAATTGCATGGATAGTTGTGAGTAGCTCTAATAGACCTTTCTAATGTTGTAAGAATCACAAAAAATAGATGAACTAACCAAAATTTATGATCTTGGGACAAAAAAATCTACATATGAATTTGACAGGCGATAAAATATACTAGCAATAAAATCTGAAAAAATGTGTACACCGCTTGAAATTTCTTAAAACTAATTTTCCAACAATATCTCATTCACCAAATTTTGATATTGTATGCCCAATTTATGCAAAATAATAAAAACTAGCTCCTTTAGAGCAAAACTAGGGTTTGAGGCAAGCAAAGGGGGTTATATGTACTTTTAATGGCAACAAAAAGAATATTCTTCAATTAAAAAATATTCCCTCTCAAAAAATCACCAGTTCACTTGAAATAGCCAGAATATTTGGAATACTCAATTTGATCACGACATATTTTGAACTTGTTGAAAACAACAAAAGTAAAAGTTCAAAATTCGAGAGGGTGCTGTGAAAATTTTGAGGTATTCATCAATGGAAAAGGTGTTGATTTTGGGTTGTCATCTATAGAAATCTCTAAATTCATCGGTAGAGAAAAGAAACCCAATGAAAATGAAAGAAACATATAAAAAATGCCACTCGAGAACTCCAAATGTTAACCAATCTAGAAAAAAGATGTCAACAAAATTTAAAAGGCTCCTCAAAAGTATAGAGATCAACATAACACACTACCAAAAAATCAAGGAGGCATGGTGAAGGCTAGTTCTTGTAGTTAGAGGGGTTATCATTGGTGTTGGGTAATGATGCTTGCAAGTAGGGAGAAAAATTTGGCTATTGTTGTGTGAGGAGAGTTGGTGGTTGACAATAAGGTCGTTGCTTAATAAAAATTGACCACCATGAATTTAAACCCCACACCCAATAATCCTTATTGTTAGGTGAAGTCTGGCCCCAAAATAAGTTAAGCCACAGGGAAAAATTTTACTCCACAAAAAGCCATATCCAATTGCAAACCCAAACATTTGAAAAATCATGAATACATTGAAAAAATAAAAAATCTTACTACTACGACAAACAAAATTGCCAAAAAATACACATGAAATAACCAAAAAAAATCTCAAATATGACACATACTTTGAAGAAAGCAGTATAGATTGTACAAACCATACAAATTCCTACAATTGTATGAAATTCCCTGTGTTGAGTTATGTGCCCACAATAAAAAAAATTGTAATTACTCTTATTTCAATGTTTGGAAAAGTGATCTTTGGGTTTTTGGGCCTTTCAAATACAACAAGAGGTCCATTTGGGTCCAAGTGAAGGACACACGATCTACTAAGAGGGGGTGAATCAATAGATCTAATCAATTCAAAATTCTTAACTTCAACACAAAATATCAAATCATGCAACTTGAATCTTTACTTCTACTGACCACATAAGCAATTAAAACATAAAAGAATAAAGCACACCAATGAACACTAGATATATGTGGAAACCCAAGATGGGAAAACCATGATGAGAATAGATGCTTGGATCTACTACCCAAAGCTAGCCTCAAAATTCAAAAAATATACAATTGAATTTCACACACTAAAGTAGGCACCAACCTACCGGAGATACCAATCTCCTATTGTGTTTGTAGGCACCAACCTACAAGAGACACCAACGCCAATGAAATCAGAACAACAAGTAGAACACTAGTCCTACCAAAATACAAAGATAATGCTTGTGGATCTTCTATAGAACTCAACACGTGCTAGAGTCACAATTGACACTCTTCCTCATTGAATATGATCTTCTAATATTGGCACATACACTGAAATGCAACTCTCTCTTTTATCTTCAACACCTTCTCTTCAATTTGCACCAGCAACCAACTTTTCTTCACACAGATATAATTATGATTCACACAACCACATAATACATCTGCACAACAAAGAAATATATACATGGAATCACATTAACACTCTTATATGTCAATCAGGGATCTGCAAATAGCTAGGATGACATAAGGTGGACCTAAATTCAAATTACATGAAACGTGTAATAGGTTAGTCGAAAAACAAATTTTGTTGCAGTCAAAAGAACATGATGCCATGTACTACCATAAGAACCTTAAGCAGGTCCTATCTTAACACCACACACAATATTTGAATTTTGCATGCTACTAATTGTTACCGCACATGCCTTAAACTCCAACCAGTTGACAGATATACATAGAGAAAATTGTCACTTCGATCTTTTTTCATTTTAAACATATCCTCTGGAAACTCAAGAATATGATAGAACTAGTGTAGACATACTCTCCTCTCAAACCATAGAGAAAAACTACATTTCTAAAAGAAATGCTAGTCATAATTGTATTGCCAGAGAAATCTCTTTTCCTTGAGAATTGAACTAAAACATTTTGGTACAAAATTTTGGACCACCACTATCATAAAGAATAGATGCAAGCATGATATTGCAAGCATCAAACAGTCATACAAATACACCTTAGAAACTAGTAATATATATTTCTTGATTTTACATCCTGACAATAAAATTACCAACATGGATCATATTGAAATTTCGACATACAACATGCTTCACCAAATCTTCTGCAAGTCTATTGTAACTCAAAATGATAATTCAAAGGGAATGCAATTATATTCAAGTACCATTACAAGCTTAGCCTTACACAGAGAATTCCTTTGACATCAAAATTCTCACTACATCAATGAAAACCTCTAACATCAATGACATTACTGACAACCTTTGACATCAATGACAACCTATGTTCAACATACACCGAAATTTCACCCAACTCTAGACCTCTCAAAAAATAGGTAGGAAATTACATATATGAAGCATTGATATCTTATTTGAGTTGATCCCTCAACCGTATAGCTCCCAAATATCACCTTCAATCAAACACCTATCACAAAAAAAGAGATAACAATGCTATGGAGGTCAAGAGTTGATTGATCCAAAAAGCAAAGAAACATATTGAATGTGCAAACCTCACAATATAATATAATGATAAACTTTATAAAAGAAAAAGAAAAAAGAAAAGAAAAAAACAACCCTAGAGAAGCTTTAGGTGAAGATAAAAGGAGATCATGACACATTTCATCATCCTATGACTTGAGACACACAAAAATGCATGACCTAAGTAATCTTAAGTACTAAAGTGAAAAAGTACTAAAATAATTAAATAATTAATTATGAAAATACCCTTTTACTGTAACAAATTTGACACTTGTAAATTTAGCAATAATTATTGGATTCAAAACCTCTCCTAAATATGACAAGACCATTTAATTAAAATTCAAAATTATAGAAAATGTACAATATATACACTTTACAAAACTTTATAGTAGTTTTGAGATATTTACAAATCTAAACTGAAGAGAATGTGAGGAATAAATTAAAGAAAACATAAAAATTAATTTAATTTAACCTAACTTGTAGATTAAAATAAAATAATTAAAAAATGTAGATTTAAAATATACATATGAAGGATTCAAATCTAATTAAAAATTCCAAGACACAAAGCTCTCAAACAATTTTATCGATTTCTCATATCACCAATAGTTCAAAGTTTTATTTTTCTCTTACAAACTTTGGCCTTTTCTTCAACACTCTCGTACATTACTTTAGATTTACAATAAATAGGTGAATTGCATTCACCTATTTCTATAACTACCAACCACCCACATTGAACTTTACAAAAAATAAAGAAATAAAATATAAAGTCCAAAATGGGCATACATTTGCATCTCATTGAATTATTAAATCATAAACCTTATAAGGTGACTTTATATTAAGTTATTACTTTTCTAGAAAAAATTGACATTTATTTAAATGTCCCAAGCCTTGATCAATAAGCTCATTCTCAGTTGTCTTTGGCATTAATGGTTTCTTTTTTATGGGCCTTAAATATGTTGATGATATAAACTATTTTTTTCTTGTATTGCCTCAACTAATTTATAGCATGGATCGTCTTAATATATATAACACATGTCATGAAATATGTAAATACCTTGAATCTTAGGAGACACTTCATGGAATTTGTTTAGTTTCTCCTCAAAGGCCATGCATAATATTCTTAATTTCATGAATTTATTGATTTGCACAACACCAAATTCTAATTCTTTAGATGATTAATATTTTATTAAAATTTTCAAGTTCTTAATTCAAGACATTTATCAAATTGATGGAATATGTTCATTATACAAAAATAATGGAATATTTTCAATAAATAATCAAATATCTCTATTGATGATCTAAATATTTGTTCTAGATAAATTCTCATGCATGAGTGCCAAACATGGAAAACCTCATAGATGTGGATAACTAAATCTCTAGGATTACAAGGTTGAATACTTATTTATTATAACTTGATCCTAACTATCAAGGAGAAAAGGGAAGAGATGCAAGAAATTAAACTACATAAAATGAAAAGGTTTATTCCAAATAGAGTCTCTCTTATAATTATAATAGATCTTTGTAACTCATGGTACAATACTCAACAAAAATAACAAGAAGAAAACATAATATGTATCAAACAAACTCATACACATAAAAATAGTTATAACTTTAAGAATAATAACCTCTTATATTGATATTTATATAGGATTGAACAACCACATATGATGAAATATTACTAACTCTAAACACACACAAAGGATCCCCTATTTGATTATAATAGATTTGAGAAAGTATGTTGCATTGAAGGCTTAATATCCCATCTATATAAAATGAGATCTAAACTATAGAAGGGCATGTGAGCCACCGTATATAGAAAATACTCATCCCATGGGGATATCTCCCTCCAAAAATTGAAATTGAAAATATAGGATTGATGGGAAGAAGGATCCAATCGTAAGTTTGATGCCTTGAATTCACCTATAAGTAATTGGACCACCTTGGAATGAGTGAAAGGTACCCAACCCATTAAGTTTTAGCTTTGTACTCTACACATCAACATTGAGTACTTGAAATCCTAAGATATGATGGTAGAAGGGAATTATTTGAAATGGAGTCATGAATCATACTCAATGTGTGTCATGCTAGTGGAACTATTTCATAATGTTGAAGAGAAGTTGTAGATATCAAAGTGAACTATTAGGCGCTATTAAAACTAAGAAATGTCAAGGAGTGGCCTCATAACCCACATATCATTAAATGAGATCGACTGTGGAAAGATTAGATGTTTTGTGTTATTCCCAAGGAGTATTAGTCTTTATCTCTTGAAACTATATGGGTACATGGGTCAGGGGGGCCTAGCCTGATTGGCTAAATCATCCTATTGCAAGCAAGAGGTCATGAGGTCTAGTCTCCCCTTGTCCCCATGGTATCGTAAGGCATGTCACGCCAACATCATCGATCACGTGAATTTTTTTTACTAGGTGCACTCAATTTATAGGGGGCTACCTAATTCTAGTTGTCTAATATATATATGGGTACACAACATGATACCTATTAGGGAGTTGTGAAAACAAATAGGACTAGAGGTAGATCCCACAACTAAAAGAAGTTAGCATAAAAATAAATAGGCTTATTAAATGATCTAGCCCAGGTGGGGATCAACATTAAAAACTAAAATAGTTACATATTGGATCCTCATGTATTATTGGACAAAGGTGGACATGGAAATATCAAATAATGTGTACTAACTAAAACTTTAACACTTATATAATTGTTTCACATGCCCTTTAAATTATAAAAAATAAATAAAGGAAAGAGACTCATCACAAGTATGAGTTGTGAAGAACATCAATTAAACAAAGTAGAGAGAAATTTGTTAGGTCTATAGCATAAAATCATTGGGAATTAAGGTGTCTCAACCTTTACAACTTCTTAACATTAATTAATTTAATTAATTATTTTATGTTTGTGTTTGTAGTTTTATGTTCATCCAATGATGTCACTTTTATGGGACCCAGTTTGATGAGGTGGAAACTTACATGGTAGGTGATTATGATGGCATACATTCTAAATTGGTGGAAATAGGTGTCCCACTTTATGGACCCCATTGGAGGCTTAATTTTTGGCATGTGTCATAAGTTGTAAGATTTTATGAAAAAAATAGGGCTAATTATGGCAATGACAAATTATGACAACCGTAAGAGTTGGAAACAAAATTTTCTATTGTTGGAGAATGTTAAGATCAAAAAGCATGAATTGATAACCTTCCATAAGTGAAATGATGAAAACATTAGGATAAATATCATATGTACTTGAATGAAATTGTGTAAAACAAAATGATGAACCTTGCATATATAGGCAAGTATGAGGAGGTGAGAAGGGAGGACTAAATGAATAACTACCCCTCCAAAGGTGTAAAACTTGTGAGCTCACTTGATAAGTATGTGAGCAAGTGGAAAGTATGCATGCAATAGGTGACTCAAGTGACGAGGACACATGTATCAACCATATGAAGTGAGAAAAAAGTATGAAATATCTTAAGTAAACTTAAGCAAAGTGTGAATAAGTCAATCCTAGAAGATGATATCATAACTAGATATTTAAAGACACTATTTACACTAACACATCACCTTAGGGAGTAATGTATGCATGATGATGAGTCTCGACTACCAGGTCATGTTAGGTACTCATGTACGAATTTCTCACAAAGTGAAGAAAAGGAAAAATCTAAGTGGGAAATAAAACTCTTCAAAAGAGAAATGATGCAAATGCAATAAAATGTACAAGTGAAGAAGGTAAGTGACAGATGAAGGACTTGTTATGACCCCCAAAGGACTAATTTTGACACAAAGTATAATCATTTTACTTCCATAGGAGAGAAAATAGAGAAGGCCTATGTGACCCCCCCAACATGTGAGAAGGAAAGAACTCCATGCAAAAAAATTCTTCCTCTTAAAACTGATAAGAGAAGAGAAACCATGTAGCCTCCCCTCAAGATGCTACATGTATTGTTGGTAGATGCTCAACACTGGATGCTAAAGATGATCCATGATCCATGATAGTTGAACAACATTTCTCCCCTTGGGAAGAAACAACACCAAAAGTGTGTGCATGATGACTTCCAATTATAGATAAGAATGTGTAGGAAGAAGAATGAAGGTCTTTGATTTTCACACATGATCCAAAGACCTAGATGAAATCTTTGAAAACTACTCAAATTACTCAAATGCTCCATGTGAAGACTAATGTAGAGCATGTACCAAAGATGCAAAGACATGTTGAAATGAATCTTTGGATGCTCCCAATGAAGCATCTCTAAACTTTGTGGTAGCTCAAGAACTTTCATGAAAAAGAAGATAAATGTCCTCAATGGTGTCTTCCAAATCTACAATGTGGTACTCTACAAACAAAGATGAAATATCTAGTAGAAATTTGTCTTGGAATGTGGTGGGTCTAAATAAACAATATCTCGGTACATGGAATCTTTAGAATTTCTCAAGGAATCAACTCATTATTCTAAAGTAGCAATAAGTAATGATATTGAAATGCATGTCATCAGACTACATTGTTTATCTTCAAAATATGGTGGAATCTCACATGATGGTTGAGTGAGACTGGATGTTTCTGCAAGTGTTGGAATAGAAGAATCTAACAAGTTGATTCCATTTATAATACAAATTTGTGTTAACTAATGAAGTTTCCATGCAACTTCCAAGTCTTCAAGTTTTTAAACATGCATTCATCTATGGTATGTATTTTCTTCTTGTAGTAATCACATTTAATTTTCCATGGATTTAGAGACAAGATTATGACCAACAAAATTAAAAGCAAAAATGAAGTGTGAGAAGAAAACACTTAAGATGAATGTGAAAGTGTTCAAAGACATGAATCACGAAAGTGATCAAGGGTACCACTCAAGGCACCCCCTTGATTACTTTAGATTCCTACAAAATGATTAGTGCTAAAAAATCTAAAAAGGGAAATGCGAGTGTTCAAGGCAAAACTCATGAAAGTTCTCAAAGGCACAACTCAAGAGACCCCCCTTAGTTAAATAATTGAGAGCCCCCCAAAATTTGGCACCTTATAATTTAGTGTTTTTTACAATGTAACTAAGTCCAATGGATTAAAAATTAAAAAATACGAACTTTGGTAAAAATAGCACTCAATTGCGAGTTATTGATTAAAATTTGTTACACTATTTTATTTTTCCATCAATAATGACATGGAAACTTCTTATTTAGTTTTTACAAAATCTACTTGCTATATGCAAAAATAATAGATACCCACAAAAAAATTGGCATTACAATCAAACCTAGAAATAATTTTCTTTCCAACATGTTGAAGATGCAATTTGATAAAAAACTTTGATATGTATGAAAAAAGTTCATGTCGTGCTATTTTGATAGTGTTTTTTGTAATATTCGGTTACTATTTGCAAAAACTAGTAAATACCTAGACGAATTTTTGTTGGGTGCGAACAAAACTCAAAAATATTTTTTCTATCTAATGTGTAGAAGATGCAAATTTTATGCAAAAATAAAATGCCTTCAACAAAAAATGACTACCAAAGTACACATGCACTAGTGTTTTGAAAGAATAACTCATAAAATAAGCAAGTCAATTCCAAAATGACTCTATGAAACTTTGATGATAGAGCTATGTGTGAGAGTCACCTTGATGCAGGAAGAAATGTGCTCTCATGGCTTTGATACCATATTGGAGAATGCCAAGATAAGAAAGTACGAATTCATAACCTTCTACAAGTGAAATGATGAACATAATAGGGTATTTATCATATACAAATGAGAGTGTTTAAACTATAATTATGAACCTTACATATATAGGCAAGGATGAGGAGGTGAGAAGGTAGGACTAAACAACTAACTACCCCTCAAAAGGTGCAATACTTCATAACTCACTTGACAAGTGTGTGAGTAGGTGGAAAGTATGCATGTAATAGGTGTCTCAAGTGATGTGGACACATATCTCAACCATATGAAGTGAGAAAAAAGTATGAAATAGCCTAAGTAAACTTAATCTAAGTGTGAATAGGTCAATTAGAAAGGTGATATCCTAACTAGATATGTAAATACACTATTTACACTAACAAATATGACAAATGAGACTCTTTGCATGAAAAAGGTGTGTTCCATATCAAGTGGGGGCCATTTCCATGCATGCAAACACCTTGTATGTTGAGATTGGAATTATTTTGCATAAGCAGGTGAAGATAAGCATCTTATGTGTTCATCTTTAGCTTTCCATGCTTGCAATAAAGAGGATGACGACATGCGACATTTCTAGACACCCATCTTGCAACTCTATAAAAATGGGTGTTTGCTTAAGGAGTGAAGAGGTGAGAAATTTTCATTGGAGGTTTATGTTGTTGAATTTCCTTCAGAGAAGCAAAATGTAAATCTTCATGTTAAGGCTTTGAGCCTGCAAGTGTATTGTAACATTTTTGTTGTTGAAAATTAATGCATTGGTTTGATTCTTCAGAGTGTGGGGTTTTTACTTGAAAGGGTTTTCTTAATGTATATTGGTATTTCTTATCTTCTATCTATCTTTATTTTTTATTTTTCTTCTTTCATGTTCTTAAAGTGTTGATTTACATGTCATTATGTTGTTGAATATACTTAGATATGTAAGCTACAATTTTCCCCTCTAAGGGTTAATGTGATAGGAAATCAACTATGTTAGTTTTTTTAAGAAATAGTACTAAATGCTTGTATCAAGTTGTTGAACATCTGGTTAAAAATAAATATAGGGTACTGGAAGGTGTATAGTGGGTTCATATTTCCCTTTCAATTGGTATTAGATCCAAGTTCCATGGTTTGCATGTTCTTTCATGTGAATGTATGTGAGTTGCATGTACTTGCATGTTGCTTGCATGTGTTGGTTACATGGCATTTAAGGTTTACAATATTTTTTTTTTTATGATTTCTTAGTTTGGCAAGCTTAAGGGAATTTTTAAGAAGGAATTAGATGATTATTAATCTTTGTTCAAGTGGAATTCTCGCAGTTGATCTTGTTTTCAGGATACAACAAGCATTTGAAGGATGGAGAAGATGGAGTTATATGGAGTTGATCATGTGGTTTAATTTAATATGATATTGATCTAGATCTCATGTTTGATAACATATAGTAACCCTCATGTGTGGTGGTGTTCTTCCATTCAATTATCATGTGTAACATAGTATTCATGTTGGGTGTTTGTTCTTGGCTTCTTGATCATATAGAGAAACTTGGGTTGTCATGACTATGGTTTGGTGTGCTTATGTTGGGTGCTTGAATTTAGTCCTTGGTATTGGAAGGTATTTTTTATTATCCCTAAATACATGTAGGATATAAAATTAATTGTTGGATTATCTAAAAACTTTTGGAATAACCTAGTTCCTTTGTATGCTTGTACATGATGGTGGTTGTGGATTTGGCCTACAAGTGGGCTTGAAATTCCTAGACCTCTTCTTCCATTTGGTTGATTGTACTCGAATGCCTTTGTTGGACTAATCACCAGTATCTCCCTTTGGATTCGTGACATGGACTAACCACCTCCTATGGATCCATTTATCTCTGGTGTTTGTATCAGGCATTAACAAGTTGATCTTTTGGTGCAACGACAAATGTGTTCCAACAAATGGTATAAGAGTCATGGTCACAGGTTTGAATCCCCTTGGGTGACACTAAGGATGGGATTGATGGACTAATCACCAATGTCTCCCTTTGGATTCATGACATGAACTAGCCACCTCCTATGGGTCTGTTTAGCTTTGGCGTTTGTATTGAGCATTAACAAGTCGATGTTTTGGTGCAACAAAAAAATGTGTTCCAGCAACCTTAATTTTTATGTTAGTTGGATATTAGGATTTTATACATTTTCTATTCAAAATATATGGTTATGCTTGTCTATGTTATTCCATTGTTTTGGTTTGATTATTTTAGTGTTTCTTTGACTTGTGGGTCTTCCAAATGATAAATGGATATAGATTTGCATGTGTATTAGTGACATGGTGGTTTTTCAAGTTTTACATGGTTTATAAAAAATTGTGGTTTTATAGATCTATAGATAAATTATATTTTTAGATAATGATTCTCTTGGGGTATTTATAGATGTAAGATAGTTGTAGTTTTTCATATATGCTTTGTGCATTGTGTGAGGAGGTTTGTATCTTTCTCAGTGTGTAGATGTTTGTACATGACTAGTCACTCGATATTTTTGTATTTTGTGCTTCATGGGTTCTTTGACTATGGTTTCTTAGTTATGGATTTGTTGGGAAATCAGGTTTGCTAGTGATCTAGTGTTTGATTCTTGAAATCTACATGTTATCTTCTTTGATATCTCATTTTTGAATGTTACTGATGTGATGATGAGTTTACATGTTTCATTATTTGGGTTCTTTGAGTTATGCAATTTGTGGATTAGCCACCCATTGGATGTAGTGGGATGACTCGAACATGGAATATCTATATCCACAAGATTGATTTAGTGTTGATGCAAACTTTGTTAGCTAGCCTTGTTTGTGATCATTTATGCATTGGTCTATTGTTTCTGGGTGAGATGGTGAATGTCTGGATAGCTAGATATGAAACTTGTAGTATGTTGTGTATCTTCCTATTTTTAAGATCTCGGTTCTACCTTATTTTTATTTTTGATATTGCAAGTGAAGTATTTTATTGTGTTAGAGTCATGGATGATCTTCATTCAAAATATGTTTATCATGATGTCATGGATAGCTTGGTTACACTATTCAATGGGAGATTTTGATAGTGATGTTATGGTGGTTTTATATTCTTGGCTTATAAATCTTGGTTCTACTTATTCTCTAGAGATACTAGTATTATAGTTCAATGTGTGTGGGCCATGGGTGATCTTCATTTAGGAGATTGTTATCATGATGCCTAGAGAGATCGGTATTAGGGTTCATTGGGAGCTTTGGTAATGATGTAGATTCATCACCTTGATATGGATGATCTTCTATAATGGTTGTTGCTATTATGAAAGAGATTTTGCATCATATTGATACAATTAGAGTTCTTTGGAATTTTTTAGTTTCATTGATAGGAGATGGTTATCTTCATGTAATTGGAGATGTTGACATCTTGGTCAGCCTTAGAACTCTTGAAGTCTTTGGTTGAGGTGTCAAGGGTTTTTTGTCTCAACAAATTTTTGGTGTTATGCCATGATGGATTCTTGATTTCACATTAGAGTATTGACATGATACTATTAGATCACGATGTCATAATGTGTTCCTAATTCTATAGATGTGTAGTTGGAGCTTTGACAATGATCTATATAGTTCTCTTGGTATTGATTACATTAGTCATGTGCTTGAGAGCTTCACAAGAGTACAATGATGCATTTGGATTTTAGTATGGATTGATCAGTTTGCAATGCTCATAGATACTTGGAGACTTAGGTGAGGCAATTATTGAGATGGTTACTCTTTGGAGGTTTCAACAGGAAGACTGAGTAGCCTTCACCTATATATGGCTGTGAATTCATGATTGATATGAGAGGAGGTTGTTATTGGATAAATTATATGAGAATTGGTATATACTAGAGGATAAATCTCATTCCCCACTCTTTGTCTACTCAGTATATAATCATTTGAAAGGTAATGTCTATTTTTTGTTCAAATGAATTATGTTTTATGCTTTGTCTTCTCATGAATATTTATCTTGAGCTATGATTTCTAATTCTTGAGGTTTCATTTGAAGAGTGTATGGTATTTTATATCCTTTTACATATGAGGCTATTTATGATTTCATTAATTGATGATGAGTTTAGGAGACATTATTGAGCTGATTTCTCAATTTTGGGATTAGATTTGAGTTTGATCTTGTTTAGAGAGGATTACATCCATGTTTTTGTTATGATATATATATGTCTTGTTTTATCTAATGAGATTGAACTTTTGGGTGTTAAGAATTTTATTTTGGGGTTGTTGAGGAGACCTTACTTGACATAGATTAGTACATTGAGGTGTTCGAAAAAAGATGTATTATGGGATATGATTTAAAGTTTATTCTTTCTTATTATTCTATGGATTATTGGAGGTTCATGTTCACATGGTTTAGTGTGGTGGACTTGGGAGAATTATGGTGACATGTTAAGAGAGATTATGCAATATTTTGTATTGCATGAGTGGATCATTGTGATTTTTATTTATTAATACATGGTTTGATTATTAGCTACACTTTTGATATAAGTGTTGATTGGTAGACTTAGTATGTCATGATCTATTTTTCATATTTTAAATTACTATTATAGTGGGAGCTCCTAGATGTATATGTTCTTCATTGATAATTGTTTATACATGGAGCTTGTGATTGTAATTTATGAGTTGGATATGTTGTTGGCATGAGTTTTAATTATGCTTGGATACCTTTGAGGTATGGATGATTGAAAGGATTATCATTTGTTGTAGTTTTTTTTTCTATTCATGTGAATTTTGTAGTTGGATATCAACAATCAATTGTGATTGTTGTTCTAACTATTTTGGAATATTTATGTTCAATCTTATTTTGGAGGAAGTTTAGACTTCAAAATTGTGTTTGAGTAATGATTTTGAAGTTGGATACATTGGTGCCTCTATAAAGCTTGTGATAATAGTGGCATTGTAATAGTAGCATACAACATTTATTATCACTTGGAATTACTGCTTATGTTCTTTGGATTGGTGTATTTTCAATTTGGCATGATATTTTTATTCTATAGGTGGCATGTCGGAGGATGAGAGGTGTTTTTTCTTGATATGTTGGAAATATTAGATGTTATTGCAAGTATGTTATTGTAAGTATCTTATTGGAGCATGAGAGCACGTTGGAGATTCATGTGGTTTCATGGATGGTTGTGATTATGCTTTTTATTGATTGACTAGTTGTCTCCTGGTAGTTAAAGTCCTATCTTTCTATTGGCTCTTGAAAGATCTTCAACAAGTGGGAGAACATTGGGAATTAAGTTTTCTCAACTTTTCCAAGTTCCTAACATAGATTTATTTAAGTAATGATGTTATTCCTATGTAATTTTATGTTCATCCAATGATGTCACTTTTTGGGACCTACTTTGATGAAGTGGCAACTTACATGGAAGGTGAGTAAGATGGCATGCATCATAAATTGGCGGAAATAGGGATCACAATTTATGGACCCCATTGGAGGCTTAATTTTTGGCATGTGCCATAAGTTGTAAGAGTTTGACATATTTTATGACTGATTATGATAATGACATACTATGCTAATTATAAGAGTTGGAAATGGAAGTTGCTATGAGTGGTGGGTCCATTTGCATGCATGCAAGTTCCTTGCATGTTGATATTAGATTTATTTTTCATAATCAAGTGAAGATAGGTACTTACATGTTCATCTTCAAGTTTGCATGTATGCAATAAAGAGGATGATTACATGTGGAAATTCTAGGCATCCATATTTAAATTTTATAAGTATAGGTGTTTTCTTGATGAGTGAAGAGAGGAAAATTATTCATTGCAGGATTATGCTATCAAATTTCCTCTAGAGAAGAAAGATGTAAATCTCAATGTTAAGACTTTGAGCCTGCAAGTGTATTATAACATGTTTGTTGTTATAGATTAATACATTAGTTTGATGCTTTGGAGTGTGGGATTTTTTAATTGAAATAGTTTTCCCCATGTATATTGGTGTTTAGAACTTCTCTTCTGCCTATCTTTCTTTTGTTTTTCTTCTTTCATGTTCTTAAAGTGCTAATTTATATGTTGTTATGTTGTCAAAATTTAGTTAGATATGTAAGTCACAATTTATTTCATCTAAGGGTTAATGTGATGGGAAATGAACCATGTTAAATTCTACTTTAAAGGCATAGTAGTATATGCTTGTATCAAGTTTTTGAACATCTGAATAAAAAGAAATATAGGATGTTGGAAGATGCATATGGGGTTCATATTTCCCTTTCAATAATTTAGTATAGTTTTGGAAAATTGAAGGGATTATTTCACATAGGAAAGAACATGGATCTAGAAATTTATCCATTAGACCAAAGGCACAACTCAAAATTATTAAGTAAACTAGAGAATAATAATATTAACAATATAAGCATAAAGTGAATAAATATGATCAACTTATTAGAGGTCATGTGATTAACCGATTGTGATCAGGATAAATCTAGTAGTCTAAAAAAACAAAACAAAATAGAATGCAAGAGAAACAAATGATACCTAACACCTCAAGATTGGGCTACGTTAACTCACACAAAACAAAGATAAAGAAAATAACCGATTATACCTTATGTTGAGTTGATCTTTGGTTGGCCCTTTGATGGTTGATAATGTGTGCTCCTTAGAAAATAAACTTGCAATGATGGTGGTTGAAGGACTAATGGAGGTAGATGAATCCCATAATGACTACTAAGATGTAAATGGAGGTGCTAATATGCTACAATAAATGGCTAAGATGCTTAAATGGCTTGAGAGAACGAATGCATAAAAATCACAAGTTCTAGAATCTAGCTGCTCATAAATTCTAAGATCATTAATGAGTGAAAAGGGAGGTATTTATAGAAGAATTTGAATTCTCTAGAGGATTCAACGGTCAAGATTGAGCCACCATGGCCAAGATGGAGGGATATGGTGAGTTGAGGACTCACAAGCCCTCACATCTCGCCATGTGGCTGGTGAAGTGTCCAAAGGACAAGGTGAGATGGCAAGGGTACAAGGTGACATGGAAAAGGCCATGTGGTCCCAAAGTACTTGCAAATACCTTGGGATGGGAGAGGATTTCTCCAAAGAGGAATTCCTTGGCCCCATATGGGGCTGAAAGTGACAATTGAGGACTTTTAGAAATTCACCCTTGTCACCATGGGGATTGGAGATTTCCTTGGAGAAATGAAAGTGAATGTTTAATTCACTTTTTGGAAGAGACCAATGGGTAAGACAAGATTCCCCCTAAAAGGGGTCCTTGTCCCATGGGTATGATATGACCTTTGAGAGGTCATGGGGAAGACAAATGCATGGGGGGAATAAGTGTGAATTTTTAATTCACATGGGGAAGAGGTCAACCCAAAAAAGGTAAATACCAAGAAGGTTGAATTAAGGACATGCTAGAAAATGTAAGTGATTAGGATTAGGATTGTGCAAATAGGTGATTAAGATAATTAATAATGATTAGAGGCAAGTGGCTAGATACGAAGGATGTGACATTAATCCTAATTAAGGATATGCACATCTTAATGAAAGATTAATTAAATTAGCCCAGATTAGTCAAAGGATTATGGAGGATGGGGCAAAGAGAGAGAAAGAATGAATTAAAATTGAAAAGGATAATTGACTCAATTAAATAAATTGATTGATTTATTTAATTTAGAGAGGAAATGGTAAAGGATAAAGTATTTATTTAAATACTTCTCAGAACCTTAAGGAAAAGGGATAATATTAATTAAATGTGTCATTTAATTAATATAGATGGATTAGACGAATAAATGATGGGATTATGACCATATGGAAGTGGTCAAATTTATGTATCTACATTTTGCCCCTCTTTGAAATATTGTTAGAATAATAGTGTTTCAAAGAAAAATAAATGCAGAGGACTCTATAGAGGAAGCGACTAGAAAAGGATGCCCCAGCATGGGAGAGGTTGTGTGAGCTGCTCAAATGGAGGGGAGTGAAAGGTCATTCCCCAATCGTGAGGTAAAATTATCAGGGAGGAGGTATGGATGGATTTGGTAGGGTATGCCCCCTCGAGAGGGCGGTAGTGTTGAAAAATGAGGTGTTTTCTTAGCTTAATACTCTGTAAAAATTTAAGATTTGCTGATCTAAATAAGCTTTTCCTTTTTATTGTTACAATTTCTTTATGGGTGATTATCTTGATTAATCCATTTTACTATTGTAGAAAGTAGATAGAACTTGATAGAAGAAGTAGATAGGATATTAGAAAGATTACACAAGCATATACTGTGGAGAAAACCCTTTCGGGTAAAAAAACTCCACCAAGAATTAATCTATTATTCAATCTTTGAAGTAGATTATAATAGCTCCAATTCTTGATTGAGAATGCCTCTTTTCCCTTCACCAAACTTCTTCACAACTTGCAAATTGAACTTACTCACTCTCTCTACAACTTGCTTGAGATATATAGACTTTCTCCAACATTGTAAACTCCAAATGAGTTACACAAACAATGCTCAAGCCCTAACCCTTAAAGGTACGCCTATTTCATGCAAGTGAAGATGCACTGTGAAAACCAATGTCAAACCATCTGCCTCTTCCATTTGGGCGTACCAAACTGAAGTTAGAACTACATCTTCATCTTGGAAATATCTTGAGGCTTTATCCTGAAAGTTGGTGCCCAAAAGAGGGCCCCACCTAACTAGGCAATCAATAATATCTCTACATGCAAAGGAGTTAATTCCAAGAAGCCAACTTGGGTGCCCAAAGTGGGTCCAAGATATTTCTTGTTAACTAAAACATTTCTCAACACCATTCATGCAAGAATGATCATCTCCTGTTAACTGAAGGTAGTTCCTGTTATCTTTCATGCAACTCAAGTTATTAGTCATGCATTCCAAGTTAACTGAAGTCAACTAACATGCAACTAAAACTAACTGAAGATAACTTAACTGAACTGAACTAAACTTCAATTGAACTAAACTTCAACTGAACTAAAGTTCAACTGAACTGAATTGAACTAAACTTCAACTAAACTGAACTTCAACTAAACTGAACTTCAACTGAACTCCAACTAAACTGAACTAAACTTCAACTAACAAAATCCCTATTTTATAGGAACCTAGGATGCATTCTTGAAGTAAACTCAATTTACCACTTAGTTAACTGAACTTAAGGTGAGTGTCACCTCTCATGTGTGAGCCCATGTGCTCCTATTTTGTAGGATCCCATCCCAAGGCGTCCCCACATGATTTTAACATTTAGAATTAATTACAAATGTCAATTAACATGATTATTTCATCAAATATTAATCCCTTCCTAATCCTAGTGTTGTTGAACACTTTCCAAGGATTTAGGAGACTCATGAAATAACCAATGTTTAGGATTGCAATTAAATGGCATCCTATTTCCAACATTCTCCCACTTGACATTATACATTACAATTATTCTAAACAAGGAATAATATAACAAGTACAAGACTCAAGGCTAATGGCCTTCTTGCACCAACTAATCAATCCATGCTAACTTCAAATGCAACTTGCATAATCAAGAAGCTTCCAAGCAAATGATTAAAACCAAGAGAGCTTATCTATATGGTTTCATAAGATAATCTATAACATTAATTAAAGTGTTAAGTTTCTCAATTAATACCTTCCCATTATCAACCAAACCAATACCTTTCCCAAGTCTCTGTATCCAAACTACCTCTATGGAGGTATGCTTAACCGCCGAGTGTGTTGAACTTGCATTCAACCAAGGTGTAGGCTCCTCGGTCTTTTCTGTTAAAAAAAAATTCCTTACAAGTAACCATTCCAACAAATATCTCTTACCAAAAGAGAATTCCAGCCTCACCTATTTCTCCAAATATCCATGAGGACCTGTAACCAACCTGTTGATGGTGAAAATGACACAAACAACGTTAAAACATAATATTTCTACTTTATTTCTCCTGAAAAAGAAAGACAACATATAGTAGCCTAAATCCCAAGGTCCTGGTAGTTGGTTCTCAACTGTCTGGTGTCACTCAATCGGTTCATGCAACTGTAATGTTCAAGGGGCCTGTGCTGGTAACAAAAGATTCAAGCGATAACTCATTTTATCAAACTATTTTGGTAATTCAATGGGGTTTCAAATAAAAGAAAAAGATAGATTAAAGGGGTAAACCAATAAGTATGAATCAAATATATCTATCATCCGGACATATATCTTCAAAGAATGAATGTTCTTCTAATCAGATCAAGAAAACCATAAGATGACACAATCTATAGCATAATCTATACCACTGCATACATTTTAGGTGCTTAATTAACTTCATAATTACGCATCACAAATATTTCAAGGACTTTCAAACAACACACATTCATTCATCATCAAGATTATAGATCAACAGACTTTGATAACTTCAATTCAATGATAATCTAACAAGATAATCTTTAAATTTGGTTTCTTCTAATGACTTTTACCACATAAGAAACTATCATGCTTCAGCACAATCACTGGCATTCAGATAGATCATAACTTGTCAGCCTTATCAAATAAAACAACTCAATGCTAACTCCATATTACGTAAACCTATAATTCTATTAACTGTAAAAAGATCAAGTACAAAGTATCTCTGTAAATCACTACAAAATTCTATCTCCTAATCTTAGGTAAGCCAATCCTATTCTCAATTAGCCGAACTTTACTATATGATACCCATAGGGTATATATAGATATACAAAAACTCGAACTCTTCTTCTATTTTAGGTCATCCACCTTTTAAGGAACTAGAATTCTCTTGGAAACTCAGATCAATTTGATCTTGAGTCTTTACATTTAGACATTCAGTTTAACTAGAAAATAGAAGATAGAAGAGAAAAAGAAGTCATGCACCCCCAAGACTATCAGTGTTGTATGCATGCAACATGCAAGAAAGAGGAAAATTATGCATGCAAGGATTCATGCATGTGAAGTTGGATCTGCCATGAACTCATCGTAGCTAGTGAAGACTTGCTATAATGTGTCTATTTCTAGCCCATCAACCCAGCTATCTTCAAATTTGATTCGATCCAATTCTGTTGCAGCAAACTCCCTCATACCTTTCACCTTTGTCAATTCTCTTCCAACAACTTTTATTTCCTCTTTAACATCCATTAACCGATCCAGCATCAACTCTCCTCCATCATCTTCTTTATTGCATGAGTCCTTTGAATCTTTCATCCTATATCTCTTTTATTTGACTCAAAGGCATGGCTTCTTTTTTAAATGCATTTACATCTACAATAATGGCAATAACTGCTTCCAGCTCTTCCAACTGCTCAATCAAATTATTAACAGCTTCTTGGATCTCATCCTTATGTTTACACAAGAAGTCAGTTCTAAAACGGAGTATACGAGAAGTTTTCTCCACAAAATCCTTATTGTCATCCTCAAGTATTGATTGTTCCAAAAGAGTAGTCAAAGGCAATGCACTCACTTTTTCTAACTTCTGACTGTATTATTTATACTCTTCTCCTTGTTTCTCCGATGCCTCAATATATTGATACATTTCTTTTACTAACCCTTGTGTGTCCTTGTAGGCTTCAAAACCTTCTCCAAAACTTCACCCACCTCTGGGTTTAACTTGTCTACCCATCGGTCTACCATCTCCACTTTGCCTTTTACCTGTACCAAATCATCACCTCCTTTTTGCTTAACAAAATAGGAGTCTCAATGGCTACTACCTGTTGTGATCTTGGAGAGGAGACACTCTTCAAGAATGAATGTAGTTGATCCAATTGAGCTTTAAGCTCATCCTTCTTTTGCTTATCCTTGATCATTCTTGACTTGGTTGTTGAATCCACCACATCAATCAAGTTCATCTGCTGATTCCTAGTGGGCCTTCCTAAGTCGACAACACTCAACTGATAATCTGTTAGTTGCATGTCCCCTACCTCCTTTTCTATCATTGGCATAGCACATTTAGCAACAATTTCTCCTTTGTCTATGAGTCGAGTAGAATGTAGAATCTTAGCCTTCTTTTTAGGCCTCTCCTGCTCAATCCCCTTCATCATATCCTCCCAATTGAGAGGTTGTGGAGGTGTTACTGCCCTCTTCTGCAAGTCCAATTTTAGCCAAGTAGGAGCACTTGGAGCAATAGTCATCATAGAAGAGGAAGCAACAATTGTAGAAGGTGGTTGCATATTTACCTGAGGTTGAGAATCAACCCTTAATTTCTCTTGTTGCTCCTGCAATATATGCCTCTGCACCAACTTTTTAGCTTCTTCTCTATCTTTATGTTCTTCCCTTTTCTTTTCTTCCTCTTCTTTCCTCGGACTCTCTTCTTCCAACTAATCTCTCTCTACCTTTTCTTTTTCCAACTTTTCCTTCTCTAGAGCTTCTTTTTCTAGTTTCTCTTTTTCCAAAGCCTCTAGTCTTTCCTTTTCTAATCTTTCTGCCTCCAAAGCCTTAAGCTTTTCTTCTTTTTCCCTTTCTTCTTCTTCTGCTTGCTGCCTTTTAACCAGCTCCTCAGCATCCCTCTTCTTTCTTAAACTTTCTTCTTCTTTTGCAAGTTTTAGTTTGGCAACTAAGATTTCCTTTTCCCTCTGGTTCCTTGCTTTCTCTTCCTCAAGATCATGAATTTTTTGTATTAATTCTAACTTGTCATTATCTACTTTAACTTTGAGCTCATGTTATTGTTTCCTTCTTTGCTTCTCTACTTCATCAGCTGCTGCCTTAATTTCAACCTGCTTAGCCTTTAATTATTGCTGGTGTAATATACCATCAGCTTGTACCTTAGCATCAATTTCTTTTTGTTTCTCCACTGCAACCCTTGCATCATAATCTCTTTTCGCATCTTCAAACAACTTCCATTGATCTTCATGCATCAAAATCTGCTCAATATCTTCTTCCGGAGGCATGTGCTCTTGCATATCTTTCTTCGATAGAGTCTCATCCAAATCTGTCCCAACCTCCAAAACTTCCTTCTCCATTTCTTTTCCCTTGTCAGATTCAGCCATGCTATGAAGAACTCCTTCTTGAATTTCTTTACCCTTCTTCCTTGTAATTGGGACTTGGACGAATGACTCACCTAATGTAGGTGTTGAAATAGCAGATCCTACCGGAACATCTACTTCTCGTGTTTCCTCTTCATCATCTACCGCCTCAAGTTCTATCTCATCAATATCCAGAGGAAGGAATTCCAATGGCTCTTTGGGAGGCGTCTTCCTTTTAATTCTTTTATATCCCTTACCCTTTTTAAGAACTGATCCTTGAGGAGCTTGAGTTCTTAACATTAACCACTGCACACTCCTATCCAATACTGTCCTTCCAATCTTCTTGATATCAATGGTTTCTTTAGCATTCCAATCAATTGGATCCATACCCTTGGTGCCAATCTTCAAAGCTTCATAAGATGGATCTAATACAATTCCATTATCCACCAATGTGTCAGGAATGTTTTCTTTAATACCTAGCTCTGACATGAGTGAAACATACAATCTTTCATAGTTCTTCTTCCTTAGATCATACTCATCTTGTCGATCACTCCAGAAGTCTTCTAACAAATTGAAATGTTTAGTAAACACCGAAGCCAACAAGGCATGCATCTTACCCTTTGGATCAAAATACTTACGAGCTGTGTATAATCCTAACTTCATTTGTATCAACTCATTACAAACCACCGTTGCTCCTACCAAGTGTTGACAGCTATATTCACCCAACTTCATGGGAAACTTATGACATCCGGTTTTATGTTTGATTCCAAACCGAGCATTAACTCCAAGAGCTTGATACACAAACTCCATTAGCACTATCCTGTTACTGCAACACCTTGGAAGCAAGTGTGGGTGGCCTTCAAAACCAAATAACCTGAAGTATGTAAATTTAGGGTATTGAATGTGCCAACATCCCCATTCAGCAATGAATGCCATGGCTTCTTGACTCAATCGGTATCCATCATCTCCATTCAATTGGTTGATGATCACATATAAAAATGCATCATTGACCCTTCTAAAATGAGTCTCAGCAACTTGAAGAGATAATTGATCATAGTGCTCCCATACCTTCTTTTGTCCATCCAAGGCTCCCATTATGCCCACTCAGTTCAAACCTGGGAAAACACCCAACCTTGCTGCTGCATACACCACATAAGAAGTCATAAAGAAACACTTGGTCTGCCTGATCCTTGTTAGCTGATCATGTATGGCATCAAAGATAATCATCGGCCAATCAAATTTTTGTTCACCACTCAAGATGGTCTGAATAAAAGGAAACATCCACTCCTTGAAGTGAAAGGCATCCCTCTTTCCAAACACCCTAGACAACATCAAGATTAAGTCTGACAATTCTTTGCAAAATTCTGGTCTCTTTGGTTGATCATGAAGCTTGACCAGAGACTTCTTCTCTGTTATCAACCATTTCTTATTCAAATGAGTTTTATTGGATGTTTTATACTCGCTATACTTCTTTAAGGCCTCTGCCTCAGTTAGCTGCACCAAATTCTTGGGATCCGGAACACTAAATATATTTTGAAACATCGGAGGAGTAAGATCAATGATCACATTATTTTTTGAATCCATGCATAATCTTGTAGCAGGATTGTAAGCACTGGCTACTGTCAAAATCAACTCCAGGCACTAGACCGACAAAGGAAATACAGTGATATGGGCCAAGCCAGAATCAACAATTCTTTGTGTCCTTCCTGTTATATTTTCCCACTCCACAAAGGTTTCATCATATAGCTCTTCACAATTGTATTGACCCAAATTGGTATTAGTGATGTCTGACCAGTCGAATTCCACTTTGCTGACTTTGATAACTGGAATCCTGTGATTATACCTCAAGGTGTAAGGCAATTGTTTCGGCTTCAACTTCTTTGGTTTTGATGTTGCCTTTGATGATCTTGTAGGCTGGTTCCTCCGAGCAGCCTCCCCTGATGTTCCTGACATCTTTCAACTTTCTTGCAAGCAAAACCTCTAATTAGATCTTTAGGTATCATTATAAAACATGCTTGAAAAACCATACCTTTCATACATGCACCGAAGGTGAAACCAGCCAGAAACATAAACTAAATAGTCTCTTTTTCAACACTGTCGGACTCGGAGCCAAAACCGATATAAATACTTCACTAACAATGAACGGGCTCGGAGTCAGAACTGGGATAGGTGATTGGACCAGGGATCAGAATGAACATGGGATTTAGTTCTTCTCAGATTTTTATATTTTCGTATTCTATTTCCATTCCACCTCCACTTCCGTCCATGTTATCATTATTTCAAAAAGGAAAACTTCTCATCATACGTGGATCCGGAGACAAGATAGAAATGGAATCGATACCTTTTGCAAAACAAAATTCTCAAGTTTAGGATCGATTTCGATCCCGTCTCCTCCTAGGTTGATCCTGACGTCATGGCATTCATTGACTTAATAGACAACTCCACGATTAAAACCAAGGTCATATCAAATGAAAAGAGGCTTAAATAAGACAATACCCATATGACCCTAGGGAACAACTGTATATTTGTAAGGCATCATATTTTAATCATTTAATCATGATTACAGAAACATACGAAACCCTAATCTAGAAACAACATGATAAAACTAGGGAACGGATTTTAAACCCTACCATTTTACCCGTTTGGATGCACGATAAAACCCCAAGTAAAAACGAGATTCGACTAACCCTAAATCACTGTAAAAAAACAAATCTAACCTACCTCACTGTAGACCCCTAATTTAAACCAACACTACTGCAAATCAAAACAACACGACGCAATCACAATTAAATTGTGAAAGCGACCGTGCTCTAAAACACAAGAATAAAAAATGACAACACAAGAAACAAAGAATAAAGCAAACAAACAACATAAAACAAGAACCTACTCGTACAATCATACCAAGGATCACGAATTCATTTTAAAAGAAAAATGATTTAAATCACGAGCGGATTCAACAAATGCAACAATGAATAATGAAGAATAACAATGATAAGAAACCCTACCTCTAACGCAAAAGAACCCAGCTAACCTTCCAAACCGATTTACACACAATAATCTTCCTCTTCTCCGATCTTTTCTGCTCAAATGAACTTTGTCACTGCTCTTTCATGCTCCTTAATCTTTTAACAATGGTAATAATGATTCATTTAACCCTTAATGAAAGTAAAAATGAATATTTCTACCTACACGAACAACTGTCATTAATGCATTAAACATAATTAAGGTGGAGTCAAAACTGAAAGAGAACAAACACTTCTTTGCAGTGTAACTTCAGTCAAAAAGTCAATGACCCAAAAGTGGCGAGGGCGGAGTCAGAAATGGAAACTAATTCAGAAACTTAAGAAATTTCCTAACTTTGTTCCTGTTCCGGTCCTGGGTCCGCCAACTAAAAACAAAACACAAAAAGTAAAGCAAAAGACCGATATAATAAAACTAAACACTAAGACATCGACTAAAACCAAAAGCTGAAATAGCGGAGGCAGGGGTAGAATCAATTATGATTTTGCAATTTTTGATAAAGACCAACTTAACACTCACTCTGGGTCTGGGTCCGCTAAAGACAAACAAAAGGACAAAAGAAAGAATGTCGGGACGGGAACCAAAACGAGTTTCAAAAAAAACTTTTAGAACCCGATTCAGTTTCGGTTCCGGTTCCACCAGTCTAAACCAAAACAAACACAAAGTGTTGGAAGCAAAAATGACTCCAAACTTTGTTTGAAAAACAACAAAGATAAAGAACAACAAAGGGGGACCCATTTTGACCAAGGAAAAAGATGGGGTGGTTATGCAAGGCATAACAAAACCAAACCATGCCAAAATCCAATTGCAACACAACACATTCATGAAGTAATCAAGCAAATGATTAATGTACCCAATACTTAAGAGAAATACACAAGATCAATGTCAAAGCTCCAACCTTGAACATAAACATGACATCCATGATCTAACCATCTCCTCTTAGGAGATCACAATCATCATAACATACTTACACATCCTAGTCTCAAGAGAACCATGTAATATGCCAAAAATCTAATCTAGAATCAAGAGTAAACCATGACATAATAGAAACCACTCTAAACCAAGAACAAAACCATATCCCCAATCACATGAAGATAACCTTACCAATGATGCATCCAAGTCACTGCCAATAACTCCCACTGAACCGTGGTACCAAGTTACACATGCCATCGTGACTACCATCCTCTCCAGGAAGATTACTCTGAAACATGAAGCAAAGAGTTATCACAAACATTATTAGCTGAAATAACAAATGCATCATTATTATCATACGAGGAATCCTCTGTAGAAGAATTAGAACTTTCTTTCTTGTTCTTACAATCCTTCTTCACATGTCCTATTTTCCCACAGTTCCAACACTTTACCTTACTTCGTCCTTATGAATTACCCTTTCCTTCCTTGTTTCCCTTAGGCTCCTTTTTCTTAGGCCTACCTTTTACAAACAAGACATCTTGGATTTTCTCCTTAGACTTCCTCCTCATCTCCTCTGATAGGAGAGTAGGAATAATATTGTCCATCTTTGGATCTACACCATTACCACTAATTGCAACAATTAGATTTTCCCAAGAATCTGGTAAAGAACAAAGTAACAAAATGCACTTATCCTCATCTTCTAGCTTTACATCTATAGATGCTATCTGACTGAGAATTAAATTGAAAGCATTTAAATTTTGTGCAACAGATTCACCATCTTTCATTTTTAATGAATACAACTACCTTTTCAGATACAACTTATTGGTGAGACTCTTAGTTTGATAAATATCCCCTATTCTCTTCCCCAATTTATATGTAGTATTTTCATCTGAAACATTCAAGAGAACCGCATCAGCAAGACATAACCTAATTGTTCCTCTTGCCTTCTTATCTAACTTAGCCCAGTCCTCATCTGAAATAGTTGTAGGTGTCTTTGTCTCATTATTAACCGCTAACCACTAATCTCTTTCTTCAAGAAGATCTTCCATTTTTAATTTCCACATTTCATAGTTAGAACCATTGAACCTTTCAATATCTAACCGAGAATTCATTGTAACAAAACTTAATTCCAAAATCAGAAAATAATCAAAATTATAAAAGCTCCCACTAAGCCAAAAAATCCTTCAATACTCTACCCAACCTCAGCTCTGATACCAAATGTTGAAAAATGAGGTGTTTTCTTAGCTTAATACTCTGTAAAACTTTAAGATTTGCTGATCTAAATAAGATTTTCCTTTTTATTGTTACAATTTCTTTGTGGGTGATTATCTTGATTAATCCATTTTACTGTTGTAGAAAGTAGATAGAAGTTGGTAGAAGAAGTAGATAGGATATTAGAAAGATTACACAAACATATACCGTGGAGAAAACCCTTTCGGGTAAAAAAAATCCACCAAGAATTAATCTATTACTCAATCTTTGAAGTAGATTACAATAGCTCCAATTCTTGCTTGAGAATGGCTCTTTTCCCTTCACCAAAATTCTTCACAACCTGCAAATCAAACTTACTCACTCTCTCTACAACTTTCTTGAGATATATAGACTTTCTCCAACATTGTAAACTCCAAATGAGTTACACAAACAATGCTCAAGCCCTAACCCTTAAAGGTACGCCTATTTTATGCAAGTGAAGATGCACTATGAAAACTAATGTCAAACCATCCGCCTCTTCCATTTGGGCGTACCAAACTGAAGTCACAACTAAGTCTTCATCTTGGAAATATCTTGAGGCTTTATCCTCAAAGTTGGTGCCCAAAAGAGAGCCCCACTTAACTAGGCAATCAATAATATCTCTGCATGCAAAGGAGTTAATTCCAAGAAGCCAACTTGGGCGCCCAAAGTGGGTCCAAGATATTTCTTGTTAAATGAAACATTTTTCAACACCATTTGTGCAAGAATGGTCATCTCCTGTTAACTGAAGGTAGTTCCTATTATCTGTTATGCAACTCAAGTTATTAGGCATGCATTCGAAGTTAACTGAAGTCAATTGACATGCAACTAAAACTAATTGAAGATAATTGAACTGAACTAAACTGAATTGAACTTCAACTGAACTAAATTGAACTAAACTAAACTAAACTTCAACTAAACTGAACTGAATTGAACTTCAACTGAACTTCCACTGAACTGAACTGAACTGAACTTCAACTAAACAAATCCCTATTTTATAACTTCAACTAAACAAAATCCCTATTTTATAACTTCAACTAAACAAAATCCCTATTTTATAGGAACCTAGGATGCATTCTTGAAGTAAACTCAATTTACCATTTAGTTAATTGAACTTAAGGTGAGTGTCACCTCCCATGTGTGATCCCATGTGCTCCTATTTTGTATGAGCCCATCCCAAGGCATCCCCACATGCTTTTAACATTTATAATTAATTACAAATGTCAATTAACATGATTATTTCATCAAATATTAATCCCTTCCTAATCGTAGTGTTGTTGAACACTTTCCAAGGATTTAGGAGACTCATGAAATAACTAATGTTTAGGATTGCAATTAAATGGCATCCTATTTCCAATAGGTAGGGGACCAAAACAAAGGGCTTGGGGCAACTTCTCGATATGAAGAAATGGAGGGTACCATTTGAAAGAGCTCAAAAAATCATGAAGAATATATTTTGAACGGAGTCAAACGGACATATGAGGCACAAATGGTAGCCCCGGGAAGTTGGAGGATTAATTGACGGAGAAAAAGGTTAAATAAAGGGAAAAAATACCCTCTATTTTAAAAAAGGAGAAAAATGAGGGAGGGTTATAAATAGGAATTTTAGAATTACTATTCCTCATTTGGATAGTTGTCAATTGAGAGAGAGAGGAGAGGAAAGGAAGGAGAAGGAGAGAGAAGATGCCAGATGGTTATGATGATGACATCATCCACCGCACGGATGAAGTGCAGAGCTTCTATGACGAGCGCATTGTCCCATGTTAGGTTAGCTTCAAAAATTTCTGTGATTTTAACATTTTTAGATGTATTTTGAAGTTTAATGCATTTTTCAAAACATGGGTTTTGGTTTCAGGGTAGATTAGAAAAATAGGTAGGAGAAAAAATATAATTTTTTCAGACAGGTTGGGAGAAATGTCCAATAAGAATGAGTAGAAAAAACTAGGTTGATAGAGGAAAAAATGGGTAGGTAGAGGAAAAAATTTGGAGTTTGGTTGCAATAGGGACGACCACGCCCCAAGGAGAGGTGATCATGCCTAGAGAATAGGCAGTTAAGCCCTGGAGGGGTGGCCTCGCCCCTTGAAGGGGTGGTCGCACCCTGGATGAGCAGTCGCACCCGGAAGGGGTGACTGCGCCCTAGATGGGCGACCGCACCCAGAAGTGGAAGCTATGCCTCGAAAGGGGTGGTTGTGCCCAGGAAAGGCAACGCCATCCCAATAGGGGTGGTTGTGACCAAAAGGTCGGCTTTGTCGAGGGTGAAAAAGAAAAAACAGGGAAGTGAAAAAAAGGTTGAAGTGTTAGTAAGAGAAGGGGAAGAGTTTGAGGAAGATGTTTTTTGGGAAGGGGGGTTAGGAAATGTTAGGGAGAAGGGCACCTGGGGCCGGGAAAGAAATAAAGGGAATGATGTGGCAGCTGTCAGGTTGTGTGGGTTGGTTGCATAATTTTGATAGCTTGCGGACGCATGAGAGGAGGTCAGAGGTGTTGGCAACGAGACAACGAGCGATGACAAGATTGTACCATCAGTGTTTGGCTCAGGCAGGGTTGTTGCATCTATTGGAATATCCATCCATCAAGGCACATTGAGTGATGTTGACAGCCTTGATCGAGCATTGGGATTCAATGACATCAACATTCCATATCCCAACAAGATAGATGACGGTGACGCTGGAGGATTTCTGGCAGATATTGAGATTTCCCATAGCAAGGCGTATGGTGAGCAAGTTGAGGTCAGAGGGAGAAGCATTGGATCATACCATATGGGTCATGTTCAGGCGAGAGGACCTACCGGTGGAGAAGAATGCATTGGACATGGATAGATGTTTGGAGTTGAGAGTACCACCACTATCATTGTATCTTTGTGGGTTGATCAGCGGGATACTCATTCTGGATAGGAGTGGGAGATTTTTTAGCCTTAGCTACATGGAGGTTATCCAACATATCATTAAGGGGAGGGATGGGCAGTTCGCATGGGGTCCATGCATCCTTGCACAACTATATAGAGACATGCACGCGATCTATTATCGGGGAGCAATCAACGTGTGTTATGTGACATTGTTGTAGGTGTGGGTCTGGGAGCAAATTAGTGTGGCAAAACCAGATGTGGTGAGAGTGGGTCATGAGGATATGACATTGTTAGTGGCCTAGTGGTATAGTGCAGAGTATGAGTGGGTTTTTCGATATCGGGGGCGAGAGATTTAGATAGGCGGAGGAGGATTTTTGATGATCTGGAGGAGGAGGATATAGTGTGGAGGTCATATATGACACAACTCTTTAGGGGATGGAGGAAGAAGGAAGCGAGGCATAAGGGATATTTCATGACTCATTGTTATATAGTTGGGAGAGAGCCACAAACATTAGAGTCACATAGGCTAGATCAGGTAATGAAGCAATATGGGCTGGTATAGGATATTCTAGGTGCCCCTAATATGTTCAGAACGATCACACGGGAGCGAGCATGAGGTGATGCGATTTCAGCAGAGTTTTCATGAGAGCATTGGGTGAAACTAGTGTGAGATCTAGTAGAGTACCCAGGGAGGGCTGAGGGATTAGTAGATGTAGGGATCACTGTGAGATATGCATCATGGTTTGCATGAAACTGAGTTGCACGGATTACACCAGAGGTGTCAATTATGGGGGAATTAGGATTTGGATCAGAGGATGAGGCTAGATTAGCAAGAGGGAGGAGACGATGGGCAGGCGAGGCCGGGGGCCAGCAGAGGAGAGGGGCAGGGACAACCTGAGCAAGAGGAAAGTAGCCAGAGGCAACTAGAGCAGGAGGAGATCAATAGAGAGATCCTGAGGCAGGGAGAGTAGGAGGGTTGTGGAGGAGAGAATCAACGGAGGCCAGAGTGAAGCTAAAGGTAGCTAGAGCAGTAGAGCCGTAGGAGAGAAGGTAGGGGGGAGATGAGGTTGGAGGGCAGTGGAGGGCAGGCAGGAGGAGGAGGAGAAAAAGGGCATGGGTTGAGCATGAGGAGGAGAGACACGATGCAAAGGCGGTGGGGGCGGGGGATGAGGCTAAGGCAATGGATATAAGGGATGAGGGAGGAGTGAAGGACATGGACATAGAGGTACATGATATTCATTCTTTGTCGATGATGGCACCAGTAGCAGAGTATCTGGTTACACAGTTGAGAGGAGCATAGGTAAGGTTATATATCATTGAAAGGAGGTTCAGAGAGTCAGATGCAATGAGTAGACTGGAGGAGGAGGTGTGTGTGTTGCGATCCCAACTAGCAGATAGTGAGAGAGAGTATCAGGTGGTGGTTGATGTGTTGTCACGACATGAGACACTCATGCAGAGGGAGGGAGAGAGATTGAAAGCAAAGATAGAGGAGTTACGTGCAGATGTGGGAAGACTACAGGCTGAGGTGACTCAGTTAGAGGGAGAATTGGCGAGGGAGCATGAGGCAGAAGAGGCAACAAGATGGGAGAGGGAACAATTAGAGGTTACCACAACTATTCTATAGGCAGGGGGTTAGTGAGGCTGAGATAGAGTAGATATCGACAGAGGACTTGGAAGAGGCAGAGAGGGATATGGAGGACCTGAGGAGGTAGGTGGAGGGATTATTGAGAGAAAGGAGCGAGCTGAGGTAGGAGAAAGATGAGTTTCATAACAGGATGGAGGTGGCAGAGGAGACAAAAGGAGATAGGATTGATGTAGGAGAGAGAGGATATGATGAGGGCACAGGTACAGGTGATGGAGATCGAGAGGGATGCTTTACAGTCATAGGTGCAAGTTCTGTAGGGGGAGACAGATGCAGTCATGGTACAGGTACAAGCAGCACAAGGTGGTGAGCCAGGGGATGGGGTCAGGTACTACAGGCGTAGGTATAGGTGATGCAGGAGGAGAGGGATAGAGCCTTGGAGCAGGTGTCATGGATGGGATTAGAGATTGAGCAGCTAGGATTGGCATGGGGTTCATGGGCACAATAGAGGAGATCCATCTGTGGATATCGAGATCAGTAAAGGATGGAGTGAGACTTAGCTAGATAGAAGATTGTAGATAAGGAGGAGTACATGAGAGAGGTGAGCTACTACACGTGCACCTATTATTCGGTAGTGTTGGATCCAACACAACGGGTACCTCCATATGTTCTAGTACTGCCACTGATGCTAGCATCATCCCAGTCAACAAGGACACATACTCAGGGGTATAGTAGCCTGAGGGAGACACCCCCATGCAGGGTGCTAGTTCCAGAGTCTCCACAGAGATCAGATGCAGGAAGTTCATGGTTCATAGGATCAGAGGGACAACATCCCGACTTTTGACAAGTGTAGGATGAGATACAGTATAGAGTAGAAAATGTCAGAGTAGAGTGAGAGCCCTATACTCATACTTTATTTTTGATGGTAGATGATTGATATGGTTTGTGATGTATATGATGGAAATTATTACAGACTTCATGATGGATATTGTATTTTTTTGGATTTTTGATATGATATGTGAGAGCCCTTATTGATACTATGTGATGGATGATTTATTTATACACATGTGTATGTTTATAGTTTGATGATGGATGATGTGATGGATTTATGTTTATGCCTATATGGATGTATGATTATGATACATAATGACTATGTTGATGCTAGGATGTGACATATGATTTCTATGATTGTTGCTTATGTGGATGATTATTATGATATGTACGATGTCTAACACTTATGATGTAGGATGTATGATGGATGATTTGTGATTATTTTCATGTGGGTGATTTATTATGATATGCATGATGGTTAATGTTTATGATGGACATGGTAATGAACCTAAGGATATGCTAATAAATGAATTTTAAGATGCATAGCATAATTAATGAAAATTACCCTACACAACTTAAAATGATTATGTAATGCTATTTAATGAACCTAAAGTGCAATGTGATCCTAAATGCAAATAAGGGCCTACCTGATGAGGGAAGTGAAGAAGGTGATGGGTGTGTGATCGCACCTATCAAGAACCATAGGACTCCAGAGAAGGGGGAAGGTGGACAAAATCACTGTTTGCACAATCCAAAATCCTAAGTCATGGGAAAGGAAGGGATGAAGGATTCATGAATGCAATGGAGGAGGAAATGAAATACAGTCCTAATGCAAGTTACCATCTTGGAGCGCTGATTTTTTCTATAGCACAAGACACCAGGTACCATGGTATATGGACCAAGGTGAATTAATGTATAATGCATAAACAAACACAACAAACAAGAAGGCTATCCCAATACCCCAAAGTCACGATGACTTCGGTCGGGCCAGGTATTGGGATAACCACAAGCACAAATGGATGTCCCAACATAATGCAAGACCTCAAAGGTCTTGGTGGATACTACGTGGGACAACCAAGAAAATTAAAAACAAAAGAAAAATCAAGATATGCCCCTATGTAAACTAGTCAAAACACATCATAATATGAGAGATTATGGCAGCCTTGACGAGTGATGATAGGGAGCTCAATTGATAAACAAAAACCAAAAGCATAAAAATGTTGCAATCAATTTCAAAAAATCCTTTGCCATAGGATCTAGATGATGGATGGGGTTGATGTGGTCTATTAGGAAGGATACATCCTATTGAGACCAAAGATGGATGCTAAACTAAAAGATTGACAATGACGCACGATATTCGAAAACCGATTAAATCTCGTGACAAAAATGGATCTTATTTGTGAGGTACCAGTGAGATAAGGACATACCATGATGACAAGACACAAGACTGACTCATCCTAAAGACCTAGGGGCTCGGGGGTTATCAAAGATCATCCTTGACTACGTGAAAGCGCAGATCCTTCGTAGTTTAGGCAATACAATGATAAAAGCGGAAAGAGGACGATGAAGATAGATAATGGACGACAATGATAAAATAGATTGACCACAAAAGCAAAGAAAATAAAATCCTTGGGGGTGGATCAAATGATCAGCCTTGCCTACGTGCAAGCGCAGGGGCAACGTAGTTTGAAAAGGACAAAAGACCAATGATGATTTAGATCAGAAAGTGGACCATGGTGACGGATCAAGTGATTGGCCTTGCCTACATGAAAGCATAGAGGCAACATAGTTCACCAAAGATAGAAAAACAACAAAAATAGCAGCCCCAGGGGCAAATCAATCGATCGGCCTTGCCTACGTGAAAGCGCAGGGGCAACGTAGTTCGCCTAGGACAAAATGGGAGCTAGATGGAGATAGACACAATGAATGATCCTAGATGGAGACAACCAAAGTGTCAAGGTGACACACAAGCTCAAATTAGGATAAAATCTCAGGATGTTAGATAGTGGATGATGTTCGTCCAATTGTCAATCAAGATATACCAAGTGACCAGATGATGCAAGCGGATGGGAGGATATGATCGAAAGGATGATAAGGATACTGAGATTTGGATGGATAAAGCATAAAGTAACTAGGACGCAAGGTAGATAATGATTAAGCCCTATACGAAAGGCGCCTATTGCCAAGTTTTCACTAATCGTACGTATCCAAGGCACCACACAGGGGTGGTTTTCACCATAGAATGAATTATTTCTTTTTACTATTTTTGGGAAAAAAAAATATTATTATTTTTTTACTTCTTTTTGTATTTTTGAGATTTTACCGAGAAGGATACCTCAGTTGACCTAAGTATAGAATTTCTTCAAACGCATGATGTTGATGGGTTCTTCCAGGGGCTCTCCTTCAGGTGTAGACAACCTGTATGCTCTAGAACCATATTTGGTGGTGATGACATAAGGGCCTAACCAATTAGCTTCAAACTTAACCTTCTTATCTTGATCTTGTTGATTCCGTTGATTTTCTTTGATGACTAACTCACCAACATTGAATTCACGAGGGAGGGCCTTCTTATTGTAGCTTCTCTTGAGCCGGTATTCATAGGCTTGTAGATGGTTGTAGGATTTGACCCTTTTTTCATCCAATAATTCCAACTGTGCGAGTCGTGCAACCCGGGTGTCTTCGTCAGTGATCAAATTATTTAGTGATATTCTAAGTGAGGGGATTTTGACTTCGATTAGAAAGATGGATTCAACACCCTAGACAAGGGAATATGGAGTAGCATCGGTGGGGGTGTAGATGGACGTGCGATAGGCCCAAAGGGCAGGATGGAGGTGAAGGTACCAATCTTGACCAGTGCTATTTACCATATTTTTAATGATTTTGATCAATGTTTTAATGGTTACCTCTGCTTGACCATTACCCTATGGGTAATAGGGGGTAGACCAATGATGTTGGATATGATACATCTCACAGAGGAATTTCATGCACTTATTCTTGAATGGATTTCCATTGTCAGTGATGATGGTGGAGGGGATTCCATACCTACAGAGGATATGGTAGAGGATAAACTTAGATATTTGAACATCAGTGATTTGAGTGAGTGGTATAGCTTCCACCCACTTGGTGAAGTATTCAATGGCTTTGATGATAAAAGTGTGACCATCAGAGGATGGAGGATAGATCTTGCCAACCAAGTCAAAGCCTCGTTGTGAAACTGGCCATGGTGTCATGATAGGTTGTAACTCTTGTGTTGGGGTCTGAATTAAATCTGCATGTTGCTGATAGGGAAGACACCTTTTGATGAACTCATAGGAATCATATTCCATAGTAGGCCAATAATACCCTTCTCGTAGAATCATTTTGGCTAAGGCCATACCATTAGAATGGGCCCCACAAATACCACTATGTACTTATGCTAGTGCGGTGTGGGCTTTGATCTGATTTAAACACCAAAGGAGGGTTCCATCGTACCCATGTCGATAAAGCATGTCATCCATGATAGTGTAGCAGGTTGTGCGTTGGATAAAATATTTTTGTTGGTTTCTTTTGAGGTCAGATAGTAGGGTGTTGTCATGAAGATAAGTGTAAATGTCTTGGTACCAAGGGAATTGAAGGCCTGCAATTTTACATACCATTTCGCTCTCAGGGATGTCATATGCAGGTATTAATATTTGTTCTACAAGGAACTCGCATTAGGTAGAATCTCTAGGCATGTCCAAGAGAGAACCAATAGTGGCCATGGCATCAACTTCTTTATTATGTATCCTAGGGATTTGGTCGAATTGGATGGAGGAGAAATATTTCTTGAATTTGTCCACCATGAATTTGTAAGGTAACAACTTGTCATATTTTGTGAGGAATTCATCATTAACTTTCTTGATCACTAGTTGAGAGTCACCAAAGACATGCAAGTGTGAGATACGCCATTGAATGACAATCTTAAGACCTGTGAGGAGAGCTTCATACTTAGTAATATTGTTGGTGCAAGGAAAATCCAGTTTGAATGATTTGGGTATGTAGTCACCTTGGGGGGTGACGAGAAAGACTCATGCTCCTCATCTGTTGTTAGTGTGGGACCCATCAAAATATAACATCCATGTGGTGGCTTCCGAAACTGCAAAGACCCCTTCATCTGGAAACTTTATTTCTAAAGGATAGGCATCTTCCAGTGGAGCATCTACTAATTGATCTACAATGACTTGTCCTTTGATTGCTTTGCGGTCTACATACTCTATGTCAAATTCACTTAGTAACATGACCCACTTAGCCATGTGACCTGTCAATGTTGTTCTTGATAAAAAATATTTTAGCAGATCAACTTTGGAGAATAGCTTAATTGGATGACTAAGCATGTAGTGTCTGAGTTTCTAGGAGCTGAAGATGATGGCTAGGCATGCCTTCTCCATTGGGGAATAATTAAGCTCATAACCGACCAAAGTCTTGTTGATGTAGTAAATTGCTCATTCTTTGGAGGATTCATCATGTTGTGCCAATGATGCCCCCAATGCCATAGAAGTAGCTGGAATATAAAGGAGGAGAGGCTTTCCTAGAATAGGTGGCATGACAATAGGCAGATGAGCCAAGTATTCGTTGATTTGATCAAAACCAAGCTGACATTGTGAGCTCCACTTAAATGCAGTGTCCTTCTTTAGGAGGTTTGCGAACGACTAACATTTGTTGGAAAGTTGAGAAATGAATCTACGGATGGACTGGAGCTTACCTTGTAGAATTCTTAGTTTTTTTAGATTACGGGGTGGAGGCATTTCCATGATTTCCTTGAACTTAGTGGGATCAATCTCAATTCCTCTGCGAGAGATGATGAACCCCAAGAGTTTGCTGGTTATGACACCGAACACACATTTCTTTGGATTGAGGCATACTTTGTATTGTTTACACGTTCAAAGATTTTTTTGAGGATGGCAGGATGCTCTTTCCTTGTTCTTGACTTTCCTAACAGATCATCAACATAGTCTTCCATTATTATGTGGATAAGGTAATGGAAGATAATTGTCATATCCCGCTAGTATGTTGCCCCCACATTTTTAGGTCAAAAGGCATGACATTATAGAAGAATGTACCCCAGGGCGTTGTGAAGGTGGTCTTGTATTGGTCCTCAGGGGAAATCTTGATCTGGTTGTAGCCAAAGAGACCATCCATGAGGGAAAACATCTCATGTCCTGTGATGAGGTCTACCAGCATATCAATATTTGGTAGAGGGAAGTCATCCTTAGGACAAGCTTTATTAAGATCTCATAAGTCTATAAAATTTTTGATGTCTCCACTAGGTTTAGCAATTGGGACTATATGGGATATCCAGTCGGAGTAGTCAATCGATCGGATGAACCTTGTTTCCAATATCTTTTCTAATTCTTTCTTAACCAATAGGGTCACTTGAGGATGCATTTTTTTGAGCTTGTGTTTAACAGGTTTTGCATCGGGGCAGACATCTAGGTGATGTACCACCAAATTTGGATGAAGTTCGAGCATGTCTGAGTATGTCTGATTCCTTCTTTCAATAGGTTGATGATGGTAGATTTTTTTTTTTCTGATAGTGCCTTAGCCACATAAGTGATCTTGGGGTTTTCTTTGGTTCACAACTTTATTGCTTGTGTTTCTTCGATCAAGATGGATGATCGACCGAATAATTGAGTTCCTACAAGGGGAAGATGAACGTCCCCATCTTCTAGCGCCTCTTCAAGGTTTTCACTAGCAGATACACCCTTTGTTTTTACTATCTCATAGTCATAAAGTTCCTCAGGGAGGTTTTCACTAGGTGACCTATTTAGATTTTTTTTCTTCTTGTTTTTGCAGTTGGGGCATTCATCTTTCCCCAATCCCATGAGATGCACATATTGGTCCACTGAGGGAAAGGTTTCGAGAGGTGAGGTACCTTGTAGGTCATAATCTATAAGCTTTGGATATTTGAGGGATAAGGTGATGGTGCAAATAGATATGCATTCATATATGGCAAGGAGGTCAACATGGTCTAGGTCATCGTATGCGTGAATGATGGATTCCTCCTGTGGTATGCCTTTGATGGAATCGTTGTCCACATTGAAATTATTGGAGGCACTAGATGATACCAAGGGACCCTTTTGTTTATGGTCATAACCCAATCCTATCTTCTTCAGACGTATGGATGCTTCTACAGGTTGTCATTTTCCTTGCTCTTCTATATCGGGACCTCTGCCCTAGTAGTTGCATTTTTCAACAAACTTAGACACACATGGATATGCCTCCTAGAAGTATTATAGGAGGGGGCGTGATGGCTCAGGTTCTTCTTTGTAAACCCATTGACTGATATCTTCTTTCATTTGATCCTGAAGGGAACCCAAATCTCTGAATTTTTTTGAGCCCATGTTCTTGGAAGTTAGTGTGAGTGTCTTCTCTTTCGCTTGGGAGACAGATTCAGAGGGTTGTCTATATGTACGTGTTGAGGGTGGCATGGTCTCCATGTTCAATGTTGTATGCATTTCGTACTCACCACATCCCTTGTTAATGATTTGAACCTTTCTAATGGTGGAACTAGGTGTGGACGATGGCGTAGATAAAGGGGTGGATGATGTGGTGTTTAGTGTGTTGGTGGATGGATGAGAATTAGATGTTTGAGATGCCCCTATTTCTACTCTAGGTCAGTAATGTGAATGTGGAAAGGAAGCTTCCAAGGCATGTCAATATTCAAATGGTTGAGGGTCAGCTTATATGGTTACTTCCATTCCTTGAAATGGGAACTTCAAACATTGATGGTATGTTGATGGGATGACTTGCATAGAGTGAATCCATGGTCAGCCAAGGAGGATGTTATATGGAAGTTCCAAGTCCAGAACATGACACATAGTATACTGTATAATGGGACCCATCTGAATAGGAAGATAGATAGTGCCCTCAGAATCTCTTTCTACGTTATCATATGCCTTAATAGTGATAACCTAATTATTTAGGTCAGCCTAGGTGTATCCCACCTATTGTATAAATTTTAGTGTACAAAGATTTAGGGTCAAACCATTATCTATCAGTACCCTTTTCACTTTATGAAAATTCACCCCGACCTCAAGGTGAAGGGGACGATTATGACTTGACTCAAGGTGCGACATGTCCTTCTGACTGAAACCTAACTGGTAGGTTGTGGAAAAATTTCCTATCAACACTTAGAACTGTGTGGAACGATATCGTCAGGGAATTAGGTGTTTTGTAAGGATTTATTCAAGATATCCTGATGCATAGGGGAATACCTAAGAGAATGTAGGATATAAATCTGAGTTGAAGTCTTGCCTAAGTGATCAAGGATATTATATTGTGAACTGGCAGATGGCAATTGGGTAGATGCAGGAGCAGATGGGACCATGATGCGGGTCTGACGGGTGGTAACAACACATTGTGGATCTTTTCCTTTGACGTGTATCATGGATACACACAACTCTACTTGTTCTATGTATTTGATGATACCTTGGTAATTGTATGGCACATTTTTATAAGTGATATTATTTGTGTTGTTATTTTGATTATTGTTGTTGCTAGGGCTAGGATTGGAATTGGATGTACTAGGACTTTGATTATGCTTGGGAAAAGCATTTTCATATATTTGGAGCTAAGCATTGGACGAAGATGTCATGTTAGCATCCACATGGATTTCACCCTGATCTATGAGGCCCTGGATGTAGGTTTTTAGGCCTTGACACTTATCTAATGTGTGACCCTTAATCTTGTGGAAGTCACAATACTCGTTCTCCTTGAACCAAGTTGGCTTGGGTTTGGACTTATCAAGGGGCTTGGTCATAGGATAAGTGATGGGATAGTTGGCTTGGAGGATTTTATTAGACATGACGCTAAGGGGTTCTCCTAACTAAGTGAAGTATCGTTTATTCCCCCCTTGGTTGTTTTGGTTTGAGTGTTGTCGGTGTGCTCCTTGGGGGATGAATATGGCTTTCGAGACTGACTGTTGTTGTTGAGGAGGATATTTTTGCGAGGTGGTAGCCACCTGGACATGTTTGGTGTCAGTGACACCATCGTTAACAACATTCTTATTTTTATTCCAATATCAAGGTTTATCCCCAAAGGATCTCTCTTTATCAGAATTGAAAATCTTGGCTTGCCCTTTAGCAACAAGGGCTTGTTCCAATATGGGACCCTTCTCCACGAGTGCCACAAAGGTGGTGATACAATGGAGTCAAAAAATTTGAGCCATGTCTGAATGAGAATTTTTGATGAACAATGTAACCGTGTCCTTTTTCGGCAATGGGTACTTCATTTGGTTGGCTAAGGCTCACCATCTTTGCAAATAGCTTGTGAAGGTCTCTCCATCACATTGTTTTTCTTTCAGAAGATCAAGCGTGTCAATGTCTTTCTCCAGATTGAAAGAGAAGTGGGAGATGAATTGTTCAGATAGTTTCACAAAGGATTTGATGGATCCTTTTTCAAGGCCCATGAACCAGTTAAGGGCAAACCCCTGTAGTCTCTTAGGGAACAACAGAATGAGATAGTTGTCATTATGCATGACCTCTTGGTAGTGGGCATAAAACTCTTGCAGATGGGCTTTGGGATCTTTGGTTCCCTTGTATTTATCGAATTTTGTTATTTCAAAATGTTTGGGAAAGGGAACCAAGGAGATGAAGGGATCAAAACGATAGGGAAAACTGTCCGCAAAATTGAATGACTGCTTGCCCATTGCAGCCTGTAAATCTTTCAATGTAGCTTTGAATTCTTCCAAGTCCTTGGTAATGGGCGTTGCAAGAGTCAAAGCAGGATAATTGTATGGATAGTATTATGGGTATGATGTGGATGACACAACCGCGATTAGATCATAGGCGGGTTGAGCTGCATATGAATGTGTTTGTTGATTTTGATTGGTATAAGTAGATTGCAGATTGATGTAAGGTGGATAGGAAGATTATGGATTGTGATGAGCGAAAGCTACTTGTTGGTAGGGTGGTTGATGTTGGTAGTAAGAAGTGGGTGAAGCACCCTACTGTTATGTAGGATTTTGATAATACAAAGGGGTAGGACCCCTTTGTTGATATGATGATGGTTGTTGGTACTAAGAGACAAAAGGTGCACCTTGCTGGTAGGATTTTTGTTGAAGATAGGGTGGAAAAGATTGGTATTGTTGCGCAATGGTGGGTTGTTGTGTGACGTACGGGGGTGGATTTGATGGATGTTGGTAGAGATGATTCTGTGATTGTGGAGGATTGGTGTAAGGTGGTGGTTGGGTCTGCATTTGGTTTTGACTAGTCTGATGAGGATTTAAATTGACATGGGATGGCTGGATGGATGGTAAAGGTATTTTGTGAGTGGATTATTTTGCATTTGCATAGGGATATGTAAATGCTATTTTGGGGGTTGTTGTTGTGGTTGTTGGTGATGAGATGGGTGAGATGGAATATGTTGTTGTTGGGGGACTGCTACTAAAGTGCCATGTGGTGGTTGTGGTTTTTGGGATGTTGCTTGTGTTACTTGATGTGGTGGTTGTGTGGGATCTAAGACATTTTGTTGTGCAATGGGAACGTTGTGTTGTGGTGGTTGCTGATGAGGTGGTAGGGATGAAGCAATAGTTGTTGTAGTCTGTTGAGGTGGTGTTTGTAATGGAGTGGATTGATGGTGATTGGTAGGAGGCTATTGAAATGCGGGTGGCAGAAAGTTGTTAGTGGGTCCAAATCCTAGAGGTGGCATTGATGCAAGGGAAGGTATGCTCCCAGTATTGATGGGTGGCTGACTAGGATGTTGAATTAGAAGTGGTGGAGTAGATGGGATGTAGGATGGCATGTTGTAGGCATAAGCATCATGATGCTCGGGTTGTGTTGTCAAGGTTGCAGTTGGGAGAGGAGGATAACTAGCGACTTGATGTATTACAACGTTTCCAAACTCAAGATGATACCAATTTTCTGTGGGTGCACCTTCGGGGATATATGAATTTATAGGGATGTTTTGAGAAGTTTGTGGATCGACGGGTGCGGGAAGAATGTCAGTAGTAGCATATTGTGATGCATCAAAAATATGATGGTGGTTTGACTCCTCTCATGAGCAAGGTGGCAAGAATCTTATCCCCTCATTCATTAAGGAGATGATTTGTCATCTAGACATTGACAAGGTCGTTAAGGTACTCATCAATGGTGACTTCGGGTTGGTTAACCATGTTCTCGTGACTAGGTGGTGTGGTGTTCTAGATGTTCTTATTGAATTGGGATGAGGCACTGTTATGGGAATCTTGTGGGACGTTAGGAACGTTGTTGGGATCTTGTGGAATGTTTGGTTGGGAACCTTGGGTCTCTTGGTCTGCCATTTTCTTTTTTGCTTGTGAACGAGTTTGAACAGGCATGAACGTGCATAAAAACTAAGTGATCTAAGATGTAACTAAGCTTCTAAATGACGATCTAGATGATGATTTGGATTGATTGATTTGGACTGGATAAAGATTGTTGGATTGGATTGGATGTTGGATTGATTGATAGGATATATGATGGATCAATTGATGATATATCAATTGACTGGATGATTGGATAAGGATTGGATTCAATTGGATTTGATCGATAAAATGATTCATAGGATTGGATTCAATTGGATTAAAGATCAACTGATTGGATGATTAGAAGGGTTTCTAAATTGGGTTCAGAGATCACCCTTGGTGATGTAAGGTGTCGATTGATCGGATTGAGGGATGAACTAATGATCACGACACCGAATTCGCCTTGAGATGGAAGGGGATTGATAGGGCCGAGGATGAGGATCGAATTATGATGGATGGTGATCCTAAGTGGATGTTCAAGGATGACGATCAAGTTCAAGCACCTGGGTCAATTCAGATAACAACTTCAAATGAAGTTTCGAAGATTTGGATTGATAAAGCGATGATGGTTGTATAACCTAAGGATGATTAGAAATGAAACCTATATGATTTGGATGATGATGTGGATGTAAATGGATCATGATGCAAGCGAACAAGATATGCAAACAATGGGACAATCAACAGACCTTTCAGAAATCGTGGGAAGATGGATTTTCAGATCGAATTTGGGAAACGAGTGCAGTTTTGGGGTAGGGCCACACAAAATTTGGGCAAGGTCACCCCTCTTGGGCAAGGTCACCCAAACAGGTCTCAGTTTCAACTTGGAGCAAAACATGACTAAACGGTATCGATAAATGGACTCTTAGAATGGGTGAACAGATGTACGAGGCTAGGGAACAATACTTGGAACGGGAAAATAGATTCTTGGAATGGGTGAACGACTTCCTGGAATGGGTGAACAGCTGGCCGGAAAGGATAAATGATGCTCAGAATAGGAAAATGGATACTCAAAATGGACGGACGAATGGTTGAAATGGGTAAACGGGTACTCTGAACGAGGGAACGACACTCAGAACCAGAAAATAGGTTCCTGGACTAGGGTAACGACTAACGAATGGAGGTCAAAAAGTGTTGTTCGAAAGGGCAAGGTCGCCCATTTAGGGCAAGGTCACCCAAAATTAGGGTAGGGTGACCTAAACAGTGGGCGAGGTTGCCTAAACAGGGGGCAAGGTTTCCCAAACAAGAGAAACTTCCAAAAGTTTGACTTGGTCAGGGTAAACAGTAGCTGAAACAGGGGGGCAGGGTTGTTCGTTTAGGGCAAGGTAACCCCTTGAGGGAAATGTCACCTCTATTTATTGGTCTAAATCTAACTTAATAAACAACAATGATGGCAAAGGATGAAAACAACAAGTAAAAGGCCAAAACTAACTAACAAGTACTAGTTTTTCACAAGAAAACACTTCAAATAGCACAAGCCTAGCTCTAGTGTTAAGGGTATGGTCAACACGGTCATCTATCTAGGCTTAACAAGGTTGCTAAGGGTGTCTCCAATATACACACGGTACGTGGGGCACAACCATGAACACCAACCCGTCTACAAGCGTGAGTCGGGAGCAGCCAGCGAGAGACTGGGAGCTTAGACCAACTCTTCACATCTTGTTTAGGTATCACCCTAGCTTTGATGCTTCGCTAGACATGACGTGACTTGATTGAGGTATATCTTTTTCATCCCCCCTTTATATACCCCACCGATATCACGTGGTTGGGATCGTCCCTTGGGGTGATGAAATCCCCAAGTAGGTCCCGCTAATAAAATAAAAAAAGGTAAAAGGACTAAGTGGACTATGATTTCTCTTCACCCAAGATCACCAAATGGCACAAGGGGATTGGATAAGTCAATGATCCACTTTCAAACACAACAAGCAGATTCTTTGACCCTTTAATTAGTCCTAAGTTCCTAGTTTAAAGAAATGAAAGCACAAAACCAACTAAACAAAGTTTCTCCACCTGCAACACACTTGTCAGTAGTTTTCTTTTCTGTCTTTAACAAGTGAATTATGTTTTTGGGTGTGACCGCCGATTCTGTGAACCTGCAAAACATCAAAAAGCCAAAAACAACAGAAAACAACAACAAAATATTAAAAAAAATCTATGTTTTTTGGGCAAGGTCGCCCCTTTTTGTGGACCTACAAAGTGTCAGAAGGCATAAGACAACCAAAAACATCAACAAAATAGAAAACAAAAATCTGTGTTTTTGGGCAAGGTCACCCCTCCTGGGCAAGGTCACCCCTCCTGAGCAAGGTTACCCCTTTGTGACCTGCAAAGTGTCAACATACATAAAACAACAAAAACAACAAGAAAATAGAACAAAAATTCATGTTTTTTTTTGGGCAAGATCGCCCCTTTGTGAACTTGCAAAGTGTCAGCAGACAGAAAACAACAAAAACATCAACAAAACAAAACAAAAAAATGTGGTTTTTGGGCAAGGTCGCCTCTATGTTTCAGAATTTGCAAAACTTCAAAAATAGCAAATGTAAAAGCGATGGACTTGTGACGTGGGTCTCACCAGGTGTGTCAGAAATCCGATCATAAGAAATCTGCTAGTCTAAAAAAATAAAACAAAATAGAATGCAAGAGAAACAAATGACACCTAACACCTCAAGATTGGGCTATGTTAACTCACACAAAACAAAGATAAAGAAAATAACCGATTATACCTTGTGTTGAGTTGATCTTTGGTTGGCCCTCTGATGGTTGATAATGTGTGCTCCTTAGAAAATAAGCTTGCAATGATGGTGGTTGAAGGATTAATGGAGGTAGATGAATTCCATAATGACTAATAAGATGTAAATGGAGGTGCTAAGATGCTGCAATAAATGGCTAAGATGCTTAAATGGCTTGAGAGCATGAATGCATAGAAATCATAAGTTCTAGAATCCAGCTGCTCATAAATTCTAAGATCATTCATGAGTGAAAAGGGAGGTATTTATAGAAGAATTTTAATTCTCTAGAGGATTCAACGGTCAAGATTGAGCCACCATGGCCAAGATGAAGGGCTATGGTGAGTTGAGGACTCACAAGCCCTCGCATCTCGCCATGTGGCAGGTGAAGTGTCCAAAGGACAAGGTGAGATGGCAAGGGTACAAGGTGACATGGAAAATGCCATGTGGTCCCAAAGTACTTGCAAGTACCTTGGGATGGGAGAGGATTTCTCCAAAAAAAATTCTTTGGCTCCATATGGGGCTGAAAGTGACTATTGAGAACTTTTAGAAAGTCCACCCTTGTCACCATGGGGATTGGAGATGGCCTTGGAGAAATAAAAGTGAATGTTTAATTCATTTTTTGGAAGATACCAATGGGTAAGACAAGATTCCCCCTAAAAGGGGTCCTTGTCCCATGGGTATGATGTGACATTTGAGAGGTCATGGGGAAGACAAATGCATGGGGGGAATAAGTGTGAATTTTTAATTCACATGGGGAAGAGGTCAACCCAAAAAAGGTAAATACCAAGAAGGTTGACTTAAGGACATGCTAGAAAAGGTAAGTGATTAAGATTAGGATTGTGAAAATAGGTGATTAGGCTAATTAATGATGATTAGAGGCAAGTGGCTAGATATGAAGGATGTGACATTAATCCTAATTAATAATATTCACATCTTAATGAAAGATTAATTAAATTAACCCAGATTAGTGAAAGGATTGTGGAGGATGGGAAAAGGAGAGAGAAAGAATGAATTGAAAATTGAAAAGGATAATTGACTAAATTAAATAAATTGATTGATTTATTTAATTTAGAGAGGAAATGGTAAAGGATAAAGTATTTATTTAAATACTTTGGGAACCTTAGAGAAAAAGGGCTAATATTAATTAAATGTGTCATTTAATTAATATAGATGGATTAGACAAATAAATTATGGGATTATGACCATATGGAAGTGGTCAAATGTAGGTGTCTACACCAATAAATAAAAATAGAGCATCTATAAATGTGTAAATACTAATAAGAAATCAATAACACATATGAAATGAGATATGTGTGGATAAATCTTTCTATAAAAACGCCACCACCAAATATATGTTGAGCTTTTATTGATCAAGTAGAAACAAATATATCAATACAACTCATATAATCTTCATCAAATTGATAGCATTTTGGTAGTGTGACAATGGGCCTACAAATATCCATACCTCCTCCATAACAATCCCTCAATATATAATTAAGGAGACTTAAAAACTACCATAAAATAATACTATTGGTACAAACATGGTCCCAAAATACCATTAGTAAAGGAATCCATGACCCACCACATGAGAGTGTTCTCCAAAATATAAAATAACTCCTATTACACACTAACATGTCATATATTATATCATAAGATATTATTTTACTTTCCTATTTCTAAGTGATCCATGAATAGAACATGGATATGCATGTAATTACTAATAATAAATCAGCAAACACATATGAGATGAGATGAATATGGAGAAACCCTTTCCAAAATAACTCAACCACCAAAGATATTTCAAGATTGTATTAATCAAGTAGAAACAAGTATACCAATACAAATTGTATAATCTTCTTCAATTTGATAACATTGTAGTAGAGTGGGAAAATAACAATACCACTTGCATATCTATCCCTCAAAATATAGACTTAAGGAGACTAAAAAACTACCATGAAACAATACTGAGTATAAACATGGTTTCAAAATACCATAGTAAAAAGTATCATGACTCAATACATGAAAGTGTTCTCTAAAATAGAAAATAAATCCTCTTACACACTAACATGTCATAGATTCTAACATAAGATGCCATTAATCCCACTTTCTCGTTTCTAGGTGCTCCATGAGTTCATTAATTTTGCAAATTATCATTGCCTATCGTAAGAAATATGCTCCATAAATCTCATTATTTGAATCTTTTCATAACTTTGTTGAACACATCAAAATACTGAGAGGGGGGTGAATCTATATGCTTTAAAATTCAATCCCAATTAACTATTGTTGTGTTGAGTTAAACCAATTAAGAATTTACCTACTTAATCAAAACATGAAAGAAGATAAACATCCACACAAGAACACAAATGAGACCAAATTTATGTGAAAAAACCATGGTGAGAAATGCTGCTAGGAACTATTGTCCTAATCCAACCTCAGAAGTAAATGACAATTTACAATTTGATTTTGGGCTACAACCCAAGGAAGCAACTACTCCCTAACTTTTTTTTAGGGGTTGAAACCCAAGGAAGCTACTACTCCCTAATTGAAAGAAAGAACAACTAAAATATTACTAATATTGTGGCTTCAACCACTGATAGCATCAATTCTTCTCATTAGGTCTATAGCGGATCTTTTCACGCTCTTCTCATACACTAAGACATCTTCACACACTTTCATGATAATTTTCACATCTTTGATCTTTAATATATATCATCTCCACACTTGTAAAATACATATTCAGTCAGCCACAAACAAGATATAATGAAACTTGTAACATGTCGGACTACATCTTTATTGACGGTATACAAAAATGATGAAACATTATTTACAACTCACCTAGATGACTCGACATGACTCATACAACATCTATAAATGCTTCTTGGATTTTTCTCAATCTCAAATTAGTGGCTCACATCATTAACGTACCCAAGTTGATCGTGCAACAAAAGCATATCTTCACAAACGGACTTGAAACATTTATGTGGTACCAGAAACAAGATATATCTTCACGTGCTTCAAACCATAGACACTATGAGACATGTAGAGTGTCCACAAAACTCATACAACTAATCTATACAATATTTTTCTGGTGCAAGTACCCAAACTTATGTTTTGTAGAAGAATATGCATCTAGAATCAATTGTGACACTCTATCACTTGAAAATTGAACTTGCAAAGCATAAAACCACTTGAATCTCCAATAGCATGCATTAAACACCACTAAACATGCCCTCAAAACTGCATGGCCAAAGCATCACATTTGGAGGAATGTAAAGCATTCTAGCAAGCCTCCATCACCTATTTTCACTACCAAAGCACAAATCAAAACTCTATCACTTCTATATTTTGCTACAAAAGGATTTATTTCTTTAAATCTTAGATATAACACCTTCACATCTCAATTTAATTATCTTTTTAATTGTAAGAATAAATATTTCTCTATAGAAGGATGCGGACCAAAACACTGTGACACTGTCTTAGGATGTGTACTGTGAATTCCTTAGACACAACTTCTATAAATTTTCACTAAGTGCGGTACACCAAATTGGAAAGATATCAATGTAGACATACTATAAACACATTAGAACATGTGTACCCACATTTGCATCACACTTAGGCATTAGACTGATCACCACTCTTCCATATACTATAATGTTGACTTGCACCAACTGATATCTTTGTAGCATATACTTGATCTTCAACACTCTTTTGACATCAATGCTAACCAATATTATCAAGATGCCACAATCTCCCCCTTTGTCATTAATGGAAAAACCAAAAAATTGTGCACAAACACTCTGGGCCTTAGGTGCACATATCTCTCTCCCCCTTTGAAATCAACGGCAAAGGGCAATAAAATTTCTTTGTACAAGCAAGACTCTACAAGCTCCCCCTTAATCTATACAACTTTTACTCCCTCTGGGATGAAGTCCAAATACTTCATCAAAAAAAAATTCCTTATATATATTATGTATATATACACAACAAAATAAAACATATCTTACATGAAAAATCAATGGAAAAATGCCCTTGTAAGTTGACTTGAGTTGAACTAGGTCAATATCCCATTACTTCTTTATAGCGTTAAGGTCTAGAATTGACAATTTAGTTGCACATATGTATCTTCTGCATCTTACAAAGAAGATGGTGCCTTTTACTTCTAAACTACACCATTGGCCTCTATCAGGAGTCCAATAAGTGAGGCCAACCTTAGGCTCACTACTTCTCTCAATTGTTTCACTTGACCTTTGAATTGCTCCCCTTGGTCTCTCAATTGTTGTATCTGAGAGTGCAAGCATTCTAATTGTGCCCTAATGACACCATCACTGTCTTGTACCGGATCATATGTTACAATAACGTAGGTGATATGTATTTCAGTTACAATAATTTGATCCTTAAAACTTTTAGTTATTGTTGGCCACTTTAAATAGAAAACATATAAAACCTTGGCATCCTCCCAACACTTTTGAATATCCATAATGTAGGATTACAACTTGGTGAGTGCACTCTCACACTTCCCAAAGGCATCATTCAATTTTTGTTCTACCTTCTTTTCCAACTATGAAGAGTAAGTCTCAAAAGACTCCATTAATTGTTTCATCTGTTGTGCAGGGTACAAAGATGTATCTCTTTTAGCTTCCAACAAATTCTCTTCCAACACCTTCATGGCTTCTTCCAACACTCCAACACTCCAACACTCTCCACCTGTTGTTGAAGAAATTCTTGTCTTGTTGTGGAGTGGAGTATATCTCCAAGCTTCAACTTATGCAAGGGAGACATACCAGATAGGTTAACTTGTCCATAAAATGTAGGAACATGTAGTAACTAAGGAGATACCATTGGTTGTATATGCACTTCCTATGCCAAAAAATATTTAATAGAGTCCACTCAAGAGGAATATGTTTTCTCTTCTTTAGCATCTTTCTCCTTCTCCTCCTCTTCTTTCTCTTTCTCCATACTGGAGACATCCATTTCTTCTTGCTCACCGGAGACACCTTCTCCTTCTTACTGATGGACGAAGGGACTTTGTATATTCCTCTACATGTTCAACATACTCATAAATCTCACATGAATCCTCTCCTTCATCTCATCCTCTAATCCATCATTTTGTTCTTTAACATGTGCATCTTTTTTCTTCTTAACCACTACTTCACTAGAACATTCACACTTTTTCTATAGAATGTAGACACCTTCTGCTCACTACTTCCAATAGTCTCAGGTATTAAATCTCACACTACATTTCACACTTTCGCACTTCGCATTACAGACTTTTATTATATTTCCTCCATCAAATCATCACTCATATATACCATCCTCAACCTTGAAAATAATTCACAAGATCGGCTATGCACCTCAACCATGCAAATTCAAATTAGGTCAACATCAAAACATTCCCGTGGTGGAAAGGAATGAAGGCAAACCACAACACACCTTAACTTGGACCCAAATACACACATACATGCCATGCCACACTTTCACAAACACCAAACCACATCCGCCATTAGTGTAAACACCCAAGGTCGGTCAAACCTATGTTGACACCATTAAACAATTAAGTACACACTTCATTTGATCCAAAGACAACTTGTAGACCACACATATCACTTTATTGTAATCTGGAATATTCCATCAACATCTTGAAATCCAACAAATCCTTCACAACATCATACACCAGAAGAACATATTCATTCTACATAACCAACTAACCTTCCACACACTGAAACACTTGAATCCAACCTTGCAGGGCACCAAAACACAAACAACAAAATTGAAGATAGATACTAGCAATATAAGTACACTTTTAGATCCGCAAGACCAAAAACCAAACTACAGATAAATGCAGAGCAAAAAAAATTCTCCCAATCAACACTACTTGCACAGTTCACACACTGGTGAGCACAACTTTCTCTACACAATGATCCAAAACAAGAAACTTTGGATATGACACCTCTAAGAAACACATTTGAAACACATAGGAAGATCTTCATCCATGAAGAAATGTGGAGCAAGACACTAAACACCACTTTGTCACAGTAAACACTCTTTACCACACTATTTCCTCTTTTATTCAAATTTTCTCAAAAGAGCTTGGAAACCAAGCACCATAAACTTCAAACTCAACATCTAAAACACCTTCTCAGCAACTCAACCACACAATAGGTTGAACATCACCAACACATGCTCATCAAAGTAACACTAGAGGTTGACATCAATGATACTACTAATGACAACATAATGCAACCAATCAAAGCATCTCCATAGGTTGACATCAATGCAACAAAAAATGTTTGTTGACATCAATGACAACAGAAGCTTCTAATATCAAGGTTAGAGGATTCCAAATATTATAACCCTTTCTTTTCTCACCATAGCTAATGAATATGCATTTTTTATAATTGCAGTCCAACATAGATTATTTTTATCTACAATATAAACAAAAGCCTCAAACTTAAATACCTTTAAATGTGAAATAGAAGGTTTCTTACTAGTCCACAATTCATAAGGATTTTTATCAACAAGATACAAACAAGGAGATCTATTAACCAAGCATAGGTGGTACACAACCCTTCACCCAAAAGCATTGATCCAACTGTGTACCACTTGTCATACTTCTAATAGTTTGTAAGAGATGAATTAATGAAACTAGTTTGTAAGTGTTGGTACTCCACAAACTCTTGCAAGGTGTTTGACAAGTGGGAGAATGTTGGGAAAGTTGTATCACCTTGCTCCTAATGTTAAATCATAAGAACAAAATTTTCAAACCATGAAACATAAAAACTCAATGTTTGGACTGGGGTAAAATTAAAAAATTAGGTTTTTTAGATTTACTTCTAGGGATGCTTGTTGTGTAGATATTTTCAAGCTCTACCATTTAAAAAAGGTCCTAAGAACCTCCTAAATCAAAATTTATGGCCTCTAAAAGTTTAACCTCCTACATTGAAAATACAAAAACATATCAAACATAGAAAATAGTTATAAAAGGGAATTGCACTTGTTAACCAACTTGTGATGCATGTTATGATACATCATAAGACATATTTGAATGGAGATAGTGAAACCAAAATAGAAAACCTAAGTTGGTGAGTAGATTATGATGTGTTTATGATAGGCAATAGAAATATGTTATTTTTAGCTAGTGAACTCATCTTGGAATTTGGGTGTTCATTTTCTAGCTAGGTATTTGAATGCCACTTGTTTGGGTGGTTTTAGCTCATAGTTTTGTAATTATTGTTTAATGGTTCCATATACTACTTCTCTTATTTATAGGATTCTTGAGATGGAGGTATTGATAGTGAGTTTGTATGTACTATTACGCTACTAAAATCACTCCAGATCTCTAATTGGTGATACTCTTGTAAAATATTTACTCTACAAATGTGTTGTAAATATTTTTAAATATTTAATAATACATTGAATTGCTTTGAAGCATGGTTTTTTTTCTCTCGAAATGGTTTTACCCATATACACTTGTGTTGTGGTATGATTATGCTCATGTTTTATATACATTTCTCCTTTTTGTAATTGTAAGGATCTAAAATTTGCATAGTACTCTCCTTTAAGATTAGTTTTAGGAAGTATTCTTATGTACCTTTCTTCCTTTCATAAATTTCTTTTTCAATTGTCAATTATTTATGGTTTGATTAAATTGATTCTTCCTTCCTACGTCTTTTTCCTCGAGTCTTTGATGTCCTTGATTATATTAATGTTATCATCTCACATAAATTGTGGGTTTAATATCATGGCCACTCTATATTAGTGTGGTTTTAATATTGAAGGCAATTTGGTTCACTTGATGCACATTGAGTATGTTGACTTCTTTGTAGCTAGTGAACTAAATATTATTTTTCCTTCTTTGCAAAGACTATTCATTAATTCACTTTAAGCACATGCTCATTCATGTGTTGTAAGCATTTGCATGGCAACCACTTTACTATTTACCATTTGAACAAAAAGCTTTGTTTCCAACATCTTCACAATCCATATTTGGAGAAACCAAAAAAGTAAAATATGTTATTGCATATGAAAGTTTATTCTTCTCCCAAATCTCCTTGTATCTTCTATTTTTTTTGTATCTTACCTTCCCTACAAGATTATTTAAAAGAGAGTTGTAACTAACAAGATTAAGGATAATGCTTATTATTTGCATTACTCTCAATAAATTGAAAGCTTAATGCATATTACTACACTTTTAGTGGCTATTGATAAGGGTGTTGGTGCAATATTTCTACATGTGGTCTCCTTCAAAATGTCTTCATGATTGCTCTTGCAATATTGACAACTTATTTGATGATACACTCAACAAAATAATTTTAAGGACTTCTTCGCTTATTCTTCTAGCTATATCTATCACAAATACCAAAAAATATTTGCATGCAAGAATAGAAACTTCTATATATTATATATAATCAATAAATCTCAAGCTCCTCTATTGTCATCCATTCAACTATATGATCGCCTCTTTTGTATGCAAGGGCTTCGATAATAAATAGTTTACATAAAAATAAATAATGCCTAGAATGACAGAATATTACCAATTTATCATTCAAAGATTCCTCATTAATTATAACTAAACATGAATGTGATAGATGACCTTCTCCTTATGGATTATTATGACTTACCATATATTTTGTGAACCCGAATATTTCTACAATCATATATTCAATTTTGTAGAATTCTTGGCATAGGTGTCTTCAACTTCAACCTCCAACAAAATTTCTCTACTCCTTATACCTCAGTGGATGTCATTACCTTGCTCTAAAGTTCATAATTTGTCATGGGCTAGGAGGATATCAATAAAGGCTCGTTTTGTGTGTGTCCTACAGTCATTCTATGGGACTTCAAGGCAATTAGTCAAATAGTCCACGTGTCTTGGTTATGTTTTCAGATTTTGCACACATCTGACAAGACAACAATTACTATATTCAGTCTCGTGGACCTCATTAAAATCTTTCATTCATTCATTCTATGCTTAAATAAATATTCACTCCTTGTTTAACAACTCAAATTTTAGCACAGTACTTCGAGACATTCTATCAAACGGTCAGCATGATATGCTTATATTTTAATTTCACACCCATCGAGAAGAGCAATTGCAATGTTAGCATTAATAAAATCCCTCTTATATTTAGGATTTGACATATGCCCGCACTGTGTTCAAATATTTGTATTAAAGCATTTCTTCGATGCATGACATTAAGCAGTTCAGAGACTAAGTTTTCACATTTTATCATTTTGCATACATTTCAGTAAATGTTTGTAACTTGTTTCAGGTTCCCATTCGACAGAATGTATGCAAAAATTATGGAATTCGGACTTACACAAGCATTCTGTCAAATAGTTGATGAGCATTGGTTGTGCATTCTTATTTCTTTTGAGGCATTTTGTCAAACACATCACATGTTATCTCTACATTAAAAATGGTGCATTCTCTTGAGGTGTTCTATCAAACAGTTTATAGTGTTGAAGATGTTTTACATTTTTTAATATGAATATAATGTAAAATTTTATTAACTGTTTAACCATTAAATCAGATAATGTTTAGTAAAATGCTCTTAAATCACCACTTTCCATGAAACCAACTTGGTTAGCATGCCATGTCTATGCTTTCATATTTTTGCATACGTCTGCTAGAGCATTTACAACCACATCAAGTAACTAAGGTGTCTTTGTTTATGCTTTAATGGATGTATGCATGCTTTCTTAGAGCCCTTAATGAACACAGCTACAACATATGTTTAACATGAGCTGGAAGGATGTTAGCGTTTGTATGCAGGGACACAGGAGGTGGAAGCACACTAGCATTTTGCAAGTTTGTGCTTACGTGGTATAGAAGTTTATGGCCTGCTTTAATATTTTTGTCATGTGTGCATTGTAAACTTTGAGAGGATTGGGGTCAAAGATGCAATTTGCAGGAATATTTAAAAATCATTATCAATGTCAATAAATTAAAATACCTTCAAAGTTGTTTCTTTTTTATAAAACCATTGAAGGATTCTTAAATTTTTGGATCCATGATCAATGACAGATAACCATGAATATTTATATCCATGTCAACAAAGCAGTACATAAAATAACTTATGAATGCTTGATAACAGGAATATAAATATTTGAGTCTATCAGCCATTTGATAGAACTTTGGGTGTTGCTACTAGTATTATAACTAGGTCTTTTGAACTACATTCACTTCTACTCTTGTGCGATGGTGGGAGGTGGAGTCATATTTGCAATTCACAATCTTTTGCATCCTTGCAACTCAAGTTTGCTCCCCCACTATTTATATTAAGTTGGCAGAGTTGTGGGAGGCAGATGAATGGAGATGTTTTTTGAAAACATGCGTACATGCAATATAAGCCCACACTTCACTTTAATTTTCCTTCAATATGCTTTGCAGACTCATGAGGAGCAAGGGTACAAAATCTTTTTGCAAGTTTGCATTTGTATGTGCATTATGAACTTGCATCTCTTTCATAAAACATTAAGGAGCCCTTTGAATTGTATTTGCATTTGTATTGTGGGGTGCAGAAACATTGAAACAAGAAGCAAATCAATGATTTGCAAGTGTTAAACTTATGGCGTTGCAAATCAAGCCCACCACTCCACTTTCTTACCATAAGTTGTCAATTTTTATATTGCAAACCCATGTTACACTTCCAACCTTGTTTATACATTTTAGATTTGCAAGTCTGAAGTGTATTTTAGTAATTTTAACCACACATGTGTAAAATAACTTTGCCTTTGAGCTAGCATGCATGTTGTTGAACCTTGTATACACTTTTTGACAAAATGTCTAATTGCACCAAATCTCAAGGTTCCTTCAACTTTGCATTTACAAACTTTCAACAGGAAAATCTCACACGACCAATTTGAAAAAATGAGATCATTATTCTACTTTAGAGTCGACCCTTCAATTCAGGTCACTAGTGTTAACATCAAAATTTCTACAACGTCATTGAGACTAAAACATCTAGCAACGACTTTGAGTGACTTTTGAGTTTTGACATTTGTTATGGGCATTCAAGTATGACACATACCAACAATTGACTTCAAAACTTGACAAAATGAGATAACTAGCTTTAATTCTTGAAATATTGACCATAGAGATAAAAGATAAACAATCAATGATTTTTCTTTGAAAGTGGCAAGATTTGACTCAATTGAGTTTAGACAACAAAAGACCTTTACAAAAAAGAGGAATTACTCACATGATTTTTGAGAAGACGAGATCAACTAATCTATTCCACCAAAGGAGTTTTAACTTAAAGAGGACTTTGAAATTGGTATGTTTAAAAATTGAGGATAACAACTCTAACAAAAGAAATTTTTTGATGAGGTGTGAAATTTTCAAGACTAAACTATACTTTGTAATGTCGCCTTCTTAGCAGTAATCAGTGCAGTTGGACGTTAGCATATTCCGGAAGTCCGTAGGCTAGTCGGAAGCAGAAATTAGGGTTTCTTATTTTTTAGGAGGATACTTTGGCAGTTTTCAAGGCTTGCATGTTGGAGTTTTATAGTTTGGATTCTGGATTCCTTTTGGGTTTTCAAAGAGCTTCACAGTGGTGTAACATGCAACCGAAATGGGTAACTTTTTCGAACTTACTATTTTTAGTAAGTTGCGACGATTGCTCAAAATGTGGTTAAAATGTATTTAGACACACTTACTATTTTTAGCAGTATGCTATTTATAGTAAGTGTTATTTATAATAAGTTTTATTTTTAACAGGGTTTCAGCAGGCCAGTTCAAAGGCTATTTCAGGCAAATCAGTTTGAGCAATTGGTCTCTTGCACTCTTGGAGCTCATTTTGGTAAATTTGATATTTTGGTTGAATTTATATTTTTAAGTGAAATATTTTTCTAAGGCATGGTGGATGCCTAACTTGGAGAGATAAGTTAATTTTATTAAAGGTAATTTTATAAGGTATTTCACTTAACCCTTTTTAGATGCCTAACTTGTGATATATTTGTAATTTTAATAAAGTCTCCCCTCCAAATTTGGACGCCATGTCTAGGTGGCTAATGGAGTTGAAATGAAATGCAAATTGCAAATTGATGAAGGTGAATGTGAATTTTAGTTTGGGCGCTCTAATTGGAGGGAAAAGGCATTTTGAATTTGTGGAGAAGTTATAAATAAGAGTGTTGGGCTTCATTGTTACCATCCATTGAAAATTATAACTAAGTGTTGTCGAAATGGTTACAAACTCGCTTCGAGGAAATAATACCTCCTAACAAACTTAGTTTCATGCTTGAAAGTGTTAGAAACCAAGATCAGACATGCAAACCTAAACACCTTCCACATAAGAGAAAAACAATGAAAAAGCAGAGCTTTGCATGAAATGTGCAAATTGATATTATTCAGGAATTCATAAATTACAATAAGAGAATTGTTTTATAAAAGCAATGTATGCAACCCTAATGTTGACCTAAAAATAGCTCAACTAAATAAAGCTTACTTATTAATTAAGTAAACTAATTATTACCTAAGCAAAACCTAAGTAAAGTTATGCAAGTGCAATTAAATATTAATTACACTAACACCCCCCATAAGTGCAACTTAGGGAGACTAAATAAGCATGCACCTAAAACTAAGATGAATGCAAGAAAAGCATGAATGGGTCCCGACAACAAGGCCTGATCAGGTACCCATGTACAAATGCAATAATGAGGTAGAGAAGGAAAACCCAGTGGAACAAACCCCCCCTACAATGAGATGATTGTTGCAAAGAAGCACTGGAAGAACATTGTGGAGTAACACTGGAACCTATAAAGCAATAGTAGATGATATGATGATGACAAAATCTGGAAGCTGTGAATCTCGATGCCGATGCCAAACTGAGACTAAATTTTTTTCATGGGAACAAGTACCATAAAGACTCAGGAACATTAACCACAAATTTAGTGGCCCTCAAACTGAGATGGATCCGAAATAAATCTGATATGTGTCAAGCTAAGACAAAAAAGTGGCCAAAAGAAACTAAGAAACCATATTACAACCCATGCGAGTTGTCATCAAAACACAATGAAGATTAAAGTGCATGCACATTCTAATCAAATTATTATGCAAGAAACCTCTTGATGGAATTTTATATCAGTTCATTTATTACAATACCCAATGATTGAAAAATGAGAGAATTCCTAAACATGCATAAACAAAAAAATAAAAATAGACCTCAGATCTATGTAGAGGACTGAACCAACTTTCCAATGCCGCAAGAATGGTGAAAAAAAAATCACCAAGCCAAAAGATATGCCCTCCGGAGTGAAAATAACATCTGAGTTCAAGGAACTGCAACATAAAACTGGAACATAATCAAGAAAAATAACCTACACCAACAGAACGGACTCAAAACTAGCTTTCCAACGATATCTCGTTTGTGAAAAACCGACTCCGTACGCAAAATTTATGCCCGATTTGGTGAAAGTGCTCCAAAATGGCCAATTTGGCCTACAAGCAACCCAGGGGGCTAAAAAAAATAAGCCCCTGGTCCTGTGCGCGACCAGGGGCTGGCGGACTGAGGGCTGGGGTAGAGCCCCTGGTCACCCATGTGACCACCGGTGAATGCAGAGGGGCCAGTCGAGGGTTGGGTGCATAGCACCCTGTCCCCCATGTGACAGGAGCGCCTAGAGCTAGAGCCCGCGAGGACTGACGAATTGGTCAGTGGATCTGTGAGGTGGCGTCACCGGGCTGAGCGGCCCTCTAGTGACCACCTAATGGCCAGTGGGCGGTGCTCACATTTTATATGGGGGCCACCAAAAAAAATTTAAAGAAACTTTTTTTTAAAATATTTTTTACGATTTTCGAGAAAAATATGCCTCGTGAAGCATGTCAGGGAGGTCGTACGGCCTCCTTGGCAAAAAAAAATTGCCTCAGAAACCAACTTCTCATAAATCGGCCGAACAACAGGCGTTCTTAGGGTTTTTGGCCATTGCGAACGCGATGGTGACCTTCATTTGTGCTCAAAATGCTCCGATAAATAGGCTACCTCCAAAGCTTTCAAAAAATCACTGAGCTTGAAACCCTCACAGATTTTTTCAACAATGACCAAAATCAAAAAAATAAAAGCCAATCTTGAATTTTTCCATCGCTCTGAATCCAATGGTGAAGCCCAATCTGATCCAAGATGCCGCATAGATGAGCTCAAGGCATGAAATCCTTGAGGAACCCCAAACGAACTCTGCAATGATTTTCTCCAGAATTTGAGAAGGGGTTGCATGTCAAGGCTGTAATACCATGTTAGAAACCAAAATCAGACATGCAAACCTAAACACCTTCCACACAAGAGAAAAATAATGAAAAAGTAGAGCTTTGCATGAAACGTGCAAATTGATATTATTCAGGAATTCATAAATAACAGTAAGAGAATTGCTTTATAAAAGCAATGTATGCAACCCTAATGTTGACCTAAACACAACTCAACTAAATAAATCTTACTTATTGATTAATTAAACTAATTATTACCTAAGAAAAATCTAAGTAAAGTTATGCAAGTGCAATTAAATATTAATTACACTAACACCCCCTCATAAGTGCAACTTAGGGAGACTAAATAAGCACGCACCTAAAACTAAGATGAATGCAAGAAAGCATGAATGGGTCCCGACAATAAAGCCTGATCAGGTACCCATGTACAAATGCAATAATGAGGTAGAGAAGGAAAACCCAGTGGGACAAACCCCCCTATAATGAGATGATTGTTGCAAAGAAGCACTGGAAGAACACTATGGAGTAACACTGGAACTCATAAAGCAACAGTAGATGATATGATGATGAAAAAATCTGGAAGCCGTGACTCTTGATGTCGATGCCAAATTGAGACTAAAAATTTTCCATGGGAACAAGTACCATAAAAACTTGGGAACATTAACCACAAATTTAGTGGCCCTCAAACTGAGATGGATCCGAAATAAATCTGATATGTGTCAAGCTAAGACAAAAAAGTGGCCAAAAGAAACTAAGAAACCATATTACAACCCATGCGAGTTGTCATCAAAACACAATGAAGATTAAAGTGCATGCACATTCTAATCAAATTATTATGCAAGAAACCTCTTGATGGAATTTTATATCAGTTCATTTATTACAATACCCAATGATTGAAAAATGAGAGAATTCCTAAACATGCATAAACAAAAAAATAAAAATAGACCTCAGATCTATGTAGAGGACTGAACCAACTTTCCAATGCCGCAAGAATGGTGAAAAAAAAATCACCAAGCCAAAAGATATGCCCTCCGGAGTGAAAATAACATCTGAGTTCAAGGAACTGCAACATAAAACTGGAACATAATCAAGAAAAATAACCTACACCAACAGAACGGACTCAAAACTAGCTTTCCAACGATATCTCGTTTGTGAAAAACCGACTCCGTACGCAAAATTTATGCCCGATTTGGTGAAAGTGCTCCAAAATGGCCAATTTGGCCTACAAGCAACCCAGGGGGCTAAAAAAAATAATCCCCTGGTCCTGTGCGCGACCAGGGGCTGGCGGACTGGGGGTTGGGGCGGAGCCCCTAGTCACCCATGTGACCACTGGTGAATGCAGAGGGGTCGACTGGGGGTTGGGCGCATAGCACCCGGTCCCCCATGTGACCGAAGTGCCTAGAGTTGGAGCTCGCGGGGGCTGGCGAACTGGTCGGCAGATATGTGGGGTGGCGCCACCGGGCTAAGCGGCCCTCCAGTGGCCGGTGGGCGACGCTCACATTTTATATAGGGGCCACCAAATTTTTTTAAAGAATTCTTTTTTTAATATTTTTTTACGATTTTCGAGAAAATAATGCCTCGTGAGGCGTGTCAGGGAGGTCATACGACCTCCCTGGCAAATTCTTTTTGCCTCAAAAACCAACTTCTCATAAATCGACCAAACGATAGGTGTTCTTAGGGTTTTTGGCCATTGCGAACGTGATGGTGACCTCCATTTGTGCTCAAAATGCTCCAAAAAATAGGCTACCTCCAAAGCTTCTAAAAAATCACCAAGCTTGAAACCCTCACATATTTCTTCAATGATGACCAAAATCAGAAAAATTAAGTCAATCTTGACTTTTTCTAGCGCTCTGAATCCAATGGTGAAGCCCAATCTGATCCAAGATGCCGCATAGATGTGCTCAAGGCATGAAATCCTCGAGGAACCCCGAATGAACTCTGCAATGATTTTCTCCAGAATTTGAGAAGGGGCTACATGTCAAGGCTTTGATACCATGTTAGAAACCAAGATCAGACATGCAAACCTAAACACCTTCCACAGAAGAGAAAAACAATGAAAAAATAGAGCTTTGCATGAAATGTGCAAATTGATATTATTTAGGAATTCAGAAATTACAATAAGAGAATTGCTTTGTAAAAGAAATGTATGCAACCCTAATGTTGACCTAAAAACAACTCAACTAAATAAAGCTTACTTATTAATTAAGTAAACTAATTATTACCTAAGTAAAGTTATGCAAGTGCAATTAAATATTAATTACACTAACAGAAAGACAACATCTAGCTAAGCTATAGACTGTACACTGAAGAGCAGATGGAGTTTATTGAGATGAGGATTTTGGAAATTTTCCACAGTTTTTGGTGTATTTTTTCTCAGTTTTTAGTTTGTTGGTTTTGTGCTAGTTGTAGCACGTTTTTGCTTGTAGCTCACTAGGTGATTTTTTGTTGATTTTGGGTATTGACCCCATGTTTGTGTCTTCCTTGGGTGCCTCACTTTGTGGAGTTTCAGATTTTATTATCGTGAAATGAATTTCTTCTTGTTGGTCGCCCCTCCTTGAAGGTCGTACCTTGCCTGCAAGTGCCTTGGGAAGCGTGTATAAAATATTCAAAGGTGTTTGTTATTGTTTCTTGCTTGAGATTTGGGTGCGTATCTCCTAAGATTCATTTGACTTTGTTTCATATCAATCGAAGGAATATTGGATGAGTTGTGAGCATTTTGGTCTGATTCATGCTTGCTGGTTTGAGTTTTTTATACGCTGATTTTTCATATCAGATTGTTAGAAGTTTTAATTTTGGCTTTTTTTCCTAGTTGATAAGCTTGTGAAGTTTGGGAGATCATCTAATATCATTTTGCAGTGGATTGGACAACTAATACTTTTTGTAACTTGGAGATTATTCTCATTGTAAGGTTGAAATCAGTAGTACTTATTCAATCACTTTATATTTCTACACTTTACTTTGTAATTCCCACTTTTAGTGGAAGGGACAGGCCTAACCGTCCATTTACTTTTAGCATTTTCTTTTATGTGTTGCCCGTTGAACAAGCGGAAGGGATCGGCAAGCCGCCTATACTTTACTTTCAGTACTTTTTAATTCATTATCATGTTGATTAGTTGAGTTGTCAATAAACTCTCGTTGAATAAGTGGTCGAGTTGCATTTGCATTGTACTTTCTAGCAACTTTTAGTATTTATTCTAATGATCCCCTTTCTATCGTATACTCACCTTGCCCACATTGGGATCTGGGTGATCAGAGAGTGAAAGGGTTCCTTTCAACTGGTTATTTGGATTTGCTAATGCTAACGGGTGAAGTGTAGTGGCAAAAATTGAAAAAAAAATGTTGGGCGATATTTTAGTGGTATTAGAGTTGGTTTTCTTGCCAGCCTGTGAAAAAATTCAATGATTCAGTTGGCAGATGAGTGACAGAGATATCACAATAGGGAGTTGAAGAGACAACAGTATTAGATTCCACAAGTTCCTGAAGGGGACACTTTTTAGAGGTTCTAAGGAATCATGAGCCCGCAGTTGAGACAATGGCAGAAAGAGACAAGGGAATAGCCTATGATGAAGATAGAGACTAGAATTGAGAGAAAGTTTGACTTGATGTTAGACATGATGACACGGTTTCTTGCTAAAATGGACTAGTAAGTAACTCTGACACAACAAAACTTTGATGGTGAAAACAGTGACCCTAACTCCAACACAAGAGGGAGAACTATTGGGCAACATGTTGCAAATACTGGAGGATCAACCTCTAGACCTCTTTTTCCTACCTTTACTCAAAGGGAGGAACCGCCAATTGAGATCGGAGTACCTTTGGTGGATGATGCGAGACAAGCCTACATGGAATATGTCTCATTACCTACTGAGATCAAGGACCAATGGACCTTTGATTAGTTCATGAACAAAAGAAAGAAGAGCAATGAAAGAGCTAATTACCGTGCTCCTATGGGTCATAGAACAAATTATCATCAAGCTCTTGGAAAGGTGACTTGGCCCATTTTGATGGGAATGATAAGTGCTCGGCAAGGTCATGGATTCATAAGCTTGACAACTACCTTTCACTAAGACCAATGCCTGAAGAAGATTCCATTAAATTTGCTACTTTTCATTTAGAGGGAGCCGCTCATGAGTGGTGGTATCATGGTTTGGTCACTCTTGGCCATAATCTCATTCAAACATATGAAGAGTTCACCAACAGGCTGATTGAGAGGTTTGACACTAAGGATTCTGAAGTGAAGTTTTGTGAGCTTGCACAACTGAAACAACATGGCTCATTGGATGCATACATTGCAAATTTCCAAAGGCTTTCTATGATGGTGCCCAACATCACTAAAAGAAGGCTTGTGTTTTTTTCTAGAAGAGTTAATGGAACCCTTGAAGGGGTGGGTTAAAGCATTTGATCCACCAAGTCTTGATGAGGCTATCAAGAAATCAAGAAGTATGGAATTGGCTGCTCCTAGGCCTAAATTTCAGTCAAATCCCTTTACACACAAGAAAAAGACAAGAATTTTTTTTTCAAATCAGTCTAAGAGGTTTCCTTCTAAGATGGATGATGAGCTTCATGAGAAGCTTAGAAAAGGGGGTAAATGTTACACATGCAAAGAACCATGAACTAAAGGTCGTATGTGTTATGGAAAGGGTCATTCTAATCACATGGAGGCCTATTCTAATTTAGAATATGAATCTAATTATTCAGAACAACAATCTGATTTTGTAGAAAGTGATGAAGAAAAAGCTCTAAAAGGGTCTGATAAAGAGCAAGGAGGTGGGGGCACATTTGCCCAGCTCTCTATTTTTCAAAAGAACGAATCTTTCAAGGTTTGTTATGTGCTTGGAGGGCAGAAAATTGTTGCTTTGATTGATACTGGAGCAACACATAATTTCATTGATGAAGGTGTGGTTGCAAAGAGAGGACTCAAAACTGAAGAATTTGAAGGGTTTAAAGTCATGGTAGTTGATGGCTTTCATATCTCTTGCAATCAAAACATTACTAACTTGTCTATGCAACTGGGTAACTATGAAGTCAAAGATGACTTCTATGTTGTTGGCATTGGAGATACTAATGCGGTACTCGAAATTCAATGGCTGCGATCTCTTGGAGAGATCTCTCTAAATCTTCAAACAATGGAGCTAAAGTTTCAATCAGATGGGAAGAAGGTGGTTCTAAGAGGAATTTCAAATGGAAGCCCGTGAATTGTGTCTTTCAAAAATATGGAAAGGCTAATTCGTCATGATCAAATTGAGTGGGCAATGGAGTGTATGATCCTACTAGATGATCTAGTTGAAGGAAAGAGACACTATCCACCTAATGTTCAGTCATTGATCACCAAGAAGAGTAAGGTCTTTGATAGCCTACCTCCTGGGAGACCTCCTGAAAGAGGGACCGAGCATGTCATTGAGCTCAAAGAAAAGGCAAAACCAGTCATCACAACCCCTTACCGATATCTTAAGAAGCGAAAAGATGAGATTGAAAAAGCCATTAGGGAACTCTTGGAGATGGGTTTCATGCGCCCAAGAAAAAGCCCTTTTGCTTCAACAGTTGTGCTTGTGAAGAAAAAACATGGTACCATTTGTATGTGTGTGGACTACCACACACTAAATCAAAAGACAATAAAAAACTGATACCCCATCCCTAGGATAGATGAGCTACATGGAGCCAAGTTCTTTTCGAAGATTGATCTTAGATTGTGCTACTATCATATTCACATGAGTGGATCAAATGTTGAGAAAACAACATTTCAGTTCCACTATGGGAATTTTGAGTTCTTAGTCATGCCCTTTGGGTTGACTAATGATCCTGCTACTTTCCAGTCTTGCATGAACCAAATCTTCCAGAAGCAATTAAGGAAGTTTGTGTTTATTTTCTTTGATTATGTTCTCATTTTTACCAAGTCTTGGGAAGATCACCTTAAGCAGTTGGAGGAAGTGTTTAGCATCCTAGAATCAGAATTTTTGTTTGCCAAAGATTCCAAATGTGTATTTGGAATGATAGAGCTACTCTACCTTCGTCACATAATCAATGTTGAGGGAGTGAGAGTTGATCCTAAGAAGATCAAGGCAATCTTGGATTGGCCACCTCCAAAGAACTTGACACATTTGAAGGGCTTCTTGGGTTTTGTGGCTTCTATAGAAGATTTGTGAAAGGCTACTCTCAAATGGTTGTTGCTCTTATTGATCTCACTATGAAGGGGGCATTTGCATGGTCAAAAAAGGCACAATTTTTATATAAGTTCAAGCAGCTCATGAGTTCATGTCTAGTTATGGCTATACTCGATTTCAACAAACCATTTGAGTTGCAATGTGACGCATCAGGAGAAGGAGTTGGAGTTGTTTTGATGCAAGAAAAACATCCTATTGTGTTTGAGAACAGAAAACTAAGTGGTGTTGAAAGAAATTACTCAATCTATGACAAAGAAATGCTTGCAATCATGCACGCATTAGCCAAGTTGAGACAATACTTGGTGGGGAGAAAATTTGTTGTCAAAACTGATCACAATAGTCTCAAACATTTTATGCATCAGTAGGATTTGAACGAAAGGCGGCAAAAATGGGTAAGCTTCAAACTTACGATTTTGACATTGAGTATGTCAAAGGCAAAAACAACATAGTGGCTGATGCACTTTCTAAAAAGCCTCATTTGAACTCTTTATGTGAGCTTACTGTTGATTGGAAGGAGTTGTTGCTTGTTGATTATGCCAAAAATCAATTTGCAACCAACATTATTGAAGGTACTTTTCATGGTGAAAGGTACAAAGTGGTTGATGGTTTGATACAATACAAGGGTAGGATCTTCTTAGTACTAGAATCTAAGCTCAAAAAGAAGATTTTGCAAACATTTCATAACATTCCACTTGCTGGTCATCAAGGTTATTTCAAGACTTATAGGCAGATTCGTGAAAGATTTTCATGGAAAGGGCTGAAAGATGATGTCTTACGCTACATCAAGGAGTGTCACACTTGCCAAATGAACAAAAATGAGCATACTTTTCCAGCTGGTTTGTTGCAGCCTCTGCCTATTCCCAACCAAAATTGGGAAAGTATATCAATGGACTCCATCACTGGGTTGCCAAAAGCTTAAGGAAAATATTGCATTTATGTTGTGGTTGACATATTCACTAAGTTTGCTCATTTCTTTGCTATTACTAGTTCATTTTCAGTAGCTCAAGTTGCAGAATTGTTTTTTCATGAGGTGTTTAGATTGCATGGGTTTCCGAAAAACATTGTGAGTGATAGGGACAACAAGTTTCTAAGAACCTTTTGGCAAAAGATTTTTCAGATTGAGTGGTGCAGTGCTCACTCCAAGCACTAATTATCACCCACAAATTGATGGGCAAATAGAGATTGTGAATGTGGTTGGAGGGCTAACTCGGAAACTATGTTTTAGAGCAGCAGAAGGCTTGGGTGAGATGGCTTCATTTAGGAGAGTATTGGTACAATTCACCCTTCCGCATGTCTATTAGAATGTCTCAATTCATGGCCCTCTACGTATATGAGGCTCTTAGCTTTGCTGATTTGTTTGGTGATAGCAAAGCCCCTCAAGAGAGGGATATGTTGTAGCAAAGCCAAGATATTTTGAAGTCCTTGAAGAACAATCTCCATATTACACAAAATCAACAGAAGTTGTATGTTGGTCAGTAGCATATTGAGCTGAAGGAATTTATTTTTTCTTTTGCTCTCTTTCATCCTGATGATGGATCACGTAGTGTGATTCAAAATGTTGATAATGAAAAATTAACAACACAATCTAATCCAGAAAATAAATTCAGATAATTTATGGATTGTGGAAAGTTGATATCTTTAAGCATATTGAGCGCACGTTTGAGGTTGTTGACATGGTTTATCTTAGACTCCAACCTTACAGACAGTCTACTTTCAAGAAGAGTGGAGTAGAGAAACTCAAGCCACATTTCTATGGGCCATTTAGAGTCATCAGGAGAGTTGGTGTAGTGGCTTATGAGTTGGAGCTACCAGCGAGTAGCAAAGTTCACAATGTCTTCCATGTGTCACGCTTCAAGAAGGCTCTTGGACACAATGTCGATGCTTTTTTTGATTTGCCTCCATTGAATGAGGAAAGACAATTGGTTTTGGTTCCAGAGGAGATCATCAATTCCAGAGAACGCTCTTTGAGGAGAAGGACAATCAAAGAGTATTTGGTGAAGTGGAAGAATTTGCCTATTGAGGATGCTACTTGGGAGAATGAGGAGATTTTGCAACATCCAAACTTATGATTACTTGAGGGCAAACAATCTTGGGGAGGGTGGACTGTAATGTCCCCTTCTCGACAGTAATCAACGTAGTTAGCCATTAGCTTATTCCGGAAGCCCGTAGGCTAATCAAAAGCAAAAATTAGGGTTTCTTATTTTCTAGGAGGATACTTTGGTAGTTTTGGAGGCTTACATATTAGAGCTTTGCAGTTTGGATTTTGGATTCCTTTTGGGTTTTCAGAGAGCTTCACAATGGTGTAACATGCAATTGAAATGGGTAACTTTTCTTAATTTACTATTTTTAGTAAGTTGTGACAGTTGCTTAGAATGTGGTTAAAATGCATTTGGACACACTTACTATTTTTAGTAGTATGTTATTTATAGCAAGTGTTATTTTTAGTAGGGTTTCAATAGGCCAATTCAAAGGCTATTTCAAGCAAGTCAGTTTGAGTAGTTGGTCTCTCGCACTTTTGAAGCTCATTTTGGTAAATTTGATATTTTGGTTGAATTTATATTTTTAAGTGAAATATTTTGCTAAGGCATGGTGGACGCCTAGCTTGGAGAGATAAGTTAATTTTATTAAAGGCAAATTTGTAAAGTATTTCACTTAACCATTTTTGGACGCCTAACTTGTGATATATTTGCAATTTTAATAAAGTCTCCCCTCCTTCATATTTGGATGCTATGTCTAGGTGGCTAATGGAGTTGAAATGAAATGCGAATTGCAAATTGATGAAGGTGAATGTGAATTTCAATTTGCACGTCCTAATTGGAGAGAAAAGACATTTTGAATTTGTGGAGAAGTTATAAATAAGAGTGTTGGGCTTCATTGCTACCATTCATTGAAAATTATAATGAAGTGTTGCCGAAATGGTTACATACTCGCTTCGAGGAAAGCATACCTCCTAGCAAACTTAGTTTCATGCTTGAAAGATAGCATCTAGCTAAGCTATAGACTGTTCTTTACACTGAAGAGTAGATGGAGTTTATTGAGATGAGGATGTTTGAAGTTTTCTAAAGTTTTTGGTGTGTTTTTTCTCAGTTTTCAGTTTGTTGGTTTTGCGCTAGTTGTAGCACGTTTTTGCTTGTAGCTCACTAGGTGATTTTTTGTTGATTTTGGGTATTGACCCCATGTTGGAGTCTTCCTTGGGTACCTCACTTTGTGGAGTTTCATATTTTATTATGGTGAAATGAATTTCTTCTTGTTCGTTGCCCCTCCTTGAAGGTTGTACCTTGCCTGCAAGTGCCTTGGGAAGCGTGTATAAAAATATTAAGAGGTGTTTGCTGCTATTTCTTGCTTGAGATTTGGGTGTCTGCCTCCTATGCTTCATTTGCATTTTGTTTCATCTCAATTGGAGGAGCATTGGACGAGTTGTGAGCATTTTGGTGTGATTCATGCTTGTTGGTTTGAGTTTTCTATACGCTGGTTTTTCATATCAGTTTGTTAGAAGTTTTGATTTTGGCTTATTTTTCCTAGTTGATAAGCTTGTGAAGTTTGGGAGATCATCTTATATCATTTTGCACTGGATTGGACAACTAGTACTCTTTGTAACTTGCAAATTATTCTGATTGTAAGGTTGAGATCAGTAGTATTGATTCAGACACTTTAAATTTCTACACTTTACTTTGTAATTCCCACTCTTAGTGGAAGGGATAGGCCTCGTCATCCATTTACTTTCATCATTTCCTTTTATGTATTGCTCGTTGAACAAGCAAAAGGGATCGACAAGCCGCCCATACTTTACTTTTAGTACTTTGTAATTCAGCATCATGTTGATCGGTTGAGTCGTCAATATACTCTCGTTGAATAAGTGGTCAAGTTGCATTTGCATTGTACTTTCTAGCAGTTTTCATTTTTTATGCTAACAATCCCCTTTCTACCTATGCTCTCACCTTTCCCACAATGGGATATGGGTGATTAGAAAGTGAAAGGGTTCCTTTCAACTAGTTATTTGGATTTGCTAACGCTAATGGGTAAAGTGTTATGGCAAAAATTGAAAAAAAAATTGTTTGGGGATATTTCATACTTCCATTTGAAAGATCCACTGATCATGTTTCTCAACACTTAATCTCCACCATATGGTTGTATATCAATACATTAGCTTCAACCTTGAAGAAGCCTCCAAATGATGACTCTCTTTACTTATATCCAATCTTCTCCAATTCCTTCTCTTCTTCACAAGTCATTGTCATTCTAAGTCTCAAGGCCATCATAATGCTCTCCAACCTATCAATTTCACCAACTCAACTTGAAATCTTAGCAACATCGTTTTCAACTATTTGAAATAGACCTCTCCATCTTCCTCTCTTGCCATTGCCTGTGTGGCCCTAATCCACTCCCTTGTACTAATCTCAAGTTTGTAAGGGATTAAACCTCCACCTCCGTTAGACCTAATGAATGGCATACCACATTCGCCACTCTAATGGCATGTCTAAATATAGCTTTGATGCTACTTACTCCATAAAACATAGAGGTTATACCTCTTTAGATCAACAACAAATACTCTATGTCAATTGACTTTTGGAATGCTTGCTAGCTATTGACATCCCAAATTGAAATGAACAATATGAAAATATATGTTCATCATAGAACATGGAATCATGTAATACATGGCATACACACAAGGAAGAATAGATAAGACACCAAGTTAAGTGGGAGAAAACTTTAATTGGGTGAAACTCCAACAATAGTGTCTCATCCACTATCTCAGACATCTTTTGCAATTTATTCACTACCTTATAGGATAAGTGGAGCTTTGACAATGTCTTCAAACTCGTTCACCTATCTTGTGAACCCTAATGAAGAAATCACTAAGATCACTAGAATGAATGCCCATACCAACGAGCCACACGAGACAAGCAAGCCCACACTCATACCTACGAGATTAATGACAAACACACAATATGCAAAGCAATAGTTGAATTGATGATGATTAACTCACAATAGGGAGATACATATAGTGAACTAGCTAGCCAAATTTATTGGGCCCTAAAAATAGGTGAGCTTAAGAATAGGCATGTAACCACTAAATTAAGACTAAGCTAAATAAAGTATGTGGCTAAGAATAGACACATAGCCCCTACTCAACTAACACTCCTAAGCAAGCTTAATTCTACACTAACACCTACAACTAAGAAACTATATTGCCTTACACTTGTTCATGGAACTTGAACATCAAAGAATGTTTTCCACTTGAACCAAACCTTAACAAATCAACTTTACAACCATTATAGTACTCATACCTCCCTCCATGACACTAAAAATAAAGAAATTTGTCTAGTTTGAATTAATTCAAATACAAAAGGTCGTCATCTTCCATTCTTTGTCACACATTGAGTGAAATAGCCACTTCTACCAAAGTGGCAATCACATGTTCACTGTAATGTGTGAGATCACTGAAATATTACCTATGTTTGTTGTGTTATTTGAGCGTTCATTGCGGCAAATGTTGTTTTCACTACCTATACAAAGTGGCAATTTCGCCTCTCTTCATTTTACACTTCGTTCTAACATCAACAACTTGAACAAAGAGCTTCCAAGATGTTATAGACCATCCCTACTACCCTCCCATCAACACCAACTACCATGCTTCAAGATGCATCACTTTAAAAATGAAAAGAGTCGTCTAGTTATGTTGCCTACAGTGAACTTTCCAACTGATCACACTAGTCTAGATTAAGTGATACAATTTTCAAGTCAGCAAGCATGTGCAAGATGTGGGCAAGTTGATGATATTGACCAAAGGCCTTCATAGCCATCTCTTAAGGCCTATATTGCTCTCTAAGAAAATGGGCATTAATGAAGCAAACGCACATGCTCATTGCCTTGAAGTAAATAGTCCTCCACCCTCTCCAAACACAAAATGAGTCATGGCCAAGACAAATAAGGAAAGTGCTACAATCACAAAGACAAAGCCTACATTGTGACCATTTTGATGCAAATGGTCATATAGATGAAACCTATTGTAAGCTATATCCAAAAAGGTAGTTCTTTCCAAAACCATTATACCAATATGCCACACATGGAAAAGGCAAATGAAATTAAATGTAGATCAAAAGTTGAATATAAGTTGGCATGCACTACAAATAAGCTTAGTTTTAATCTTTTCAACAAGAGGGAAGGGAGCATTTAATGTTGTTTAGCATTGGGATTCAAAGATTGAATGTTAAAGTTGATGTACTTATCAATTTTGTTCCCAAGCTAACCTTGTTTTTGAAGATTTGGTTTGAGAGCTTGGCAGTGAAACTTATTAACACCCCAAGCTTTATGCTTTGGGTAGAATTAACAGTGTTGATTTGTCAATTAATAAGCAATGTAGATTGAAATTTGTTATTAACCTAAAATTTGTTGATGAAGTAATTTTAGATGTTGTCCCATCTAATGTGTGGAGTTGTGTTTTGCAGCACCTACATGTACGATAGGAAATTTGTGCACCACTAAAAGGCCAACAAGTATGGCTTAATCAAATGATAAAGAGAGCTTCATGTTGAATGCATATAAAGACAAGGGGCAATCAAGGGTCCTGAATCTTCAAGCAAGAAGAACGTTAAACAGAAGCACCCGTATCATTCCTCTTGTATGTAAGATAAAAATGTTATTATTGTTCCTACCTAAAAGTTCGAGTGCTTTTGATCTTCAAACACCTTCAGACAATTGGAGGCAAGTCTTCCAAATCTTGGTTAGAATGGTGCAAAGTGAGGTGACTGACATATCATCCATTGAAAGGAGCATCCCTCTAATTTTGAGACTTGAGAACTTTTGGAGATCAAAATCCTCCATGTTGGGGAGGTGTGATCAATAAAAATATCAATTGACATCATTGGATAAGTAAACGAGAGCTTAAAAGGTACATGAAGCACGCTACATACATCAAAAGTTAAAAATTTAAAATGAACTATTCTAGGCCTTCACACAGAACCGACAATTTCACTAGACAGTGGTTGTGTACCTGCAAGGTACAGGCATCAAAAGTTAAAATCTCGAAGAAAACGAAGTGTTCTAGGCCTTTGTTTGAAATTGCCAGTTTCACTAGACATCATGCTAATTTTCTCACCACAGGAAGTGGCAGTTTTGTCATGCGTTTTGGAATTCTTCCCTTTTTCAGTTTCTGATAACTTCTGAGATCCCTAACAAGACTGTTACAAATCTATAAAACATGTGTAAAGCCCCTTGAAGCAACATAGATAGATTTGGATTGAGCTTACGTGGATTCTATTAGAGTTCATGGGTTCAATTGGCTGTCATTAGCTAAGTATAAAACTGACAGTGAGCAACAGAGACCTGTTGTAATGATCTAAGGACCTTAATAAATTATTTTCAGGCTGGTGGTATGCCCAAGAGGCCTAAGATTGTACTTCCCTTCAAAGATAGTGGATAAGTGGATGTTTTGTCTTACGTTTGCTAAAATAGCCTCTTAGAATTTGGGCTCACCAAGGTAAATCCTTGTGTCTTCTATTTTATGGTGATATTGCTCTCAAATACCTTTCAAGTTTCGCCATTATTTACTTGCTTAGAAAGTGCAGTTCATTAATCCTTCATATAAAGATGTGTATGTAATGGTATCTTGTTAGGAATAGCTTTCTCTAAGTTTACGGATCATTGATGAATGTCATTCTTTAGTTGGCTGCATAAATAAAAACTTCTGGCTTCTGCTTTTCAGCAATAGCTGACTTTCATATTAAAGCTTTTGAAATTTCCTTCTTATGTGCTATTTGATCAAAGTGCTGAAATAAGTAGACTAGAATTAAAAGTTGAGCATTATTTAGGAGTATGGTAACTTAAGAATTTGATTGTGTATATTACCTATTGAAAACAGCGGATAAACCAAAAGAGGCTCAAAATAAGGAATACTTTAAAGCAAAGCAATACAAAAATCACTAGGAACTTTGATCAATATGAAATACTACTCTGGGTCTACAAACCAGCTAGGCTAAAAATCATCCAGAACAGAACTCTAAATTCATTATGAACACCAAATTCTATTCACATCCTAATCCTTGTAACTCTGGAAATACCTTTAAGGGAGACCAAGGTGAATTGTACATTTGAAATGTTTGGCCTTATCCAGTTAAACGAACTGTCTCTATGGTGCCAAGCAATGAAGCATACTTGCAAGTTCCAACTCTTAAACAGATGAAGCTTTGATTAATGTAAATACCAGCATTCAACTAGTATTCTGATTACATTTGAAATGTTTGGCCTTATCCAGTTAAACGAACTGTCTCTATGGTGCCAAGCAATGAAGCATACTTGCAAGTTCCAACTCTTAAACAGATGAAGCTTTGATTAATGTAAATACCAGCATTCAACTAGTATTCTGATTACATTTGAAATGTTTGGCCTTATCCAGTTAAACGAACTGTCTCTATGGTGCCAAGCAATGAAGCATACTTGCAAGTTCCAACTCTTAAACAGCTGAAGCTTTGATTAATGTAAATACCAACATTCAACTAGTATTCTGATTAGAGACATAAGCAACCCAGCCTGTCTATCCTCAAGGAGACTTGAACCCAAGTCTTAAAAGCAACAGCCAAATGACCCAACCAGCTGAGCTAGGTCCAATGGACACAATACTACATTTAAACAGTCATTAGGAGAAGTGGGTAGTGTCCCTGCCCTATCATTGAACCCAATGCTTCTTCTTGATGGTTCACTTAATAATGGACAAGAAAGTTATACATTCTGATTAATCTTTATCAAAAAGTTTTCATAAGGTTATAAGTTTGTAACCCAGTATGGTTGCCACGCAGAGGCTTTGTGTATATCTAAATTCTACACCCTTGATACCTGGTCCACAATTTCTTCTATCCAAGTTTCTGCACCTTTTTTATAGGTCACTGTTTATCACTTCATCTTCAACTCCTTATTGTCCAAGATTAAATATGATTCCAATAACGTAAGGTGAGATGCTTAAGAGTTTCACTTTATTAGGCTTGAGAATTGGTTTCTATTAGGCATGTGAAAGGTGATTCCTTCAATCTTCATTTGGCTTTCAAAGTAGATTCTTCCTTAAGATTATGTTGTCCTGTTTCCTCAAGTTTCACTCATTTTCTAAAATACCAGCTGCAAGAATTGGTTTCTATTAGGCATGTAGAAGGTGATTCCTTCAATCTTCATTTGGCTTTCAAAGTAGATTCTTCCTTAAGATTATGTTGTCCTGTTTCCTCAAGTTTCACTCATTTTCTAAAATACCAGCTGCACTAAATGCATGTTCAAAGAGTCTTTTATCTAAAAATTTGAGGCTATAACAGGTGAAACCATGCTACTGTCTTACTTCAAAATTTTATAACATTCCAACAAAGCAAGGAATGTTAAACTCGTTACAGGGCACTGATAGCCATTGCAAATTTTAATAAATTGTAAGACTTTAGTTCAGGCTAGCAATCAGCAACCTATGTCATATAAAGGTTGTAATACATATCCCCAAGGTTTGGAACCACTTTTTACAGGTCAGTGGAGTCTTTATGCTCAAAATCCTGATTCCAGTAGTCATTTATTTGGTACCTCTCAAGGGTCGGGAACTGCTATTCTAACTCTTCTCGGAGGATTCCACCCACAAACAAAAAAATACCAATATATTACACCTCATTTTCATTAACAAGCTTGATAAGATGGGGGCAACAGTATAATGCCTTGAAGAAAATAATACATAAGAATTGAGAAACTTTGAATTATACACCTGTCTGGAACCAGACAATGAATCATGATCACTCTTTATTGAATACAAGATTAACTTTTGGGGCCCTGAGGCTCAGAATCAGTTTGCTGCGAGTAATTTAGTTATGCGTGGCTGCTTGGAATATATATTTATCCCACTGGGAGGATCTTGATTGTATGCAATTCATGAATTACTCTCATTTCAGTCATAGTGCTTCCATGTGATTTGTAGACAGCATCTGCAACAAAGTAAATAATCAGATGGTGCTTTTATCTCATGTCCTCCTCTTTCAAGCCCATGGCATATTTGCAGGAAAACAAATGGTGAAACATGGTGTATTTAGACCTAACACATTCATAATTTTATGGCACATAGTATGATTGTAAAACTTGAACAATGTAAATGAAATTGGGACACGGTAACAAAGGGGATTAAAAACGTATTTCCCCCAAGTCTTAATTCAAGGAAAATAGAAGTCCAGAAATTTGACTGAAAAACATACCAGGATTTGTTTGCACATTTCCAACAATTCTTAACCAACCAGAAAATGTCACATGCATAAGCAAGCTCTTTAGAGAGCCCTCTCCAGCCATCCAGGAAGTGACATGGAACTCTTGATGCCAAGACGCCTTATAAATATAGCATAAAGGACATGAAGCAGGAATACAAATGTTCCACAGTTCAATAGAAGCTGCGGATAGATATGCATTTTAAACACATTAGCCTTAGAAAAAAATAAAACAGGTCAGCTTCCTCTAAACATTTCCATCTACATGTTGGCAATGCTCAACATATTATCAAAATATCTAGCTACATAAGAGATGCAAGGAAAATGGAAGAAAGCTCCAGAAGCAACATAGTGAGGGTTCAGATATGATTACCAAACTTGTGAATATTGCATATATCAACTTCATCGAAGGAACCACATTGATACTCACAGCAGCAAACAAGTAAGACACAGAAGCATGAGCATTTATCATAATCTGCACAGTTTTAGAACATACCCAGTTTCAGTTCTGCGTAATCAATGGAAAACAATTGAAACAGACTCTAAAAGGTCAACATTATTATTTTCAGGACCATAAGACACAATGACTTCATAATATACTGATCAAGAAATAAATAACAAAAAGAAATATCACAGCTTGTTTCTCATACTTAAGATAATGTAAACAACTTTACACAAAAATAAAAACACACGTGTGCATGCAGCATGCACACACACTCACAAATCATACAAATTTATAAATACTTCTTTCTGAAATTGTACACATAAGAGCGTGTGTCTGTAATTCTTTATGTATGCACAACATTTCTTCTTCTATTGTCGTAATTCTATTCTAAGCTAGCAACCAAGAATTCACCTAAATTAGACTGCAACAAAAATTTGCATTCTTCAAAGCCCTCTTGGCAGAACAAGAGGAGAGCAATCACTTTCAAGTTTCAAAGCATACATCCTCACTCCAACAGAAGCTCAACCTCTTTGATGTCTTGGACAAGAAAGAGAAAATCCAAGGATGTAACTACTTAAGCTAAAAGATCAGATCAATTTCTCATCAGGACATAATACCAATTATTTTTGTTTCTGAAGGACCTACAATTTTGCTCAAACTATTAATCAAAAAATGAAGTTCCATTGTCAAAAGCCTCATTTGTTGTAATTGCTACTGATTTAAAAACAACAATGGAGCAGGAAAACAATTTGCAATGAGAATGCATGAATGTTCATATATTTGTATGATCGGCATTTGTGTTGTATTGAAATGACCTCAAAGATTTTCCCATCTGTTTAACAATACTAACCACCTGAAATATTTCAAGAAATTCAAGAAATATTTTCCCATCTGTTTAATAAGCTTTGGAAAACTGACAAATTTTAACAAACTTGATACAGTCTGAATTTCATCTGATTTATGCATACAAAACAGAAAAGAGATTCATCCCAAAGAATATTGAGAAAGGGTCTTGATTGCAAAGCCAAAATAAAAGAACTGGTAAACAACATACAAGAAAACTAACCAGAGCAAGAATATTCTCCCTTATTAGCCATGATGTCAGAAGAACAAATCCCAATGCCCCAATACTGCGTACCTGCACATCCAGTTAAATAATTACAGTAAATTGCAAGATCAAATGAAAAGGTCGGAATATATAACTTATTTGTAAAGAACTTTAGTTTTGAAATCATGAAGTATTGACCTGCTTTTCCACGATAGTGAAAAAACACATTCAAAAAGGGAATTTAAAGTTGGCTGCCTGTTAGGTAGATGACATATAGCTGAGATATTATATTGTAACTAGATATGCAATTGAAAATTACAGCTAATGAAACAGCTACAAACTGTTATGTAAATATCATGAACTATTAATCTTGCTAAAAAATGTCTTAACATGAACAACACATAATTTCATGACTCAAAATACACACATTGCAATCAAAGAAGTAACCATTTCCATCTTCAAACTTCGTGAAGAAAAATCATCATCCAACAAGTAAAGATATTAGGATAAAATAGAGAAAATGGAAGAATTAGGCCTACAATTAACCAATGACCAAAACTTAAATAGCTGATATGTATACAAGATCATTAATTTAGAAGATGGTGAACTGTGAAACACAACAAGTGCTGGACAAACTGAACCTTCATTACCTAAACATAACTCATAATTTTTGAGTGATAATTATTATCAGGATAAACCACATACAGTGTTTTCAACTTTTGAAAAAATCTCAGATTCTTTGCCTCATTTTTCATTCCTTACATATGTGGACTCTATGTTAATTCAATCATTACTTTCTTTGTATTAATTCTTGTTGCTTTGATTATGGTTCCTTTTCTCTTGGAGATGTTTTAGAACAGGGGTCATACATAAATATTAAAAAATCATGTATCGATCACATAGACACAGGAAGGAGAAAGGGAAAGGATGGTGATAAAAGATAAAAACAGGTTTTCCAGACATCACCATTGTGCAGATAATGATTGATAGGCCCCAGTTTAGCTCCAACCTGAAAATGAAATTCCAATGCATTGTTTATAGCTAGGAATCTTGATAGCAAGCATATTTTTACAAGGAACATGGTAATCATTATAATGACTTCTTACCTTTCTCCCCTCTTTGAAAAATCAAACCACAGATAAATTGGAAAGCATGTGTATATTTCTATTGGAACTACATTTTACAAATAGGAGTCATGGTGCATAAGGCTACCTACATTTTACAAATAGGAGTAATGGTGCATAAGGATACCAATAGCCAAAATAATGCACAGCTAGTCACTCCAAAATATAAACAGAATATCCAGTTTCTTAAAATTCTTTCTCATTGCAATGTGGCATAAGGGTTAAGTATCTACATACAAATGATGCAATAACAATCAAGTAAGAAACTTTACCTCCACAGAGCACCCATTGTAAAGCCAACAGATCCATGCATTAGCTGCATAAAACCGAGGCAATTTGATATGTAAATATGACTTTTTTTAAAAATGAAATATCAATTACAAACATCAGCCATGTTAGCATTTTAATTTGTCTTTTTCAGGACGATACAAAAATGGAACATTGTGCAAGTATTTAACTTCAAATTAGAAATAACCTATATTTTTGGTTCTTCAGCAAAGGCACAAGGATTATCAGCACTTCTACTCAAAACAAGAGAGTTTTATGTCTTTTCTCATAAAGCATACAACCTAAAAAGTTAGTAAACACTCAGTCTTTCTAGATTAAAGCAAAGACTAGTAAGAATAAGTACACACAGAGATTGAATTAGAATAGAATTAAACACACAATTCAGTAAACTGAATAAAGGAAATGGTATACAAAGCTATAATAAACAATTACATTTAAATCTGCAATAGAGAGCCTGTGATATTTGATAAAGGCTATTTAATTTTATAAATCAACACACACACACACAAAAGATATCACAAAACAGCTTGACCAATAACTTTAGCAGCAAATAGGTATAAAATTACTATTAGAAAATCTAAGCGCATAAAACATTTATTTATAACGGCTTACAATGCTTTGCATGTGATTTACTCAAGAAAAACAAAAAGCGTGCTAAAGTTCCTACACTATATGTCGTTTACTTGCAATCCAAGCAAGCTCAAAACTACAAATTATTTCAAAATTCATCATCTAAAACAAGAAATCCCGAAAAATATACAATGTCCTATGATAAACCTTCTAGAAGGCTATCTAATAATAGCTCCCCAGTGATAATAGCAACAGCTAAAAATACTAGTCATCTGATATCAATGACTCTGATGCAGCAAGAATGGCTGACTTGTCCTGACCATGACAGATCCTCCAAACGAGACTTGAAACCCTAGA